>OU342744.1:378226309-378788292 GCA_910589775.1 Avena eriantha
TCTGTTCTTTTTCACAAACCACATAGGATCCGCCAATGTCATTGCATGTGTGTTCTTTTCACAAACCACATCTAGAGTTATTGCATGTGTGTTCTTTTCATTAACCACATCTAGAGTCATTGCATGTGTGTTCTTTTCACAAAGCACATATGGATCCACTAGTGCCATTGCATGTGTGTTATTTTCACAAACCACAGCTAGAGTCATTGCATGTGTGTTATTTTCATTAACCACATCTAGAGTCATTGCATGTGTGTTATTTTCACAAACCACATATGGATCCACCAGTGTAATTGGATGTCTGTTCTTTTCACAAACAACATCTAGAGTCATTGCATGTGTGTTCTTCTCACAAACACATATGGATCCACCAGAGTTCATTGCATGTCTGATCTTTTCACAAACCACAGCTAGAGTCATTGCATGTCTGTTCTTTTCACAGACCACAGCTAGAGTCATTGCATGTCTGTTCTTTTCACAAACCACATCTAGAGTCATTGCATGTGTGTTCTTCTCACACACCACATATGGATCCACCAGAGTTCATTTCATGTGTGTTCATTTCACAAACCAAAGCTAGAGTCATTGCATGTCTGTTCTTCTCACAAACCACACATGGATCCAACATTGTCATTTCATGTGTGTTCTTTTCACAAACCACATCTAGAGTCATTGGATGTCTATTCTTTTCACAAACCACATGTAGAGTAATTGCATGGGTGTACTTCTCACAAACCACATATGGATCCACTAGAGTTCATTGCATGTATGTTCTTTTCGCAAACCACATCTAGCGTCATTGCATGTCTCTTCTTCTAAAAACCACACATGGATCCACTAGTGTCATTGCATGTGTGTTCTTTTCACAAACCACAGCTAGAGTCATTGGATGTCTCTTATTTTCACAAACCACATATTGATCCACCAGTGTCATTGGATGTCTATTCTTTTCACAAACCACGCCTAGAGTCATTGCATGTGTGTTTGGTTCACAAACCACAGCTAGAGTCATTACATGTCTGTTCTACTCAGAAACCACACATGGATCCACCAGTGTCATTGCATGTGTGTTCTTTTCACAAACCACATATAGAGTCATTGCATGTGTGTTCATTTCACAAACCCCATATGGATCCACCCGTGTGATTTCATGATGATTCTTTTCATTAACCACAACTAGAGTCATTGCATGTCTGTTCTTTTCACAAACCACATATGGATCCGCTAGTGTCATTGCATGTGTGTTCTTTTCGCAAACCACAACTAGAGTTATTGCATGTGTGTTCTTTCAGTAACCACATCTAGAGTCATTGCATGTGTGTTCTTTTCACAAAGCACATATGGATCCACCCATGTCATTGCATGTGTGTTCTTTTCACAAACCAGAGCTAGAGTCATTGCATGTGTGTTCTTTTCATTAACCACATCTGGAGTCATTGCATGTCTGTTCCTTTCTCAAACCACATATGGATCCACAAGTGTCATTGGATATCTGTTCTTTTCACAAACCACATCTAGAGTCATTGCATGTGTGTTCTTTTCACAAACCACATATGGATCCACCAGTTTGATTGCATGTGTGTTCTTTTCATTAACCATAGCAAGAATCATTGCATGTCTATTCTTTTCACAAACCACATATGGATCCACCAGTGTCATTGCATGTTTGTTCTTTTCATAAACTACAGCTAGAGTCATTGCATGTGTGTTCTTTTCATTAACCACATCTAGAGTCATTGAATGTGTGTTCTTTTCACAAACCACATATGGATAGACTAGTGTCATTGCATGTGTGTTCTTTTCACAAACCAAACCTAGAGTCATTGCATGTGTGTTCTTTTCATTAACCACATCCAGAGTCATTGCATGTGCGTTTTTTCACAAACCACATATGGATCCACTAGTGTCATTGGATGTCTGTTCTTTTCACAAACCACACCTAGAGTCATTGCATGTGTGTTTGTTTCACAAACCACAGTTAGAGTCATTGCATGTCTGTTCTTCTCAGAAACCACACATGGATCTACCAGTGTCATTGCATGTGTGTTCTTTTCACAAACCAGAGCTAGAGTCATTGGATGTCTGTTATTTTCACAAACCACATATGGATCCACCAGTGTCATTGGATGTCTATTCTTTTCACAAACCACATATAGAGTCATTGCATGTGTGTTCATTTCACAAACCCCATATCGATCCACCTGTGTGATTGCATGTGTATTCTTTTCATTATCCACAACTAGAGTAATTGCATGTCTGTTCTTTTCACAAACCACATATGGATCCGCCATTGTCATTGCATGCGTGTTCTTTCCACAAACCACAGCTAGAGTTATTGCATGTGTTTTCTTTTCATTAATCACATCTAGAGTCATTGCATGTGTGTTCTTTTCACAAACCACATATGGATCCACCCGTGTCATTGGAGGTGTGTTCTTTTCACAAACCACAGCTAGAGTCATTGCATGTGTGTTCTTTTAATTAACCACATCTAGAGTCATTGCATGTATGTTCTTTTCACAAACCACATATGGTTCCACCAGTGTTATTGAATGTCTGTTCTTTTCACAAACCACATCTAGAGTCATTGTTTGTGTGTTCTTCTCACAAACCACATATGGATCCACCAGAGTTCATTGCATGTCTGTTCTTTTCACAAACCATAGCTAGAGTCATTGCATGTCTGTTCTTCTCACAAACCACACATGGATCCACCCGAGTCATTAAACGTGTGTTATTTTCACAAACCACAGCTAGAGTCATTGCATGTCTGTTATTTTCACAAACCACATCTAGAGTCATTTCATGTGTGTTCTTCTCACAAACCACATATGGATCCACTAGAGTTGATTGCATGTGTGTTCTTTTCACAAACCACAGATAGAATCATTGCATGTCTGTTCTTCTCACAAACCACACATGGATCCACAAGTGTCATTACATGTGTGTTCTTTTCACAAACCACATCTAGAGTCATTGGATATCTGTTGTTTTCGCAAACCACATCTAGAGTCATTGCATGCGTGTTCTTCTCAGAAATGGATCCAGCAGAGTTCATTGGATGTATGTTCTTTTCACAAACCACGACTAGAGTCATTGCATGTCTGTTCTTCTCACAAACCACACATGGATCCACCAGTCTCATTGCATGTGTAATCTTTTCACAAACCACATCTAAAGTCATCGGATGTCTGTTCTTTTCACAAACCACATATGGATCCACCAGTGTCATTGGATATCTGTTCTTTTCACAAACCACATCTAGAGTCATTGCATGTGTGTTCTTTTCACAAACCACATATGGATCCACCAGTTTGATTGCATGTGTTTTATTTTCATTAACCATAGCAAGAATCATTGCATGTCTGTTCTTCTCACAAACCACATATGGATCCACCAAGTGTAATTGCATGTTTGTTCTTTTCATAAACTACAGCTAGAGTCATTGCATGTGTGTTCTTTTCATTAACCACATCTAGAGTCATTGGATGTGTGTTCTTTTCACAAACCACATATGGATCCACTAGTGTCATTGCATGTGTGTTCTTTTCACAAACCACAACTAGATTCATTGCATGTGTGTTCTTTTCATTAACCACATCCAGAGTCATCGCATGTGCGTTTTTTCACAAACCACATATGGATCCACAAGTGTCAATGGATGTTTGTTCTTTTCACAAACCACATCTAGAGTCATTGCATGTGTGTTCTTTTCACAAACCAGAGCTAGAGTCATTGGATGTTTTTTATTTTAACAAACCACATATGGATCCACCAATGTCATTGGATCTCTATTCTTTTCACTAACCACATATAGAGTCATTGCATGTGTGTTCATTTCACAAACCCCATATGGATCCACCAGTGTGATTTCATGTGGATTCTTTTCATTAACCACAACTAGAGTCATTGCATGTCTATTGTTTTCAGAAACCACATATGGATCCGCTAGTGTCATTGCATGTGTGTTCCTTTCAGTAACCACATCTAGATTCATTGCATGTGTGTTCTTTTCAGAAAGCACATATGGATCCACCCATGTCATTGCATGTGTGTTCTTTTCACAAACCAGAGCGAGAGTCATTGCATGTGTGTTTTTTTCATTAACCACATCTGGAGTCATTGCATGTGTGTTCTTTTCACAAACCACATATGGCTCCACCAGTGTTATTGGACGTCTGTTCTGTTCACAAACCACATCTAGAGTCATTGCATGTGTGTTCTTCTCACAAACCACATATGGATCCACTAGAGTTCATTGCATGTGTGTTCTTTTCACCAACCACACCTAGAATAATTGCATGTATGTTCTTCTCACAAACCACACATGGATCCACCAGTGTCATTACATGTGTGTTCTTTTCACAAACCACATCTAGAGTCATTGCATGTCTATTCTTCTCACAAACCACACATGGATCCACAAGAGTCACTGCATGTGTGTTCTTTTCACAAACCACGGCTAGAGTTATTGCATGTCTGTTCTTTTCACAAACCACATCTAGAGTCATTGCATGTGTGTTCGTCCCACAAACGACATATGGATCCAGTAGAGTTCATTGCATGTGTGTTATTTTCACAAACCACACCCAGAGTCATGGCATGTCTGTTCTTCTCACAAACCACACATGGATCCACCCGAATCATTGCATGTGTGTTATTTTTACAAACCACATATAGAGTCATTGGATGTATGTTCTTTTCACAAACCACATCTAGAGTCATTGCATGTGTGTTCTTCTGAAAAATGGATCCACCAGATTTCATTGCATGTATGTTCTTTTCACAAACCACGGCAAGAGTCATTGCATGTCTTTTCTTCTCAGAAACCACACATGGATCCACCGGTGTCATTGCATGTGTGTTCTTTTCACAAACCACATCTAGAGTCATTGGATTTATTTTATTTTCACAAGCCACATATGGATCCACTAGTGTCATTGGATGTCTGTTCTTTTCACAAACCACATCTAGAGTCATTGCATGTGTGTTCTTTTCACAAACCACATATGGATCCACCAGTTTGATTGTATTTGTGTTCTTTTCATTAACCATAGTAAGAATCATTGCATGTCTGTTCCTTTCACAGACCACATATGGATCCACTAGTGTCATTGCATGTTTGTTCTTTTCATAAACAATAGCTAGAGTCATTGCATGTGTGTTCTTTTCATTAACCACATCTAGAGTCATTGCATGTGTGTTCTTTTCACAAACCACATATGGATCCACTAGTGTCATTGCATATGTGTTCTTTTCACAAACCACAGCTAGAGTCATTGCTTGTGTGTTCTTTTCATTAACCACATCCAGAGTCATTGCATGTGCGTTTTTTTCACAAAACACATATGGATCCACCATTGTCATTGGCTGTCTATTCTATTCACAAACCACATCTAGAGTCATTGCATGTATGTTTGTTTCACAAACCGCAGCCATAGTCATTGCATGTCTGTTGTACTCACAAACCACACATGGATCCACCAGTGTTATTGCATGTCTGTTCCTTTCACAAACCACATCTAGAGTCATTGGATGTCTGTTCTTTTCACAAACCACATCTAGACTCATTGCATGGGTGCTCTTCTCACAAACCACATATGGATCCACCAGAGTTCATTGCATGTATGTTCTTTTCACAAACCACAGCTAGAGTCCTTGCATGTATGTTCTTCTCACAAACCACCCATGGATCCACCAGTGTCATTGCATGTGTGTTCTTTTCACAAACCATCGCTAGAGTCATTAGATGTCTGTTATTTTCACAAAACACATATGGATCCACCTGTGTCATTGCATGTCTGTTCTTTTCACAAACTACATCTAGAGTCATTGCATGTGTGTTCATTTCACAAACCCCATATGGATCCACTAGTGTGATTGCATGTGTATTCTTTTGATTAACCACAACTAGAGTCATTGCATGTGTGTTATTTTCACAAACCACATATGGTTCCACCCGTGTCATTGCACGTGTGTTCTCTTCAATAACCACAGCTGGAGTTATTGCATGTGTGTTCTTTTCATTAACTACATCTAGATTCATTGCATGTGTGTTCTTTTCACAAACCACATATGGATCCACCCGTGTCATTGCATGTGTGTTCTTTTCAGTAACCACAGCTAGAGTCATTGCATGTGTGTTCTTTTCATTAACCACATCTAGAGTCATTGCATGTGTGTTCTTTTCACAAACCACATATGGCTCCACCAGTGTTATTGGATGTCTGTTCTTTTCACAAACCACATCAAGAGTCATTCCTTGTGTTTTCTTCTCACAAACTATATATGGATCGACCAGAGTTCGTTGCATGTTTGTTCTTTTCACAAACCACAGCTAGAGTCATTGCATGTCTATTCTTCTCACAAACCACACATGGATCCACCAGAGTCACTACATGTGTGTTCTTTTCTCAAACCATAGCTAGAGTTATTGCATGTCTGTTCTTTTCACAAACCACATCTAGAGTTATTCCATGTGTGTTCTTCTCACAAACCACATACGGATCCACTAGAGTTCATTGCATGTGTGTTATTTTCACAAACCACACCTAGAGTCATTGCATGTCTGTTCTTCTCACAAACCACGCATGGATCCACCCGTATCATTGCATGTGTGTTCTTTTCACAAACTACATCTAGAGTGATTGGATTTATGTTCTTTTCACATACCACATCTAGAGTCATTGCATGTGTGTTCTTCTCAAAAATGGATCCACCAGAGTTCATTGCATGTATGTCCTTTTCACAAACCACGGCAAGAGTCATTGCATGTCTTTTATTCTCACAAACCACACATTGATCCACCAATGTCATTGCATGTGTGTTCTTTTCACAAACCACATCTAGACTCATTGGATGTTTGTTCTTTTCACAAACCACATATGGATCCAGCAGTGTCATTGGATGTCTGTTTTTTCACAAACCACATCTAGAGTCATTGCATGTCTGTTCTTCTCACAAACCACGCATGGATCCACCCGTATCATTGCATGTGTGTTGTTTTCACAATCTACATCTAGTGTCATTGGATTTATGTTCTTTTCACAAACCACATCTAGAGTCATTGCATGTGTGTTCTTCTCAAAAATGGATCCACCAGAGTTCATTGCATGTATGTTCTTTTCACAAACCACGGCAAGAGTCATTGCATGTCTTTTCTTCTCACAAACCACACATGGATCCACCAATGTCATTGCATGTGTGTTCTTTTCACAAACCACATCTAGATTCATTGGATGTCTGTTCTTTTCACAAACCACATATGGATCCACCAGTGTCATTGGATGTCTGTTTTTTTCACAAACCACATCTAGAGTCATTGCATGTGTGTTCTTTTCACATACCACATATGGTCCACCAGCGTGATTGCATGTGTGTTCTTTTCATTAACCACAGCTAGAGTCATTGCATGTATGTTCTTTTCACAAACCACATATGGATCCACCAGTGTCATTGCATGTGTGTTCTTTTCATAAATCACAGCTAGAGTCATTGCATGTGTGTTCTTTTCGTTAACCACATCTAGAGTCATTGCATGTGTGTTATTTTCACAAACCACATATGGATCCACTAGTGTCATTGCATGTGTGTTCTTTTCACAAACCACAGCTAGAGTCATTGCATGTGTGTTCTTTTCATTAACCACATCCAGAGACATTGCATGTCTGTTCTACTCACAAACCACACATTGATCCACCAGTGTTATTGCATGTCTGTTCCTTTCACAAACCACATCTAGAGTCATTGGATGTCTGTTCTTTTCACAAACCACATCTAGACTCATTGCATGGGTGCTCTTCTCACAAACCACATATGGATCCACCAGAGTTCATTGCATGTATGTTCTTTTCACAAACCACAGCTAGAGTCATTGCATGTATGTTCTTCTCACAAACCACACATGGATCCACCAGTGTCATTGCATGTGTGTTCTTTTCACCAACCATCCCTAGAGTCATTAGATGTCTGTTATTTTCACAAAACACATATGGATCCACCTGTGTCATTGCATGTATGTTCTTTTCACAAACTACATCTAGAGTCATTGCATGTGTGTTCATTTCACAAACCCCATATGGATCCACTAGTGTGATTGCATGCGTATTCTTTTGATTAACCACAACTAGAGTCATTGCATGTGTGTTATTTTCACAAACCACATATGGTTCCACCCGTGTCATTGCACGTGTGTCCTTTTCAATAACCACAGCTGGAGTTATTGCATGTGTGTTCTTTTCATTAACTACATCTAGAGTCATTGCATGTGTGTTCTTTTCACAAACCACATATGGATCCACCCATGTCATTGCATGTGTGTTCTTTTCAGTAACCACAGCTAGAGTCATTGCATGTGTGTTCTTTTCATTAACCACATCTAGAGTCATTGCATGTATGTTCTTTTCACAAACCACATATGGCTCCACCAGTGTTATTGGATGTCTGTTCTTTTCACAAACCACATCAAGAGTCATTCCTTGTGTTTTCTTCTCACAAACTATATATGGATCCACCAGAGTTCATTGCATGTTTGTTCTTTTCACAAACCACAGCTAGAGTCATTGCATGTCTATTCTTCTCACAAACCACACATGGATCCACCAGAGTCACTACATGTGTGTTCTTTTATCAAACCATAGCTAGAGTTATTGCATGTCTGTTCTTTTCACAAACCACATCTAGAGTTATTGCATGTGTGTTCTTCTCACAAACCACATACGGATCCACTAGAGTTCATTGCATGTGTGTTATTTTCATAAACCACACCTAGAGTCATTGCATGTCTGTTCTTCTCACAAACCACGCATGGATCCACCCGTATCATTGCATGTGTGTTCTTTTCTCAAACTACATCTAGAGTGATTGGATTTATGTTCTTTTCACAAACCACATCTAGAGTCATTGCATGTGTGTTCTTCTCAAAAATGGATCCACCAGAGTTCATTGCATGTATGTTCTTTTCACAAACCATGGCAAGAGTCATTGCATGTCTTTTATTCTCACAAACCACACATGGATCCACCAATGTCATTGCATGTGTGTTCTTTTCACAAACCACATCTAGATTCATTGGATGTTTGTTCTTTTCACAAACCACATATGGATCCAGCAGTGTCATTGGATGTCTGTTTTTTCACAAACCACATCTAGAGTCATTGCATGTCTGTTCTTCTCACAAACCACGCATGGATCCACCCGTATCATTGCATGTGTGTTCTTTTCACAATCTACATCTAGTGTCATTGGATTTATGTTCTTTTCACAAACCACATCTAGAGTCATTGCATGTGTGTTCTTCTCAAAAATGGATCCACCAGAGTTCATTGCATGTATGTTCTTTTCACAAACCACGGCAAGAGTCATTGCATGTCTTTTCTTCTCACAAACCACACATGGATCCACCAATGTCATTGCATGTGTGTTCTTTTCACAAACCACATCTAGATTCATTTGTTGTCTGTTCTTTTCAAAAACCACATATGGATCCACCAGTGTCATTGGATGTCTGTTTTTTTCACAAACCACCTCTAGAGTCATTGCATGTGTGTTCTTTTCACATACCACATATGGTCCACCAGCGTGATTGCATGTGTGTTCTTTTCATTAACCACAGCTAGAGTCATTGCATGTATGTTCTTTTCACAAACCACATATGTATCCACCAGTGTCATTGCATGTGTGTTCTTTTCATAAACCACAGCTAGAGTCATTGCATGTGTGTTCTTTTCATTAACCACATCTAGAGTCATTGCATGTGTGTTATTTTCACAAACCACATATGGATCCACTAGTGTCATTGCATGTGTGTTCTTTTCACAAACCACAGCTAGAGTCATTGCATGTGTGTTCTTTTCATTAACCACATCCAGAGTCATTGCATGTGCGTTTTTTCACAAACCATATATGGATCCAAAAGTGTCGTTGGATGTCTGTTCTTTTCACAAACCACCTCTAGAGTCATTACATGTGTGTTCTTCTCACAAACCGCATATGGATCCTCCAGAGTTCATTGCATGTCTGTTCTTTTCACAAACCATAGCTAGAGTCATTGCATGTTCGTTCTTCTCACAAACCACACATGGATCCACCAAAGTCATTGCATGTGTGTTCTTTTCACAAACCATAGCTAGAGTAATTGCATGTCTGTTCTTTTCACAAAGCACATCTAGAGTCATTGCATATGTGTTCTTCTCACAAACCACATATGGATCCACCAGAGTTCATTACATGTGAATTCTTTTCACAAACCATAGCTAGAGTAATTGCATGTCTGTTCTTCTCACAAACCACACATGGATCCACCAGTGTCATTGCATGTGTGTTCTTTTCACAAACCACATCTAGAGTCATTAGATGTTTGTTCTTTTCACAAACCACATCTAGAGTCATTGCATGTGTGTTCTTCTCACAAACCACATATGGATCCACCAGAGTTCATTGCATTTATGTTCTTTTCGCAAACAACAGCTAGTGTCATTGCATGTCTGTTCTTCTCACAAACCACACATGGATCCACCAGTGTCATTGCATGTGTGTTCTTTTCACAAACCACAGCTAGAGTCATTGGATGTGTGTTCTTTTCACAAACCACATATGGATCCACCAGTGTCATTGGATGTCTGTTCTTTTCACCAACCACATATGGATCCACCAGTGTCATTGCATGTGTGTTCTTTCCATGAACCTCAACTAGAGTTAGTGAATGTCTGCTTTTTCACAAACCACACATGGATCCACCAGTGTCATTGGATTGCCTGTTCTTTTCACAATCCACAGTTAGAGTCATTGCATGCGTGTTATTTTCACAAACCACATATGGATCCACCAGTGTAATTGGATGTGTGTTCTTCTCATAAACCATATATGGATCCTAACATTAGGAGAGCCCTAACCTTAGCCGCCAAATGATGGCCGTTTGATATTCTCCATCTAGAAGGCATGCCCTAACACAGTTGTTCTGCACGACGATTGTTACATACCGTTCGATCATGGCGCTTGGATGATTGGGATGGTCTTCGTGAGAGCGATACACGAGTAGGCTGTTCTACGGCATGATTGGCCATGCTTGCTGCCTTCTTGCTCTGGATAAACTGGTAACACCAGGCGTTCCCCTTTTGCGAGTGTCACGTCTCACGAGTTCAGTGGGCCATATGCTAGTGTCACGTCCCCATTACTTCTCTTCCTCCCCGTACTTTTCTCCCTTCCCCTCGAAGCCACTTTCCCCACTTCTCTCCCATCCTGCCATAGCCGCAAGCTGACGGTGGCTCCAGCTATCTCTCCGGTAGCCATACCCCCTCCCCTCTCGCCATGGTTCAAGGCGAGATGGCAAGGAAACGGTGACAACAGGGACGGTGATTTCGATGTGAGTCGTCACATCTCTATCTCTATCATCTGTGGCTAGTTATCTATTTTGAGCTGGATCTACTCTATTTACTCATGCGTGTATGATGTGTTAGGCCAACCAGACGATGTATGACTCTGAGTATCACGGTTTAGCGGATGAAGACAATCCTCTGCTATGTAAACATGGATATGTGCCCGCTAAATTTGTAGGGTTCGAAGGACAAAATGCAGGAAAAAGGTTTTTACGGTGTCAAGGACATTGTGCAATGATGCAAGGCGGAAGTTGCAGTGTTATCAAATGGGTAGATCCAGAGTGGCCCAAATCGATACAGAAAACTCTAGAAAAACTATGTGATATGACTGTTGAGTTGAAAGAATTCGTAGTCAGCTCACTTCTTGACAGTGTTGAGATGAAGCTATGGGAACCAGATGACACGACCAAGCTTAACCGAGATCTCAGGAGGGCACAAGACAAGGTTAGCAAAGTCGAGAAGGAGAGGGACAAGGCATTGGCCCTGAAGGCTAAAGCAGAGAAAGAACTGACTCAAGCAATGAATGATCTTCACCAGGCCAAAGTCCTGCAGTTCACAACTACGAGTATTGACAAGTGCATGAGGAAACAATTGAAGCTGTGCAAGGAAGATGCTAAAAGGAAGGAGGAGACGATTCGATCCTTGCTCTCGCAGGAAGATGCGCATCGGGCTAAGATTAGGAAGATCAAGGAGATGTGTGATAACTAGTTCTATTGAGCTTGAGCTCCGTGCCTTTTTAAGTTGTAATAGTAGTACTTGTTGACCTAGCGGTCTGAACTAGTGGTTCCAGAGTCCTGGGAGGAAAAAATTTGGTCGCTCGTTAATCTGTCTTAACCCTGCATTACTTCCTTTTGTCTGATCATGGTGGTATTATGACATTGGTGGTTTGTTTAAATGTAATCTACGTGGATTGTGCCGCATACAAATGGCACAACCATAATTTATAAAGTGGAAGAACGTACACCTAGTTACTAGAGATCTAGGAGCTTCACCAGATGCAGGGGATGCAGGAGCAGGGAGGCGATGCGATAGACAGGCTCAAGATTAGGCCAGAAAGTGGTACCAATTTCCTCCTCATCTGGGCATTATCGGTTGCCATTGTTGTTTATGTTGCCATGTCGTTGTGTGCAGCAGCTGAAATAAGTTGCTGCTTCATGGAGTGTAGTAGCTTAAATAATTTATTTCTGTGCTACTTACATTCCGTCGAATTTGGAGACATCCTGCCCCTCAGCAATGGTGGAACTGGTGCTGCGTGTTTTCAGATAGTAGTGGCACAATCACAATTTCAGATTCAACTACTGACTCGGGCATTTCCAAACCCTAAGTCGCGGTACATTTAACTCTGAGAACGTGGGTAGATTGTTTCGCCTAGCAACGTGCCACACACACAGCTCCAGAATTTAACCGAATTACATATATAGGTTCAAGTTCAACACATTACTATGCATCTTCTTTTCCAGCAGCCTTCTTCCGCAGCCTGGGTGCCAAGCCTTCATGTCCACTGGCTTCTTCATTTCTTGCCTTCTTCCTCTTCCTCAATGCGAATTTTATTAGCTTCACGTACTCTGCATCGACGGGACAATCAGCACCAGAATCGTGTCCAGCATCATCTTTCCACTCATTTTTAATTTCTTTGGGCAGCAAAATGACTGACCCCGCAATCATGTTTCTAACCTTGCGGTGCTTCCTGTCAAAGAAACAAGACTGTTGCATAACTCCAAATATCTACAGAGTAAATAAAAAAATTACAATTCTGCACAAACATGCAAAACGCAAGATACTTTGGCTTACCAGGAGCTAATTGGGTTCAAGCAACCACCCTGTCCAAGAATAGAAGGGCGACTCCCAGTTGCAGCAGCTTGCACATCCAGTACATCACAATTCAACTCAAACATGCAAGCCGAAGCATACCTTTTCATCAACCCAATTAGTTGACTATCACACATTAGAGGAACCATGATGCCACGTTCATCCATGAAGCTGAACTTTGTAGTCTGCTTCGGCCATAATTCATCATGATTACGCAGAGCAGCAACCATACCAGATATAGTGCAGATCTGCGCAGGCGCTTCTTCCATCGTGATACAATGGTGTCCATACCACTCGCCCTCCACCCTTGCTGATTTAGAGTCATACCTGAAGAGGACTACCGTAACTAGGTAAGGGTGGTTCGCGGAGATCACACTTGACATAAAACTATGGACAAATAATGTTTGTCAGCGTTGGGCTAACAAACAATTTTAGGTTCAGTAGCCAACTAGCAGTTATAAATAGTGCAAATAGCAAAGAGAAGGGTAGCTCTCCCGCATGTAGCCAGAACTTCTTCTTCCTTGGTAGTAGGATCTGCCATCCTCTGAGCTGCTCGGCTCGTCGGCGGCGGAGGTGGGCTAGAGCCTCGCAACGGCGGCTACGGCATGCACCATTGGAGCTCGGGATTAGTGACTGGGCGCAACAACTTGGTACCAGAAGTCAAATGTCCGAAGGGATCGTCCTGCTTGGAGGGTGGATTCCGACACCACTGGTGCTAGGGGAAGGAGGGAATGTATTTTTGAAATTGGCCAATGCATCCAGTCCACTTAGTTCCTCGATTTGTCTAAGAGGTTGCCGCATTGTCACTCACGTCACGGACAGATGACCGACATGTGGGTCTAGACCGTCTACTTCACTGGGCAGTTTAATGAAATATTTGAATTTGGCAGGGGTGAGATGAGTTTGCCTCGAAATGGCCCCTCTCAGTAGTTGGCAGCCCAAATTTATGAAACGCAGCAATTATAGGGAACTTGGGTACCGCCATGCGCTTGCCGAGGAATTTTCGGGCCACAAACAAACAATCCCCCTGTTATTGCCCTGGCCTGGAAATTTCTCGGGCCGTTACTGTTCTGGCTTGTCACTATTCTAGCCTTTCACTGTTGCGGCCCTTTACTGTTGAGGCCGGCTACTCTTTTGGACTCTTAATCTTCTGGGATTTCACGGTTTCTTGCCTATTACTACGATGCGCTGTTTCTGTTACGGCCTGCTACTGTTAAGGCCTGTTACTGTTAAGGCATGTTACAGTTATGACCTATTACTCTTACGGCATGTTACCATTACAGCCTATTACTGTTACGTCCAGTTACAACTTGTAGGTCGACCCATTACATTTACAGCTTTTTATAGTTTCGGCCTTTTCTGAAGCCCATGCCAATAGCATAAAATGTTTATATAATCCAACATATTTTACTGTTCATCGTCGGCCGAATATACGACGGGCCAATAATAAAGCACGGTATTGTTCCCTAATCGACCTGCGTAACGTAGTTACCGTAACGACTACCGCATATGTTGACGGAGTCAACTAAATGCATACATGGCCTACGCGAGTTAACTAGATATTACATCAGCTGCAAACTTCTTAAATTATTACATATTATCAAATCAAGGGAAATGAAAATTGGCATTTCAGTTGACAATCAAGTTGATAGCAGAGTCCTCAATTGATCACCTGCATCTTCCTTTGAGTGTGACAGCTACATTTGAGGTGACATGATCTTGCAACCCCCTCTTTGGTGGCGATAACAATAATTGCACCCTGAAACTAAGTAATAACAAGTTAATACATCAAACAAGACAAACTACACATTTGACTGATATGACATGAGCTATGATCTGGAGTTTACAACTGGTCAATGGTTCAATTATTGACCAACACGTCAAAAAAACAGGACAAGCAAGCCTGTATTAAACAAGTGTGCCTACCGTGAAACGAGCAATCAAAAAATATGTGTGTGTGGCTTAGAATTTCAGCAAAAATAAACTAGCGAGGTCATTTCAACAAATATATATGGAAGCAGTTCTATATCCTAAAATGCAAGAGACATCGGGTGACTCGGAATTTGCGCTGAGACACAAAATGGCATGCAGTTACTGTCATAGCAAATAATGAACCAGATAGAAATTATGTAACATCCCAAAACTTCAATCCAAGGTTATTAAGATCCAAATCATTCAAAATTAGGGCTAACAAAAACTATACCAATTATAAATATTCAAGCATTCATATGTGTGTGCATTTAAATTAGGAGTTGATTTGAATTGCCTTGATTAAGTGATCCATTTCTTGTAAAATGATTCTTAGGTGAAATAAACATCATCAAGATCATTCCCAAACAAATCCCAAAGAAAAACAAATCAAAATGAATAAAAGAAAGAAATGGTCATTTGTGCCATTTTAATCACCATGCCTACTTTGGCTATTCCTAGAACTCAAAACCTAACAGAAACAAATGTGGATCTTTGCACCCCTTGCTAGTACATGTAGTGATGTACCAAGGCCCACTTTGTGATCTGCCAAAACCTTTCAATCACTAATTTTAAATGGCATTTGAAAACTGAATCTAGTGTAGGTATCTAGATCACACTTATTCAAAAACCACTCAAATGACCTCCATTTTTAAAACCCAACCACATTTAGAAGATCAAGCATAAGATACAATACCCCACCAAAAATCAGCGCAAAATTCAATTGTTTTGTTCTTGCGGCCATTTGATTGAACACCTTGCAGACAGAAATAAAATGGCCTAACTATTACTGTCTCTAATCAAGTCTTTGTCCCCCATTGCACCCTATCTACTCCCCTTTGTCCCCCTGAGTCTAACCAAGTCCCCACCGTCCTACCCCTAAGCCCTAGCAGCAGTGGAGCTCCGCCTCTTTTTGGTCACCGCCGGCTGATCGTGGATAGAGCTCCACAGACCATGCCGCGCCATTCCAGCACCACCACTAGCTCCGCCCAACCCTACCGCACCTCCCTGTCCACCCCTCGATCACCCCAGGCCCTGGACCACTCCCCATCACCGCCTCCCATTCTCTCTGCGAGCTCGCTAGAGCGCGTTAGCCGCTAGCACGCCAGAGACCGCCTCGCGACCTAATCCCGTGCACGCCACTCCGCCTCGACCCCAGCACCCCGCCAGACACGGCCGTGCGCCGCCGCACGACCCACAGTCGCCATGCGCCGCGTCGAGCACCGCCTTTGTCGCGTAGAGCGCCAGCCTCGCCCGACCAAACGCCACCGCCATAACCGCGCATTCAAGCCGTAGATGACCGCCAGGAGGCAGGCCACCGTCCACCTACGCCACCCATGCCTCTAGCCGCCTGTATCAACGTCACCGACGAGCTCACCAACGTGCCGTTCGGTCCCCTTGTCGCCCTATAAAAGGAGCCCTCCCCAGCACAAACTACTCACACCACTCCACTCCCCTCTCATCACTGATCCTTCCCCACCTCTCACCGCAGCCGCTCAAGCCATAGTTCACCGGAATTGCGCTGGAGGAGCCCGCTGTAGAGGAGGAGAAGGCACCGTCGATTTCGTCCACCCCAGGAGCTGTCGTGACCTCGCCTGAGCTCGCCGTCGTCCACCAGTTCGTTTGCCCGCCTCACCGCAGTAGCTGGAGCCCTGGTATGCCCTCACCATACCCCCACCGAGCCGCTAGGGTTAGCCCTCGCCGGCGACCTGTCCGTCATCGACGACGAGCCCCAGTCGTTGATCTAGGTTCTAATCGCACGGTCCACGTTGCCCTGTACTGCTTCGCGTTTTAAAGAGCCACTGACATGTGGACCCCCCTGTCAGCTATTCTCTGCATCGCGGAACGCCACCGGGCTGGCCCATTTTCTTTCCCGCGCTAGCCCACAAATTCCAATTTAGGTTTTTCTATTTTAGTTTGAACTCACTTCTATCCCTTAGTTTAAAAATCAATTCAGAGAGATTTACAAATCCAAATGGAGTGATTCCAATTGTGTTGGAAAGCTTCTAAAAAGATATATCCAAGCCCGTTGGAATTAATTCATTTAGAGTTAGATCTCTCCTAGTAAAAATAACAAGACAAAAAGTATTTGCACCTTGCAACGTTTTTATAAAATCAACCTTGTTAGCTTTTGAGTTGATTCCAACTCTCAAAAATCACATTTTACCATACCTATCTGAATATGTAATAATATTAAGGTTTTCATGCAGTGACTTTGGACTAGTACCAAAATAATGCTATACAGGCATTTCTAGTGACTTTAAATCATTAAATAATAAACTTAAACTTAAGTAAATGTGATCCAACCCTTAAATCACATTCCCACATGTTAGAATATGTGGTGAGGACATGTGTCCACATGAGCCCATATTTTATGTGGTGAATATTAAATCTTACTTATTTTCAATGAGTAGAAATTACTTTTCTTAAATAAAAAGGATGAAACTAGTTAATAAAACCTTGTGATGCTAGAGATGGTAATAGATCATCAAATGTGTGCTTTAGAGTGCTAAGTAGACTAGTTAAGTATTGTTTGTTGATTGTGTACTCCGTATGTATTTATAGACGATAGTACCGACCAAGCTTTCGAGGAGGAGGAGTTCTACCAAGAGGAGGAGGAGGAAAACATCAACCACTGCACCAACCAAGGCAAGCTAACCCTTGAAAGTATAATACTTAGCAACCTAGAATATTTAGATGACTTAAGCAAGATGCATTAGGCATGCTTTGGTTATACAACTTTGACTAGTACCTACCCCAAGTTTACTTTCAAGCTTTTACTTCTTTACTTTACCAAAGTCCTTTACTTGTTTTGAAGGTAGCATAAAAATTATAAAACTTGACCTATCTAGATAACCTTAGATGTCATTCTATGGCATGAGATTGATCCTATCATCCCACCTTAGTGATCACTCTTAACTTAGTAGATTAGAGCTAGATCAAAACTTGAGTCACTTTTAGATGGGAATACTTGGTGAAAATGAATTGTGAAAACCTTGGAATGATGAGTCATTCTACTGAGATGTTTTTGACATGTGTTGAGAAACACAAATGGTTTATGATGATGAAAATGCAGAGGCATGAGCCTTATCCCTTTTACAAAATTTATGGTTGGATTCGGATGCGATACCATTCCAATTTTACCGTACAACCACACTACCTGAATTGGGTAAGGCTTAGCCGAAAGTTTATGTGCATTAGTATTAGTTCCCTCGTGGGAGAGGTTTGAGCTGAGGCTACCTCTCAATGTTGTCCACCTATGTAGTGCCCAAGATGACAGATGGTCATGGTTGGGAGGCCATGCTCGTAGGAGAGGTGCTTATACTAGGGTGTGTAAAGGAAAGGTTATGTTTGATTATCTCCATACTAAGTATGATGATTCAGGGTTATCCCTGACAGATGTATCGAATCTTGTGGTGAAAGTGTACCACCTCTACAGAGTGTCAAACTATTCGAATAGCCGTGTTCGCGGTTATGGACAGTTGGAGTGGCCATACTTTTTCGTTGTTAGATGTTTTCAAAATGACTTATGAAATGAATGATGAATCTTGACTTGACCACAACAGGGTTGTGATAATGACACTAGCTTCCCAACTTAAGTGATTCTAGAACTGTATTTTATCTTTCTTTATTTCTGAACTCAGCTTAGGTTTCCAACTTAACTTTACAAATAAACATAGAGTTAGCTTTTCCCACTAGCACTATCTTACTTGTTAGTGGTAGTTTGCGAGTACTTAAAGAGTACTCATGGCTTTTGTCCCTGGCTATTACTATGGCCAGACTATGAAGGAGACTACCAAGATGACGGTCAGCAGGACGACTATAATAACTAGGACTATCTGCCTTCGTCAGCATTGCCTGTGCCCCTGAAGATGTACCCCACCACTACGCTTATTATTTATTCCACTACTTGTTGTATTAATACTAGATCATGAGATCCTTATTTGTGTAAGACCTTATTTATGGTTTGTAATGGATGGTGTACTGTGATATCCAATCTGTTATGTCTCGCAAAAATGGTAATCCTAGGATTGTGACGTATGACATAACCGGTATCTGGGATTAAAAATCCGGGTGTTGACAAATTATAACCGCATCATACGAGAACTTGTAGAGCAGAAATGCAAACCACGAATGAACTATATATTGTAGAGGATAGTTATGTCGTGACTTAGGACGAACCAGACCCAGAACCAGATGCAAGATATAATGGCGTCGCTCGTGAACCTGTAGAGAAGGACAAACAAGCATTAGACAAGTGTGCCTAGAATGAAATGAGCAATCACACAAAGTGTTTCTTAGAATTTCAGCAAATATAAACAAGCGAGGTCATTTCAGCAAATATATATGGAAACAGTGGCATCTCCTGGAATGCATAGTTGTTGGGTGACTCAGAATTTGTGGTGAGCTACACAATGGCATGTAGTTACTGTCACAGGTAAGAATCAACCAGATAGAAATTATAATGGCATCATAAAATAACGTCTAGAGCAGGAATACAAACCACGAGTGAACTACATAGTAGAGGACAGTTATGCTGTTGTCAGGACGAACCAACACCAGATAAGGAATTAATGGCATCCCTTGTGAACCTGTAGAATAGGCTATGCAAACCAACATGTTCATTGTTCCATTTTGAGCTTTATGCAAGAAAAAGGAAATAGTTAGTGCTGCAGCTTTTGAAGAAGCAGATGGCAACAACAAAATTATAATCGAATTAGTACGAAGAGTTTAAACGACTACTATAGGATAGCAGAATGATCCTAAGGAGGAAATAATAGCAGGAACTAATCTCAAGCGAACTAGATAGATTCAACAACTGTAGAGCAGGGAATCGACACTAATATTTTCCGCTGACTTTAGATTTTGCAAGAATTACACGGTAGCAGGCAATCACTCTTGTCTGGAGTAGCTAAGAACATGTGTATGACAAAATAATAGACATGTCCATCATTTGAAATTTGTATAGCAGCACATGCAAACCAACATGTCCAATGAAATTGTATGTACTAGCACGAAGAATATGCATGCCCACTGACTTGTATGTATGGGCACGATGACAAACATGCAGTTCACTGCGACAGGCTTGAACCTGCTATACTGCTGACAAAACAAAAATGGGTTGCATATTTGGTTAACCTTGGTCAGAGAGGCGTCTAAGCGTCATCGGTACCATGCGGGTGACGTCCAGGTCACCGAGGGTGCTACGGTTGCGGTGGCTATTGGCGTCGGGGAAGCAAATCTTGGGCGGTCGATGCCGGCTTGAGCAAGGTGGATGAGAGCGTCGCTGAGGGAGATCCAGTGCAATGAACAATGACGTCCGAGTAGCTACTCTAGAGCGATGGACATGGAACTCCCTGAACTAGATCACATCGGGTGTACACCGGTGAAGCGGATCCGGGACGGTTGGATAACTTTTGGCGGCCGGGAAGCAGAGCTTGGGCGGTCGATGATGCCATCGACGTGGTGAACGACACCGTAGCTACGGTGCAGTGGTAGAGAGACCCGGTGAACCAGATCCGGTGGGTGAGCATTGGTGAAGCGGCTCCGGGGCGCTGCACGAGACCACCACTCAAGCGGGTTCGGTCGCCGTGGAATTACCGTCGGCCGGTGCGCGTCGTGGTCGTGGAGGTGAGGGCGTGGGAGGGAGGGGCCTGGAATTTTTGGAAGAACTAGCGGGAAAATCTGGGCGAATTCGTACTAAGGACGTGAACAGAAACATAAATTATGATCGTGCCCCAAGCTACCGACTTTAGCTTGCCCATAGGACATCAGAATAATGGGTAGAATCGGAATTTTGAAGTCAAAAGTTTTTGAAACTGTCGGGCAGGAAATGCTTCAAGATTGGTGTGTGACTTTGCTGCTTGATTGAGACATTGAATTTGGCGACCGTCCATCTAATAATAATATAAAAATGGTACTGCCCTGGTAGGATATTTTGCCTCAAAGTTTTTGAAACTGAGGGGCAGGAAATGTTTCAAAGTAAGTGTGTGGTTTAGCTGCTCGATTGAGATTTTGAATTTGACAAGCGCCCATCTGATAATAATACAAAAATGTTACAGCCCCGGTGGGAGATTTTGCCTCAAAGTTTTTGAAATGGAGGGGCTTGAAATGCTTTAAAGTAGGTGGGCGGTTTTGTCGCTCGATGGATATTTTGAATTTGACAAGCGCCCATCTGATAATAATAATAATATAAAATGGTACTTCCTAGGTGGGAGATTTTGGCTCAAAGTTTTTGAAACGGTTAGACGGGTAATGCTTCGAAGTCAGTGTGTGTGATTTTGTCGCTCGATTGAGATTTTGAATTTTGCTAGCGTCCATGTACTACTACTAGTAGTAGTAAAAAAGGTGGTAGAACGTACGGCTACATAATCAGGCATTCATGGCCGGGAGTCACATCAACTGATCATCCATATAACCACACTTGAGGTACTCCTTGTGTTCGGTATTACTAGGCCGGAGTAGTACTAGTTCGGAGAATTAACTTCACCCACTCGCTTTATAGCTAGTTATTGCATGCAGTAGTAATCCTAAAATCTAGCCAATGCACGTAGCCACTGCATCTAATTGAAAACATGTAAGAAAATGGATGCACTCCCCTTTTAACAACATGATCGGCCAGGAGCATTACATGACGTGGTGGTTCATATTTTACGGTCAACTAGAGGAGTAATTGAGCAAAACTAGGAGCATTAGTTGGTCCTTCGGCCTAGCAATTGAGGTTGTAAAATAATTAAGAGGTATATACAACTTTAGTCCCACATCTTGCACCGCGAGAGCATTTTAGTCCCACATATTGAAAAATGAGCAATACTAGTCCCTCAACTTATATCTCGAGAGCATTTTAGTCCAATTTAATGGAATTTCAGTGAATTTGACTTAATTTGTCTACAAATAACGTTGATTTTTTTAAAATGATCTCTTTATATTTTTATGTCATTTGTGTCCCTATGCGGACTGATAAGTGGGCCACATGTTAGTAGACGTACAAATAAAATAATTAAATCTCTAAGAGGAGAATGGATTCGAACTTAACACTTTTGTACAACGACACACACACCCATAAGCCACTATGCCGGTAGATGCCCACGACTACTCATGCGAGAAGAGGAGTACTTGAGAGGATGTAATTATGCCAGACGAGGAGTACTTGGGGGGAAGTAATTATTTTTACAATAAAAAACCACATACAAACGCAAAAAATGCTCACGTCTATGTTGGCACGGTCCATAATATCAATTGTATAGCTTTGTCGTTAACCTAGTAGCTAGCTGCAGTGTCTAGAATAAACTTGAGTGTTTTCTTATTCGCAAAAATGAAAAGGAATAAAGTTGAGTTGTTATTGTACCCCAGAACACATATTTTTGAATATCCAAAATAAAGAACACATCAGCCAGAGCGCTCTTCAATTAATCACTTCTGTGTGCATGTTGTAGTGGCAAGGTTGATTTCTTCAGTTGCGTAGGTAATCACTTCGATACCCTACAATGCATTGGTAGTTTTTATTATTTTTTTCTTATTCAGATCCTCCTGTCAAGTTGTACCGAGGTCACAATGCGCAGAAACAAAATACACCGGGGTCATTTTGCAAAAAATATGAAGGCACATATCACTTCCAAAATTAGTTATGACGAATTCGGACAAATCACAGAAATTTGATTGAATTGGACTAAAATGTTCCTGGTTACAAGTTGTGGGGCTAGTGTTTCTCACTTTGCAAGATGTGGGACTAAAACGCTCTTGTGGTTCAAGTTGTGGGACTAAAACATATATACCTCAATAATTAACGATCGTGCTATTGAGAGAACATGAGGTTTTTAGCTCCACGGAGCATACACCCCATCCAGCCACATGGTGAGCATCCAAGGGCACATCCAAAAAGCAAAATTGAAAAAAATGGAACATACCATGCAAAAAATGGAAAATGCCCTGCGTTTGCGTGTTCCCTGAGGGACTAGGGAGCACAAGTTTTCTTCTTAGATTTTGGGATAATTAAATACAATGAGATTATGATACTACTACTACTAGTATCATCCTACACCTACACACTCGTGTGCTACCAAGAGTCGTAAGCTGGTGTGCGCATGACCGTTGTACCGTAATTAGTGTGCGTGGTCGTGCTAGTTTGATGAAACGTGCTTGCAGTTGCTGTGTACATGCCGTCGTCTCATTTCCACATGATTCTCTTGGCTTTCCTAGGCCTTTGTTTAAATGTGTCTCTAGAACCGCTTCATGTGCTAGTCGGTGGGACCGAGACCACACGAACGCCATCATCCATGGCCGGCAAGAAGAAGGAGGACTCGCCATGGGCTGGCCTCCCCGAGGGACTCGTCCAAAAGATAGGTGATATCTTCCTTTCGACGGACGACTTCGACTACTATGCTGCCTTTCAGGCAGTCTGCAGCTCCTGGCGCGGCTTTAGGAAGGAGCGCTTTATGCCAGCCAACTGGTTTGTTCTAGAGCAACAGTTGTCGTAGGAGTGTCGGGTAGAAGACGCCGCCATCACGTTGCTGAACGTGAGAACTGGCCGCCACCTTGAGAAGAAGATTAGCCGGGTTATTCGCATGTGCTTTCTTTATATTCATCTGTATATATGCGATCCATTGTTTGCATTCACATCCTATACTATCTGTTTTTAGTTCTATTTCTTTGTCCACTTGTTGCCCAGGGTTTTGCTCCATGGTTTACCTTGATTGAATTTGAGTCTGTTTACCTTGACTGGATCTCTGTTTCTCCTCCCTCTATCTCTGGAAGGTACTTTTATGTCGGTAGCACAACCGGCGGCCTCCATATGCTTGGACAGACGGTGCATCCGTACAAGACCCGGTTGTACAACCCCTTCTCGGGCGTTATCAAGCGCCTGAGGGTGGAGATACCAACCGAGCAGGTGGCTTCTGTCGCTATGACAATGTTCCCATCGTTGATGGTGTTTATATCAAACCATCAAAACACCACCATTAGGTGGGCGGATGAGAACACGGAGGAAGGGAGTCGCCCAGTCTTTGGTGAAGGGCGGTACTCGCCGTATGACTTTGCGGAACTCCGGAGCTTTACTTCTTTCGCCGGTGATGTTTTTGCCGTGGATAGATACATGTCTGTCCTCTCGACTATGTGTGATGCTGCTCATGCAGATTTGCAGCTGCAGCTCTCCACACGGACCCTGGAGATGCATCCCACCATTGCAGGCCCTGTTCCGGGCTGCCAGTTCCCAAAGAATTGTTTTTACCTCATCGAGTCTAACAGGGAGTTGTTGTTCATTGTGAGTGGACCGGTCTACGGCGGCAGGCCGGTTGTTTACCAGGTTGATACCTAGAACCGTGTCCTTCAGCTTATCAGAGGCATCGGAAGTCGTGCTCTCTTCGTTGTTGACAATCGGTGTGTTTGCATCGATAGCGCCAGGGTACCCACGGTGCAGGCCGACAGCATATACTATGCGAACCTATCCGAGATTAGATCTTACAACTTTGAGGCTCTTGCATGGGAAGAGGAGCCAAGCATTGTATATGGGTATGGAGTAGGAGGATTATGGATCGATGACCGTACTTTCGAACTCGATCGATTGCTGGCGGACTATTGTAGAATCGTCGAGCATTCTGAGCTGCAGATGGTGCCGCCATATGGCGAGGATGGTACCACCCACTACGATTACTACGACGGCTATCCATCAGATTGATGGATTGTGTGGGTCTACTCCTGATGTATTCTCTTCAGGTCAGATCTTTATTGGTTCACTTTGTTGAGTGAACGTCTATGAATTTTGCAAGTTCTATGGTGCCCGTGTCATACAATGGACGTTCTCCCTATTTCGGTAGATCGTGTGTTCTACCTCTTACAATTTCACTATTTTTTCATGTGTGTGTGTAGTAATTCTGATAGATGCTGAGTTTGTAAAAATCCTAAAACAACTCACAATTGCAAATTACAGTAGATTATTACAATCCTCAGTAAACTTGATAGTAATAAAATGAAGCATAAAAGTTGCATTAGAGTCCAGACAACTAAAAAAACACCATAACCGGTGTTACAGAAAAGGTCTCTATCGAGCTTGTATCCCGAGACATGTAACAACTGGCTTCCCATGAGAGCTGCAGATAAGATTATTAAGTGTGTTCTGCATTAAAGCTTGCCTGTTTTTCAATTCATATAAGTCTTTGCATGCTATTGTGATTACTGAATCTGTTTTGTTGGATTCTTGCTAATCAATATCACGGGCATCTTGGAGGGCATCCTCAAATAATATTTTGTCTGAAAAACGAGGATCAGTCGAAGCGGTGTGCCATGAGCAATATGTATTGTACTGCTGCTGTGTGAAACAAAATATAAACTTAGAGAAGAGGGTCCTTGTTCGGCATTCAGAGGGTCATTTGCAGCCTGAAACAAACACAAAACAAGTTATAACGGCATTACCATGTAATCACACCACCATGAATTTTAAATGTGTCAATGCGGTAATATATAAGGAAGGAAGCAATTAATAGTGGTGGCTCATACATCTATTTCTTCTTGAATAAGTGGACCAGCTAGCGCCATGGAGCGATGTGAGCATGTGCTGCTCTGTGAAATGACTGCTCTACTTGAAGATGGCTGAGACCAAGACAAAACAAGTTACTTAAACAACAGACTTGGGAAACAAACTACAAGTTCATTTTGAATAACAATGCGAGGAATCAACCAAAGTACATGATGCAGACTGCTCAAACTAGAATGTGCAGAACATGAATAAAATGAATATTAAAACTAAGCCATTATGTTTCTCATATATAAACTAGCTAGGAACTACACAACAAAATCTGCCACTGATTTAATCATAGACAAAAAAAGAGTAACTCAGCCAATAAAATCACATCAATTGTGAGCCTCGAATATGCTAGCCAGATAATTTCAGACAAACAATGAATCAAGCAATCATATATTGAATGATTCATGAATAGCCAGATAATTTCAGCGCTTCGGCAGCCTGAGAACAACAAACTAAACCATCAAGTGCCTCGTATTAAAATAGCCAGCTCATTTAACTATGATACACAATAGATACAAGAGTGAGATGAACTGCACATAGTTCCTTATGATACGTGTGTGGATCTTATCGCTAGTGTGGCCTTGTTCTTATTATCAGACAACTCAGATGCAATACATCAGCCTCTCCATATCTAGGAAATTGAACTAAGCACATGGAACAAAAGCAGACCCTAGTGGCCTAAAATGTTTGACACTAATTTTTGGCAAAAATATATGAAAAGAAGAAAGACAAATGGTAAATTTAAGCAAACAAAAAATGTGGCAAGGACCAAACTTCGGGTGGGGGGCCTTACGGTAGGTGTTACACAAGATCTACAGCGGCTCGTGTGGAAATGCGGAGTTTGTACTCTATTGTTGCTTCTCTGCATAAAGGTAAGGCCAACTGTAAATACAAACATGTTCCAACATGATATACGTTGGCATGAAGTGAAACAAAAGTGATGGGGTCTTATGAGATTATAGGAGCCATTCACTCTATGATATTGTGTGCAAACTGAGGCTGCTCCTTGCATGATAATAGCAAACAGCTTGAGCCACAGGTTAAGAGGGATTGAATCGATAGTACATAATGGTCAAATAGTATGACATGTGTAAATATGTAGTATAGGATAGCAGGACAATGGCACGATGGTAATACTATAGTTCATAAATCGGCGAATGAGAGAGATATTATATAATCATATCTCATGTGGACATGTATATCAGAGAATGTAAAAAAATATGTTAAGTGACTAATAATTCACAAAGAAATAGTACAATATATAAAAACAGTTCAATGCGTGGAGTTTCAACGTAACCACAACGGGTTAATTTAGTACTCCCTCTGTTTCAAAATATAAGATGTTTTATCTTTGTGAAAAGAGTGCATCTAGACCTCTTTTAGTGTGTAGGTTCATCTAGGTTTGGAGTGAACCTACACACTAAAATGAGTCTAGATACACTTCTTTCACAAAGCTAAAGCATCTTATATTTTGAAACAGAGGGAGTACATAACCGGTGTATATCAAGTAAAAAACCTATTAGTTAGGAAATTTAGCGCGAATACAATACATTGCCAACAAACAAATCGTGCAGGGAGCTCTGGTTTTACCTCGGTCGGGGTGGCATCTAGACCTCCTCCGTATCCTCACGGGTCATGTCAAGGTCGCCGAAGGTGCTACGGTCATAGTGGGTGTCGACGACGGGGAAGCAGATCTTGGGCAGGAGAGGATACGAGCAGAACGCTGGACCACAGTGTTCGTGCAGCAGATCCTAGGCGGTCGATGATGTGGTCCGCGCGCCAGAAAAGAGGGTTTGTTGAGCAGATCAGGTGTGCGGGTACGCCGAGTAAAGTGCAGCGGTGATGTTCTGGCCGGTGACGTATTCCTGGTGGAGAGAGAGGGGGAGGGGGGTTCGGTTTAGGTACTGCTAGCACTTTACTGGGAAATTACGAGTGAAGCCCCCCAACTACCGAATTTAATAGGGGTCGAATGGGAATTTCGAAGTATCTGAAATTTTAGGGCACGAACTATGTCTGGATGCGTGGGATCATTTTCAAAAGGTGTTCAAAATTTTCATGATGCAAATTCTTAGCTACAAGTCGAACCATTCGTCAAAACTCTCTGTGGTTTCTTATATATTAATTAACCGCTCGATTGGTACCTCCAAAAGCTTTTTTCATAAAACTTTCAAAGCAACCTACAATTTATTACTTGTAGTTCAAGTTTGACCAAATTCAATTAAATTCAAGAGCAATCTATCACACTTAGTTGTAGCTCAAGTTTGACCTAATTTCATTAAACTATCAAGACGCAAAATCTTAGCAAGAAGATGAACCTATCGTCATAACTCTTTTTTGGTTTCTGATAGTATATTAATTGACCCCCCCCACGTGCCCCCTCCGATGGGTACCTCTAAGAGCTTTTTCATAAAACTTTCAAAGCAACCTACACAGTTTACTTGTAGTAGTTCAAATTTTACCTATTATATTTTTTCCACTTTGCCTATTATAATTTTATATAGTGATGATATGCCAGATGTCTATTATGTGAGTCTCACGTGCAGGGCACGTGCAATTTACTAGTACTTGTAGTTTCAAATTGACCTAATTTCGATAAAATCGACATAAAGTCATTCTAATGGGCAGAGTTAGCTGGGAAGTTTGAAAACTCATAAAACATGGGAATCGTTGGTACAACATGTTGGTCCAATATATATGTATGTAAACTTGTCTTGTGGCATTAAAATCCAATATTCTTCGGACTTTTCTTTAGGAAAAAGAACAACCTCACTCGTATTCTTCACTCGGAAAATGTAGAATTGAATGTTGTTTCTTGATAGTTGGAAACTCACACTGACAACACTGTTTACTACAAGAAGATGCACCTATGATCTAGCTATGAAAAGACAAGCAATCTATGGCGTTTACTTGTAGCTAGCTCAATTTTGACCTAATTTCGTTGAATTACTAATATGCAAAGTCTTAGCAAAAAGTTGAACCTATCGTCGAAACTCTCGCTCGTTTCTGGTATATTAATTTTGAACCCTCGATGGGTACGTCTAATACGTCCAAAATGGATCTACTTTCCCGAACACTTTTGCTATTGTTTTCCTCTAAACTTGTGTGATTTGGATACAACTAACATGGACCAACGCTGTTTTCAGCAGAATTACCTTGGTGTCTAGTTTTTGTGTAGAAAATCAAATATCGGGAAAAATCCTGGAAAATATGCGAAAAATCCTATTTCACTAGAAGACTCACCGAGCCAGAAGACGAGACAGAGTAGGGCCACGAGGGGGCCACACCACCTGGCCACGCGGGCCAGGCCAGGCCACGCCTGGGGCCGGTGTGGCCGCCTCGGTCACCCCCTCGGCCTCCCTCTTCGCCTATGAAGTTGCATCTTGACCTAAAAACCAAAGGGGGGGTTCGATGTTTTTTCCAGAAAGAGTTCCACTTTGCCGCCACTACCAAATTCCGTGAATCAGCACTAGAAACTCCGTTCTGGCACCCTACCGGGACAGGGAATTGGAGGAGATCATCGCCATCATCACCACCATCGCTTCTCCATCGACCATCCATGTTTCCCCCATCTATGAGTGAGTAATACCCCGCCGTAGGCTATGGGGATGGTAGTTATTGGATGATATCTTTCATGTAATGGCATCGGACTGTTAGGGAATGGTGCCTAGTATCTATTATTAGTGCCTTTTGGCTTTTTTGCAACTTGTTATGCTTAATGCTTGTCACTAGGGCCCGAGTGCCATGATTTCAGATCTGAACATGTTATTGATTCATTATGATAGTATTGTTTATGGTCTTTCCTGCAAGTTGTATACACACGTTGTTATCCAGAACTAATGGCCCCGTAGTGACAGCAATCGGGATAACCGGAGGCAATGGATTTGATGTGAGGATCACATGTGTTCACGGAGTGTTAATGCTTTGCTCCGGTGCTCTATTAAAAGGAGTACCTTAATTTCCAGTAGTTCCCTTGAGGCCCCGCTGCAACGGGCTGGTAGGACAAAAGATGTTGTGCAAGTTCTCATTGCGAGCATGTATGACTATATATGGAACACATGCCTATGATTATCTAGTACTTGGATGCTTTATCTTATTTATCTACAATGACCCTATGTCTTGATTGCCATGTGAATTTTCTTGTCCATGCAAAGCCCCTCCATCCATCCCTATGCCTACCGCGCTTTAATCAAACTGTTTACTGCTATTGTTACTACTATCTTTACTTTTACTACTGCTATTATTTTGCTATTGCTACTACAAAACTGTTGCTACTGATAAACTGTTGTGAGCAAGATTGTTTCCATGTGCAGCTGAATTGACAACTCAGTTGTTAAGGCTTATAAATATTCTTTGGCTCCCCTTGTGTCGATTCAATAAATTGAGTTTCAGTTCCCTTGAAAATACTGCGATACACCCCCTATACTTGTGGGTCATCAAGACTATTTTCTGGCGCCGTTGGTTGGGAGCATAGCTCTATGTATCAGTTCACTTGGAATCACTATTGTTCGCTGCCATCTATCCATCATGGGTAAGTCTCGTGATGGCAAGGTTCCTATTTTACTATCCACTACAAGAAGAGGTACGGTTCTGAACACCTCTGTTGCTCTTGATTCACCATCTGTTATGAGTAAGCTCCTTACACCACCACATACACATGCTACACACACTGCTACTACTGCTGAATCTGAAACTTCTGATACTTATGATGATGCTTCTACTGTGCTTGATAAGAGTGCTTCATTAGGTCCTTTCCTAGATGCTACGATTGCTAGAACTATAGCTGGAAATACTGAAACTCCTAATGAAGACACTACTACACCTGTCAGTTCACCTGAGTCTAGAGAGAGTTATGATATTGAAGATGGTTATATAGAGATGACCGATGAATTTCTTAAAGAATGTCAAAACACCTATGATAGGAGTGCTATTAACAGTCTCCTTGAGAGGCATACTATAAAACCCAAGTTGTCTCCTAATGCTAAGTTTGCTGCTTCTCCCATAAACATTAAAGATAAGGATTATGATTTCTCTCTTGATTTATCTTACATAACTATTTTTGAGAAAGAACCTTTTTGTGGGACTAAGAATGAAAGTGTGGTAGCACATATGACTAAGCTTTCTACCTTGAGTGGCCTGTTTTCTGATGATATTAAGATGCGCACCTACTTTGTTGCTAAATTTTTCCCTTTTTCGTTGAAAGGAGAAGCTAAAACTTGGTTTAATAATTTACCTCCTGGATCTATTGATAGGCCTGATTGCTTGATTAGTACTTTCTTTCAGAAATATTTTCCTCCTAGTGCTAGACATGCCATTTTGACAGAACTTTTTGATTTTAAACAGGGAGAGAAAGAGATATTGCCTGAATCATGGGCAAGGTTTTGTGCTTTGATTCATGCACAAGTTGGATGTCCGTTACCTAAGAATGAGCTTCTTGATATATATTATAATGGACTAACTGAACAATCTAGGACATACCTAGATAGTTGTGCTAATTGTGTTTTCCAGAATAGGACTCCCAAGGAAGCTGAGGAATTAATAGCTAAAATAATCAAGAACTATGAAGATTGGACTCCTCCTGAACCAACTATTCCTGTGCTTATACCAACATCAAAGAAGAGGGGAGTTATTGAACTGAATGATGAAGTGATGAAGAAAGCCAAGAAATGTCTTAAGGAGAAGGGTATTAAAGCTACAAATGTGAAGAATTTACCTCCTATAGAAGAATTATGTAAGCCAATCTCCCACTCATCCACTATTGAGGTACACTCTCTTCAACACTTTGATGAAGGTGATATTCCTTACTCTAAACCTCCTGAATTATGCAATGCTTAGAAGAATTTGATATTTTTATTGTTAAGCAAGATAATTTTAATAAAAGGGTGCAAAATCATCTAATGGAAAACTCAAGAGCTATTATTGAGTTAAAAGATATTGTAGAAACAACCTATAATGATGTTAAAATGCATATTAAACACCTCCAAATGGTTCAAACTCAAATTGATCAGCTTATTAAAGTACAAACAGACTTGTTAGTTAATGCTGCTAAAGAAACATGCTTATGAAATTAGAACTAGAAGTGGTGCTGCCACTCAGGATCCTCTATATCCTGAGGGGCATCCTAAAAGAATTGAGCAAGATTCTCAACAAATTGAAGATAGTGGCACTTCTACTAAGGAGAGAAAAAAGAAACGTAAAACTATTGTAGAATCTCCTGAACCTGCTATAGATCCCAATAGCATATCTGTCTCTAATGCTGCAACTAAAAGTGGTAATGAGGAAAATGATGTTCCTGATAAATAAAAAGTTGAATAAGAACCTAAAAGGCACACTAAGAATACTAAATACACTAAAGAAGATTTTATTGCTAAGAAACATGGTAGTGAAAGAGAGCCTTGGGTCCAAAAACCTATGCCTTTCCCTGATGAGAGACACAAGTCAAAGGAAGATCAACACTATAATAAGTTTTGTGAGTGGATGAAACCTTTATTCTTGCAAATTCCTTTGACTGATGCTATTAAATTGCCTCCTTACTCAAAGTACATGAAGGATATTGTCCCTAATAAAAGGAAGATCCCTAATGAAGAAATTTCTACTTTGCTTTCTAATTATTCCTTTAATGGTAAGGTTCCAAATTAACTTGGAGACCCAGGGATTCCAACTATTCCGTGCTCTATTAAAAATAGTTATGTTAGAACTACTTTGTGTGATTTCATAGCAGGAGTTATTGTGATGCATTTTTCTCTCTATAAGAGACTTCAACTGGAAAAACTAATACCAACTGATATATCTTTGCAAATGGCGGATAAATCTACTACTGTTCCTATTGGTATATGTGAGGATGTAACTGTTCAAGTGGCTCATAATTGCTTGATATTAACTGATTTTGTTGTGCTTGAAATGCCTGAAGATGACAATATGTCTATTATTCTTGGAAGACCTTTTCTTAATACTGTAGGAGCTATTATTAATTGTAATCAAGGAAAGGTGACTTTTAATGTTAATGACAAGGAACACACTATCTATTTCCCCCAGAAGATTGATAGGAATTATGTTTTAAATTCAATTGAACATGTTGAGGGCATTCAAGTTGGAGAAATATATTGTCCCATACCAAGATAAAAATAGGAAATTATTATGGTTGGGACCATTGCTATCAAGGTTGAGGTAACATAATCAATAGTGGAATACAAAGTTTTGTTTCATATTAAATTGTTTTGGTAACAAGACCTGATCAACCTTGTTAACAAAAGGATTTTAATGAACAAAACAATGTTTTCACCATGATTATCTTCACTTACTTTTAGTTTATCCATTTTATTTTTTGCTTTCACTTAGTTTACTTTTCTGTTGCTAGTTGCTTGCATATTAGAGTGTCTTAGAACTTCTGAAGTTTAGGTTTCATTTTGTTTTTGCATCATTCCAAAATCAGTTTTCTGCAGAAAAATCATTCATCAATAGCAGAAAGTTGCTCAAAAATAAAGTGTCTCGAAAAATTCTAGAAAATTCATCTTAAATTTTTACATGAAAAAAGGGGCAGGGAAGTGCCTGGCGAGTATCGAGGGGGGGGGGGGGCACCAGGTAGGCACACCACCTGGTGGCGCGGCCAGCCCAAGGGCACGCCTGGACATGGTGTGGGCCACCCCTGGCCCTCCACTCACTCTCTCACTTGCCACTTCTCTCTCTCTCCCTCTCTCTCCTTATAAAACATCAGTTCTTTGCTCGAAATCGCGTTCTTGATGTTCTTGCCCACGATTTTTCGATCTCCTTGCTCAGCCCATCTTTGCTGCTGAAATTTGGAGCATTTATTCTCCGGTATGTGACTCCTCCGCTTGTCCAAGTAGATTTGTGTTTAGTGGATTATATCTTGAGTATTTTGCTGCTGTAGGTGACAGGTTATGTGAGCTTGTAAGCTTGTTCAATGCTTAGAGATATTGTTTTGATGTATGTTTAGGCCTCTTACAAGTCCCTATGAGTAGTTCCCTTCATTATGTATTCACTTTGCAATCACTTGTATAATGGATGTTTAAATTTTAGAATAGAAGATAAATGAACACCAATTCAACCAACATGAACTGAGGGTGCTTGAAGTTATGAAGGTCCACCGTGAGGAGGAGGTTTTTCCTTCTATCTATCCATGCCCCGAATTCATGGGGGCTGCAGGGATCTCTCAAGACTTCCATACTTTAATCACTAATGTAGGGTTGGAGCACTTTGTGGGAGATGAACCTCATCAATTTGTGAAGCTAACCATGTCTGTGGTGTAGGACTTTTGATTTAGTTGCTCTTTTCCTAACCCCATGGTTCACTACAAAATTTACAATATAGCTGTCGACCTCCCTTTTGATGATTTTTGTGCATCTATTAGAGTACCTAAGTGGGGATCGTGTGGAAGGATTAAAGAGCGACCTGCACCACTCATGGACTTGTATGCGAAGAGTTGCCAAGGGAGCAGCTTCTCAAAGGAGAGTGGAAAAATTCGTAACATTCATCTACTGTCTATTCGCTACTTTGCTTACTTTATTGCCAAATGTGTTCTCGCTAGGAAAACTCCTAATAAGTTATCCTCATATGATCTAGCATTCATCTCAGCTGCCTTAAAACGAGATAGGACTTATAACTTGGGTGCCTTGATAGGTTTTCGTCTTGCCGCGAACCGCGAGAAAGGTGGAATTTGTGGAGGCCTCATTGTCTCTCGTTTATTGGGTTTGCATGGTTTAGTGCCTCATCATTTAGACCTACGGTTTCCCATAGAGAGACTTGACCTTAATTCCATGATACAACATAAATTTCTTTCTTCTTGGGTTAATTTGAGTGACTTGTCTTATGAAATAACCTTTCTCAAGGTTGGTTGGAGAAGGAATAAGTCCGAGCGAGTTGTTCTTTTGCCTGCACCTATTTTTTTAACCTTGATAACAGGGTAGGATGGTCACTCACCGAGGAAGAACTTGATGCATACTTAGGAGAGCTCTCCCAACATGAGCAGGATACTGGAAGGGAGGTTACAGATGATTCGGTCCAGCCCTCGAATGAGAGGTAGTCTTCAATCAACAACCTAACTATGATTGGAGAGCTTCTTCTTCTTCGCAAGGGCCTTACCACGATCATTCTTACGATGACCCGCCTGCTTGGAACCCTTACTCACATTTGGATTGATACCCACTTAGGCCAAAATCCAAAGCGTGGGGGGAGGTACACCGACACCACACTCATCTACATATCATGTTCAGTCGGTACTTTGTATATACATGCTTCGTTCTCTTTTTAGTTTTCATTCTTTCTTTGCTTTTGCTTTCTAAAACACAAAAAGACCAAAAATATTTTGTTTGTTTCTCTTTGTTTGGTTCTTTTTTTTGTTTTTTGCCTTGGTTTGCTCTTTCCTTTTGGATTTGCCTTAATTATTCGAAAAATCCAAAAATATTTTGCTTTGCTTGTTCTTCCTTTTGGTTCTTGTTTTAAAAAATCAAAAACACCAGAAATATTTGTTGTTCTTCTTTGGTTTTGTGAAGTTTGTTACAGGGTTCAGCAGTCCTCCGTGGACTTTGGTTTCTTATTATTCAAGCCACACAAGTGAAGGGCAATAATGAAGATTAATGACAACTTGAGGTGTGGTAAGAGGCTGGTAACAAACTCTATTTGTTTTCATTTTTGTACATATACTCATCATTGTGGGCATGCTTAGTCCATTCATGTAGGGTGTATGTTATTTATGGATGCTTAGTAGTTCTTGATTTCTTATGATTAGCTCCAGCTTGCTAATAGTTTGTAGCATGTCATATGAATGTTTGCTTGCATTTCTCTATTCATAACTTGGTATGACACTATGGTATCCTTCTCTGAATGTTTCACTTGAATTGACTTGGCACATGCTCACGCATGCATATGACTGAAATAATCAGTTAAGCCTCGATGAATTATTTTGCCTCAAGGGTCTTGAATCACTTTCATGCCATGATTTGTCCTGTTAGCATGATTATGACAGTTATTGATCTCTCGTTTGTCGCTCCCTTACTTTTGCTAGCCTTCACTTGTGATGAGTATAATCTTTAATCGTGCATCCAACTCCCCAAAACCAATATTGCTAAAGTGTCCACCATATCTACCTATTAGCATCATTTGCTATTCCGGGCATATTAAGTATGCCTTGTTTTCTTCCGAATAAAATGTTTGCTTGTTATGAGAAAGTTAGTTAGTAAAGCTCTCACGAACTTGATGGCACACTTTATTTTCTTGCACTTAATAAACTTGAACCATTGTGTCCATCTTTGTTGCGTATATGATTGCGCTTTATAAGTTGAAGTTAGTAGAACCATGTATAATGGGGAACGCTTTCAACATTGCATTGGTACTTTGTACCTTGTTGATATCATGATTCTTTTGCTTATGGATCCCAGCGGTGTGAAATAAAAGGGGAACTTGTAAGATCATGGAGTTTGTATGTGTGTTAGAGAAACACCTCGGCCGCTAGCCTAAGCCATGCCTAATCATGGTGGAAAATTGCAGCATAACCATAATGAGCATTCTATGAAGCATCCTCAGTAAAAACCTATCCAAATAGCAAATAAAAAGATCACTGAGATGCTCATTGTCTGCGTGCCTTGTCATTTTGATTATGGGGTAACTCATGTATCATGTGCAAGGGGTACCATGTTGGCGGTTCTCTATGATACATATGTACTTACAATGACAAGAGCTTACTTGCGACTAAAGTTGAGTAGCATGAGGTTCGGTACTCGTAAGTAAGGGGAATGAGACTTCGACTTATAACTTGTCAAGCATATCCTCTTAGTGTCACTTTAACCTTAATCACCAAAAAGATGCTTATGACAGAGGCAATGAGAGCTCAAAGCTAATGAGTACCATACTTTCAACAGTTGGAAGCCTTTCAAACTCTTCAAAACCTTTTCGTTTTCCTTGTTGAGTCTCCACATATTCTATGAGCACTTTCTTGAGAGCATGGTTTTCATTCTTAGTGTAATATGCTTGTCTCAAAACTTGATTAATTGTGATATGACCTTGATGTTTGTATATTTGATATCTTTACTTCTAGTCTTCACTTGAACTTCAGAGGTGCCTTGGCATTTATACTTGCTCTACAATCAAAGGCAAGCGAGATACCACTCTATCATACATTTTTATGAGCATTGCAATGTTGCTTATATTTATGTTTCATGCTACTTATTATTTTTGAGTTAGAAGCTCTTCATAGCTTGCAATGACTATTGAGTAACCTTATCTTCATACTCCTTATTATGAATTGACCAAGTACTTGATCCTATGGTGAGAATATATACATCTCATGAAGAAAATGTGTTCGTGAAAGTTTCTTTTATCGCACTCAGTTTTTAACTGAATTGCGTGAGGACAAGCAATAAGCTAAGCTTGGGGGGAGTTGATACGTCCAAAATGTATCTACTTTCCCGAACACTTTTGCTATTGTTTTTCCTCTAAACTTGTGTGATCTGGATACAACTAACATGGACTAACGCTATTTTCAGCAGAATTACCTAGGTGTCTACTATTTGTGCAGAAAATCAACTATTAGGAAAAATCTCGGAAAATATGCCAAAAATCCTATTTCACCAGAAGACTCACGGAGCCAAAAGACGAGACGGAGTAGGGCCACGAGGGGACCACACCACCTGGCCGCGGGGGCTAGGCCAGGCCGCGCCTGGGGGTGGTGTGGCCGCCTCGGTCACCCCCTCGGCCTCCCTCTTCACCTATAAGTTGCCTCTTGACCTAAAAACCAAAGGGGGGTTCAACGTTTTTCCAGAAAGAGTTCCGCTTCACCGCCACCACCAGATTCCGCGAATCAGCACCAGAAACTCCGTTCTGGCACCCTGCTGGAACGGAGAATTGGAGGAGATCATCGCCATCATTGCCACCATTGCTTCTCCATCGACCATCCATGTTTCTCCCATCTATGACTGAGTAATCCCCCGCTGTAGGCTATAGGGATGGTAGGGACTGGATGAGATCGTTCATGTAATGGCACCAGATTGTTAGGGCATGGTTCCTAGTATCTATTATTAGTGCTTTTTTACTTTGTTGCAACTTGTTATGCTTAATGCTTGTCACTAGGGCCCGAGTGCCATGATTTCAGATCTGAACATGTTGTTGATTCATTATGATAGTATTGTTTATGGTCTTACCTGTGGGGCCCCTGGATTAATCCTCCGAGAATCCCTTTTATGCATACAACCACGATCCCATGATCAGTTCGTCGTGGCACATAACCGACAAGTATCAAAGTAAACATCCATTAATTACTCGGATACAAGTCATACCTTAATTTGCCATTACGGCTACAACAGCAACATCAGTGGAAAATCCTTAAGCGCAGTGCCCGAGCCGTGCCTTCACCTATAGGCAACTGACTGGGAGAAAGTCCTAGCACACATAATCGCCATCATCATCGTCGTCTCGAAATCTGGCCAAGTTAATAGCCAGGGACAATGCCAATGAGTACTTTGAATGTACTTGGAAACCACCTTAAGAGAGTAGTAAAAACAAGGAGATATGCAATATGGCTTTGGTAGTAGGAGGGCTCCAAGAGGGTTCTTTTCTTAAATAGTTTTCTCTTGTAGATACAGCATCTCCATTTCTTTGTTAAAAACTTTTGTAAAACATTTTGGAAACCTTTTTCAAAAGTTTTGTAAAACACTAGGATTGGGTCACCCATTTGTTCCCTTCTTCCGGTCGTCTCATGACCAAACTCCTTTCCTTCCCCTTCCGACCATCCCCTGGTCAAAACCATCCTCCTTTCCGACCATCTCATGGTGAAAACGTTTTCAAAGCCCTTGCTTTTCAGAAATCCTTTTTGAAAACAAAACCAGCACCGCTCTACAGCAACTTCCCAACCGTCCATGACCGCGGACATGGCTATTCGAATAGATTTACACTCTGTAGAGGTTGTACACTTTATCCACACCATCCAGCTACTCTGCCCTGATCTACACCGATCGTGGGTCGAGTAACCAACCAAGACTCTCCGAAAGCCTACTCCAGTATAAGTGTCTACCCTATGAGTGTTATCCCCCTCAACACCGAGACGCCCTATATATTTCAAAGACAACCGGAGCGCTTTTTCCACTTTCCGAGTGTGCGCTTTCAATGAGGGGCTCATAGTAACGCGTGGAGGTCTGTAGACCTTTCGTTCCTTCTCCCGGTCGATGTTTTACATGGACCGTTGTCCAGAGAAGGCCCACCCTCTAGGGATTCGCATCCCCTGTAGTTGTTGCGAGGTTGCTTACACCAAAATAAACAATCTTCAAATCTAGCACTATCCCATTTTAGGGTAATGTGGTTGCACATGTTAATTGTTCTAGCAAACTGCAAAGAACCGGGTGCGTTTTTGTAAACCTTTTTCCCCCGGTTTTCCTCCAGCATTTTGTAAAACAAAAACCTTTTTGTTTCTCAACAACTCTTGCGAGGTCTCAACTCACAAAGGTTTTATCATAAAACATTTAGTAAAACTTTTCCCTGGGGTTTTCCCATCCTCTAGTTTGGCTTCGGCTAAAACAGAGTCTCCAAAGGGGTATGGTGTTATACACTATTTACTTTACTAGGGGAAAGTAGGTAACACCAAGGGGTTTGTACTTATTAGTACAAGGGGTGAAATGGTTTGGAGGAGCTAAACCACTACCCGATATAGATCATCATGTAGTAAACAATGTAGTTTTCATAAACAATAGATAAAATATGCATATGTAAAATAATAGGGCAAGGCTTATGAGCAAGAGGGTGGCTTTCCTGAGATCAGTAGTATGGCATGATTGTCCTGAGACTTCTTCTTTGAATACCCATAATACCAATAATAACCACCTCGTCTGATCTTCGATTTCATCGCAGCTATCGTCGTTATGGAGCACATGCAAGCAAAGAAAAGGGTACAATCAACACAGGGCCTACAAGCATCAATACAATACAGCAAACAAGGGAACAATACAAGTTTACGATTCAGTACATTTTGGAGAGGATTGGAGTTAAAAAATGGAGAGGGCCTAGGATGCAGGGATGAACATCCCTTAGGGTTTTATAGTCTAGAAATTACCTAAGAGAGGGGTTTTGGACCAAGGACATATTCTGTATCATACCCTTGTGTAAAAATGATACCAACAGATAGGAGTTGATAAAATGAAATCAACAAAAGTGGTTTCACTATTTTATCACTTTTCTTGAAATACTCATGAATTTCCTAGTGATAAAAGCTCTAGTTTTAGGAAATAATTTACCAGAAAAGTTCTAGAGCTCCAAAAATTATTTCCTTGTATGGGTAAATAGCTTTTGAGGTTATGATTCACTGAGAGCTGGAATCATGCCAAGATAATTACCAGAATGCCCATAATAAATCATCAAAGGCAGTTCTGCAAGGTATTTGTCTTTTTCACCAGATTTCTTTTACAAAATGTTTTAGTGTGATTCCAACTTTACATGGTAGATATTTCAAATATATTTCTGTAGAAATTGGAATCACCCATTTTGGAGTTGCGGAGCTACTGTATTGATTTAGCTAGTGATATTACTATAGATAGAAGTGTTTAACTTATTAAAATTCCTCGGAAGCTCAATAAATCATGAGCTCCTGAGTATTGATAGGTACTGGTGTACTAATTCCCTTGGAATTGGAATTAGGTGAAAACAATTTATGAATTCGTCTAGGGAAATTTCTAAAGGCAAATACAGGGTGTTTTTGTTATTTTTGGTAAAGGCAAACTACTATTCACCTTGGCATAAGACATATGCTGGATGACAGGTATAGCAATTTCCTTGCAGGAGAACTTTGATTCATTCAAATTAGGTATGTAAAACTCCCAAAGGAATTTATTTAGTGATAAGGATACCTTTTTGTAGATTAATTACCAGTAAATAATGGAAATTATTTTTGGCAAAGTAACAGTTGTGCAAGATAGGAAAAGCATGTAGGAACTTGGTAAAATATTGATCTAGGCAAAATACACCATTTTCCATTTTGTCATATATTTAAACCAATTGGATAGATTACAGATCTGGGAAAAGAAATTAAAAGCAGGGGTTGTTGGGCTCGATCTGCTGGCTACTAGGCCTCGTAGGGGAGATTCGGCCCAAGCGGCAGCGGGCACGCGCGGGAGGCCGCGGTTCAAACCCAACAGGCGGGTCCCACCGGTCACTGGCACGGGGTGCCGAAGGGGTATCAGCGAGTTGTGGCCGTTGGATCTAGTCGCGATGGACGGTGGTGGTTCATCTCCTTGCTCGCGACGGCCAGGCGATGATGGAACCCTAGGTGGCGGCAGTGCGGCGTGGGAAGCTTACCAGAGGGGCGGAGAGGAGCCGAGGAGAGTATGGGGAGGTGCGGCGGTCGACGATGGTCCTGGTGATGGGCGGCAAGATAGGATCGTCGTTAGGCAGCGTCACGCGGATCAGCGCCAGTGGAGTTCGCTTCGGTGCTCGCCGGAGTTGCTTCCAAAGGGCTAGAGAGGAGCATGCGCGACCCAGGGGAGCGTGGTCGTCGACAAGGATCGCATGGATGGGCGGCATCGAGGAAGTTGTGCGACGGAGAGGGCTCGCGCGAGGTCGAACGAGGGGGAGCCTCGTCGGAGCTCGACTGCGCCACCGGAGTAGGGGTTCCTACACAACAAAAGGGGTGGGTTAGACTCGTGAGGACGCGGGGATCTTCGTAGGGTGACATGTAGAGAGGTAGGGTAAGGCAGGAAGAGGCTTAGCTCGAGGAGAGGGAGGAGGCCGAGAGCTCGTTTTCTTCATCTCTCGGGCAGGATAAGGTAGGGGAGGAAGAGTGGTATTAGGTGGGGGCAAGTGAGAGGGAGAGGAGCAAATGGGCAGCAAGGGGAAGAGCTGCCTTGGTTTGTGGCCTTATAAACCAAGTGGAGGAGGGGTAGGGTGGACATGGCCTATGGAGCAAGGGTGAGGGGTTAAACCAGGGCTGGTATTGCTGTGGTCTAAGGGAAGTGGTTTTCTGGTCGAGCTACAGGGCAGAGGGAGTAGGGACAACTGTTGCAAGGTTTTAAGGGCAAGAAAAAGAGGTTGGCTTGTGTCTTCTTCATGGACAAGAACTAGAGACAAGAGGTATAAGTTGCTACAGTGATGCTACAGTAGTGGTCGCATGGGTGTGTCCTGGTGCTGAGGAGTAGTGCTTGACAAGGTTTGTGGAAGATTTGAGATAGTTTGAGAGTGATGTGGTGTTAGGATCAATCTCTCCATAATTGATGGCTAGAAAGGAATTCTCGAAAGTTTACCTTGCCAAGATGAGATAGGATGCTTCTATATGGTTAATGTTAAGATGCATCTCCAATATTTATTTGGTATTTATTGGATCACTTTAGACTACTTTTATATACCTTTTCCAAAAACTGCTTAAATGGTTTTCAGGATTTGGTTTGGTATTTTTGAATTGGACAAGGTGGCTTTCTGGTGTGCGATGGTCCAAAATGTGAATACACACTTAGGTGAATTTTCCCAAGATTTTTTGAGACTTCAAAGTATTTAAAACAATTATTAATCCATTTCTGCCATTTAAGAAAATAGGCAAAAAGAAATAATAAAAGTCTTCAAAAATATTTATTTTTGAGGTGGGAAGATAGAGTATGATATATGGATCCCAATTGAGCTAAAATTTGGGGAAAGTTTTTGGCAAAAATCAAACTTTCCATTGTGGAAGAAGTTTTGGAGATTTTGTCTATTAAAGGAATTAAATAGATTTGGTCCATAATAAATAGGGATAAAATTTTATAAATCTTGATGATCAAGGTAGATGATGTATACAAGGTTTAACAAGCATTTTCAACCTTAGGATTTGAGAATCAAAGTTGATTTTGGTGCAAAACTAGAGATTAAGGATCTAGGGTAAGATTGTTTTCATGCCACCAAAACCTTGTTGGATCTCGGAGCTCAGATCTCCCCTTGGGTCATGGGATATATGGATGGATATACCAAGTTATGTACATCAACATGGGATAGAGGTTTGAGCTTGATATTTCTTGAGTTCACCAAGAATTGATTTCAAACTTTGAATAAAATAAGCCTGCCAAGGCAGATTATCAACTAGCCTTCAAAACCTTGTGGGTTTAAGAAGCACAAAGATGCACTTGGAACAAGTGAAGTAGATATTGATAGACCTATATAAGTAGAACATAACCATGCAAATAGTTGGTCCATAGAAGGTTGGATAATGGTGTGAGTTTCTGTCAAAGTAGGCATGTTGACTAGATTTGGAGGAATAGTTATTTTCTTGCCTGCAAAACCATCAAGAACAAGTGGGTTGGAGAAGAACAAGTGGCTTGGAGAATGATCTAACCAATTTAAAGAGTGGGCCTTGTTATTCCTTAGGATGGTTAACAAGATGGTTCAAATTCATTTTCAAAAATGCACAAGGGTTGAGAAAAGGAGACATTCAAAAAGGTGATGTTGGAGCAAATTCCAGACTTAGCCAAATTTGGCAGATTTAGGGTTTTTACTAGAATGTGGGTGGTGATGATTTTGATGGGATGCAAGGTACCAAAGCATCATCATGTGGATGATGTTGAAGTGTGGAGAGAGTAGAAAAGATCCATGCTTGATATTGGTCTTCATTGCCTTGGGAGCTTCTAGAAGGGATATCTTTAGAACTGATCTGGTTAAGGGTTTTAGATGATCACCTAGTACCTAGAGATCAGATCCCGCTTTGTATTCTTGCTTAGGGTGTGGTGATTTGGAAACATCTTGATCCTAGTGATGAGCTCCTATATTAGCTCATATTATCTCCTAAGTAGACAAATCGAGCAGCAGATCAAGGCAATTCATCAGACAGCAGATCAAGGCAACTCATCTTATAAAATAAGCGAATACACTACTAGGGTTAGCATCAAGTATGACTTGAGGTAAGGTTGGGAAATTTGAAAGGGTTGGAGTTTGAATAAGATAAGAGTCCTTGGTATCTCTACCAAGAGTATAATTCAAAAGCTTAATAAAGGTGTTTTGGGAAACCTAGAAAGAAGAGTAGTTGAAGGTTCTATCTTGAAAACATAGGGAGATTATAATATGTAGCTCTCCATAGTTTGGGGAAATAGAATCTACTAAAATGGGGGAGGTTGTAACGGTATCTTGGCTCATGTTTTGAAATGTCAGAACATTTGAGGATATGGAAAATAAGCCAAGACAATTTTGTGAAATAGCTTTTGTCAATTGGTGTTGAGGTAAGGAGGATATCATCTAATACACAATCATATGCCTAAGCATATTCAAACAACAAGCAACACTTCAGCACTAAATTGGGAAAGAGTTTTTGTTCCCCCTGATTTTTGCATCTAGGCACCTAAGCAGGGTTGGTGAAATTGGGATGTTACAGACCTTTCCCCCCTAAAAGAATCTTGTCCCAAGATTCAGGAGAGTAGGGTTAGGGGATTTTGAGTTAGGGTGAGTGCTAGGTGTCGCAAGCATACTATCTTATGGACCTTGTCGTTGAGAGAGGTCACTACTTCGATGTAGTTGAGCTTCAGTCTTCCGGGATGCACGGAGAGTTGAGCAGAGTCCAGTCTTGCTTTTGAGAGATGACCTTCTTTTCCTTCCGGACTAGATATCTTGAGGGCGCAGGCTAGGCAGGTTATCTCGATGCTGAACTTCACGGAGTACTCGTCGGAGGGTAGAATCTACAGCTGAGAGTACCTCTCTCTAAGGATTCACAACTCTTCCTTAGGGTCGTAGTGTATCCTATTTAATGATATTAGGGTCGGGACTCCTGAGCTTGCTTCAGCGAAGGGTTACCCTATTTTTGTGCGAAAGACGCAGTCATTCCCCCTTAGGATTAAACTAGGGTTGATCAGAGAGTTGACATAGTCCTTCCTGCTTGGAGTCGTAGATTTATGTTTTGAAGACAGTCGTCATTCTTTCTCCTAGAGTTGGAATCTTCCGATGATGTCCGCGAATGTAGGTCCTACGGGGCTTATATACTACGATTATTCATATTTAGTCTATTGGAGCCGTTGGAGTCTCACGTCCTCTAAGCGATTGGAACTGAGCGGTTAGCGATCCTGTGGTCCTTCGGATAGGTTTTCAGCTGACGTAGCGAATGGATTTCGTAGAATCTTCAATTCGTTTCTCCTCTGATGAACCGAGAGTTGCTACTTGGTGAAAAGACGTCGAATCTGGGGATCTTTTCTGGAGTGTCTTCTGGAGATTGAGTGGAAAGGCGCAGTCTTTCCATCTTGGAGCTTCACTAAGGTGCTTTAGGAGTGGTGCGAATCTTCTATCTGGGAGTGCTGCCCAGCGGTTAGCGCAAAGTTGTCTTTTTTCTAGGTCTTGATTGGAGTCTTCGAGTGATGTCTTATCGCTTAAACATTATCGGGGGTGGTTTCTTAACAAAGACTCTAAGGGGTTAGCTCAAGATAGGTTAGTGGTTTACGACCCATCTAGATAGTCTGGTTTGGAAGCAGTCAGCGTCGGGGAAGCGGTCTTCACTTGAGTTTCTTGCGTTGCTTCTGCTTGATGGCGGAGTGGACTCGTTATCTTCACGCTTCCTTAGCATCCGAATTCATATTTAGTTCTGTCCTTCTAGGAAGAAGCTTCTCGTCTGTTTGGGTAGGGTCTACTAGATTAGTTAGTCTCCTGAGGCGGTCATAAGCTCTAATACACTAAAGTTTAGTGGGGTTAGGTCTTCACTTCTTATCTTGGTTGACTTATCGGGTGGTTTCTTGTGGGTAATGAGGATCCTTCTGTGATCGACTTCCGGCTTCAACGGGATTTCTTGCTGTAATATTCGAGGAATAAGGGAGTGTTGCGCTATCGGCGGGTCTTGAGAGGTGAGTTTGACAATGGATGTCATCCTGCTGAGGTGAAGTCTTCGAGTTGTTCTGACTTGATGATGTCAAAGGCCGGATTCTGGCGATGCTTTTCCTCTCCTCACTCCAGAAGTTAGTAGGGTTCTCATTACCAACCACAAACATGGGTTCCTCGGATACTAGGTGGGGTATCGATCCTCGAGTCACATTTTACAGAGGTCAATGCAAACTAGAACACACATACAAGGCGAATAGAGCGAGGGGATCACAATGTCCTTGGTAAATATCACACATCAAGCAACACAATATGCACTTAGGGAAGCAAACGCGGCCAAATAGGGGGACCAAGGAGTTAACTACTCGCGATATAGGGAATCCTATCATAGGACTACTAATCCTAGATGTCACGTTATTGGGGTTCGAGTCACTATCTTGCATTTGAAGCCTTCACCGGGTCATTGGACGCTTCTTGATTTCTTCTGATTAGGAGGATTCCGCTAGTAGGCGATCTTGTAGTCTCCTTGTGTTTGCTGGTAGTTGCTCCTATTCATCTTATTCTCATTGTCTTCACGGGGTTCTAGGTCCTAGTTATTTAAAATCTGTAGGTTTGAGGTTTGGACGAGATATAGAGGAAACCATGTTTGAAATCCTTTAGATTAGGAGAGGATAAGAAGTAGAATCTTTCGAAAGTCTTTTGAGAAAATAGTTTCGAAACCGGTGTTTCCAAAATAGTGTTCTTGTCTAACACCCATGCTAACTAAAATTCTCCTACAGTCAGGATGGCTCTGATGCCAAGTTTGTGGGGCCCCGGATTAATCCTTCGAGAATCCCTGTTATGCATACAACCACGATCCCATTATCAGTTCGTCGTGGCACATAACCGACAAGTATCAAAGCAACCATCCATTAATCACTCGGATACAAGTCCTACCTTAATTTTCCATTACAGCTACAAAACCAACATCAGCGGAAAATCCTTAAGCGTAGTGCCTGATTCGTGCCTTAACCTACAGGCAACTGATTGGGAGAATGTCCTAGCTCGCATAATCGCCATCATCACCGTCGTCTCGAAATCAGGCCAAGTTAATAGCTAGGGACAATGCCAGTGAGTACCTTGAATGTACTTGCAAACCACCTTAAGAGAGTAGTAAAAACAAGGAGATATGCAATATGGCCGTGGTAGTAGGAGGGCTCCAAGAGGGTTCTTTTCTTAAATAGTTTTCTCTTGTAGATACGGCATCTCCATATCTTTGTTAAAAACTTTTTGTAAAACGTTTTGGAAACCTTTTTGAAATGTTTCGTAAAACAGTAGGATTGGGTCACCCATTTGTTTCCTTCTTCCGGTCGTCTCATGACCAAACTCCTTTCCTTCCCCTTCCGACCAGCCCCTGGTCAAAACCATCCTCCTTTCCGACCATCTCATGGTCAAAACGTTTTCAAAGCCATTGCTTTTCCGAAAACCTTTTTGAAAAGAAAACCAGCACTGCTCTACAGCAACCTTCCCAACCATCCATGACCGCGGACACGGCTATTCGAAAAGATTTACACTCTATGAGGTTGTACACTTTATCCACACCATCCGGCTACTCTGCCCTGATCTACACCGATCATGGGTCGAGTAACCGACCAAGACTCTCCGAAATCCCACTCCAGTATAAGTGTCTACCCTATGAGTGTTATCCCCCTAAACACTAGGATGCCCTATATATTTCAAAGCCAACCGGAGCGCTTTTTCCACTTCCCGAGTGAGCGCTTTCAATGAGGGGCTCATAGTAACACGTGGAGGTCCGTAGACCCTTCATTCCTTCTCCCGGTCAATGTTTTACATGGACCGTTGTCCACAGAAGGCCCACCCTCTTGGGATTTGCATCCCTAGTAGTTATTGCGAGGTAGCTTACACTAGAATAAACAATCTTCAAATCTAGCCCTATCCCATTTCAGGGTAATGTGGTTGCACGGGTTAATTGTTCTAGCAAACTGCAAAGAACCGGGTGCGTTTTCGTAAACCTTTTTCCTCCGCTTTTCCTCCAGCATTTTGTAAAACAAAAACCTTTTTCTTTCTCAACAACTCTTGGGAGGTCTCGACCCGCCAAGGTTTATCATAAAACATTTAGTAAAACTTTTCCCTATGGTTTTCCCATCCTCTAGTTTGGCTTTGGCAAAAATGGGGTCTCCAAAGGGGTATGGTGTTATACACTGTTTACTTTACTAGGGGAAAGTAGGTAACACCAAGGGGTTTGTACTTATTAGTACAAGGGGTGTAGTGGTTTGGGACCCGATATAGATCATCATGTAGTAAACAATGCAGTTTTCATAAACAATAGATAAAATATGCATATGTAAAATAATAGGGTAAGGCTTATGCGCAAGAAGGTGGCTTTCCTGAGATCAGTACTATGGCATGATTGTCCCTAGATTTTTTCTTAGAATACCCATAATACCAATAATAACCACCTCGTCTGATCTCCGATTTCATCGCAACTATTGTCGTTATGGAGCACATGCAAGCAAACAAAGGGAACAATCAACATAGGGCCTACAAGCATCAATACAATACATCAAACAAGGGAACAATACAAGTTTACGATTCCTTACATTTTGGAGAGGATTAGAGTTAGAAAATGGAGATGGTCTGGGATGTAGGGATGCACATCCCTTTGGGTTTTATAGTCCAGATATTACCTAAGAGAGGGGATTTGGACCAAGGACATATTATGTATGATACCCTTGTGTAAAAATGAAACCAACAGATAGGATTTGATAAAATGAAACCAACAAAAGTGGTTTCACTATTTTATCAGTTTTCTTGAAATACTTATGAATTTCCTAGTGATAAAAGCTCTAGTTTTAGGAAATAATTTACCAGAAAAATTCTGGAGATCCAAAAAATATTTCCTTCGATGGGTAAGTAGGGTTTGAGGTTATGATTCACTGAGAGTTGGAATGATGCCAAGATAATTACCAGAATGGCCTTAAGAAATCCTCAAAGGCACTTCTGCAAGGTAATTGTCTTTTTCACCAGATTCTTTTACAGAATGTTTTAGTGTGATTCCAACTTGACATGGTAGATATTTCAAATATCTTTCTTTATAAATTGGAAAACCCATTTTGGAGTTGCAGAGCTACTGTAGTGATTTAGCTAGTGATATTACTATAGAAAGAAGTATTTAACTTATTAAAATTCCTCGGAAGCTCAATAAATCATGAGCTCCTAGGTTTTGATAGGTATTGGTGTACTACTTCCCTAGGAATTGGAATCAGGTAAAAAAAATTATGAATTGGTCTAGGGAAATGTCTAAAGGCAGATACAAGGTGTTTTTGTTATTTTTGATAAAGGCAAACTACTATTCACGTTGTCATAAGACATATGCTGGATGCCAGGTATAGAAATTTCCTTCCAGGAGAACTTTGATTCATTCAAATTAGGTATGTAAAACTCCCTGAGGAATTTATTAAGTGATAAGGATACTTTTTTGTAGATTAATTACCAGTAAATAAAGGAAATTATTTTTGGCAAAGTAATAGTTGTGCAAGATAGGAAAAACATGTAGGAACTTGGTAAAATTTTGATCTAGGCAGAATACCCCATTTTCCATTTTCTCCTAGATTTAAGAAATTGGATAGATTACAGATCTAGGGAAAAGAAATAAAAAGCAGGGGTTGTTGGGCTCGATCTGCTGGCTACTAGGCCTCGCAGGGGAGATTCGGCCCAAGCGGCAGCGGGCGCGCGCGAGAGGCCGTGGTTTGAACCCGACGGGCAGGTCCCGCCGGTCAGTGGCGCGGGGTAGTGAAGGGGTGTCGACGAGTTGTGGCCGTTGGATCTAGTCGTGAAGGACAGTGGTGGTTCATCTCCTTGCTCGCGATGGCCAGGCGACGGTGGAACCCTAGCTGGCGGCGGGGCGGCGTGGGGAGCTTACCAGAGGGGCGGAGAGGAGCCAGGGAGAGTACGGGGAGGTGTAGCGGTCGACGACGGTCGGGCGATGGGTGGCAAGGATAGGTTCGTCGTCAGGCGGTGTCGCGCGCATTAGCACCGATAGAGTTCGCTTTGGTGCTCCCCGGAGTTTCTTCCAAAGGGCTTGAGAGGAGCATGCATGACCCGGGGGAGACGTGGTCGATGACGGGGATTACATGGATGGGCGGCATCGAGGAGGTTCTGCGACGGAGAGGGCTCGCGCGAGGTGGACCTCGGGGGAGCCTTGTCGGAGCTCGACTACGCCATCGAGGAGCTTGTTTTCTTCCTCTCTCGGGCAGGATAAGGTAGGGGAGGAAGAGTGGTATTAGGTGGGGGTAAGTGAGAGGGAGAGGAGCAAATGGGCAGCAAGGGGAAGAGCTGCCCTGGTTTGTGGCCTTATAAACCAAGTAGAGGAGGGGTAGGGTGGACATGGCCTATGGAGCAAGGGTGAGGGGTCAAACCAGGGCTGGTATTGCTGTGGTCTAAGGGAAGTGGTTTTCTGGTCGAGCTACAGGGCAGAGGGAGTAGGGACAACTGTTGCAAGGTTTTAAGGGCAAGAAAAAGAGGTTGGCTTGTGTCTTCTTCATGGACAAGAACTAGAGACAAGAGGTATAAGTTGCTACAGTGATGCTACAGTAGTGGTTGCATGGGTGTGTCCTGGTGCTGAGGAGTAGTGCTTGACAAGGTTTGTGGAAGATTTGAGATAGTTTGAGAGTGATGTGGTGTTAGGATCAATCTCTCCATAATTGATGGCTAGAAAGGAATTCTCGAAAGTTTACCTTGCCAAGATGAGATAGGATGCTGCTATATGGTTAATGTTAAGATGCATCTCCAATATTTATTTGGTATTTATTGGATCACTTTAGACTACTTTTATATACCTTTTCCAAAAACTGCTTAAATGGTTTTCAGGATTTGGTTTGGTATTTTTGAATTGGACAAGGTGGCTTTCTGGTGTGCGATGGTCCAAAATGTGAATACACACTTAGGTGAATTTTCCCAAGATTTTTTGAGACTTCAAAGTATTTAAAACAATTATTAATCCATTTCTGCCATTTAAGAAAATAGGCAAAAAGAAATAATAAAAGTCTTCAAAAATATTTATTTTTGAGGTGGGAAGATAGAGTATGATATATGGATCCCAATTGAGCTAAAATTTGGGGAAAGTTTTTGGCAAAAATCAAACTTTCCATTGTGGAAGAAGTTTTGGAGATTTTGTCTATTAAAGGAATTAAATAGATTTGGTCCATAATAAATAGGGATAAAATTTTATAAATCTTGATGATCAAGGTAGATGATGTATACAAGGTTTAACAAGCATTTTCAACCTTAGGATTTGAGAATCAAAGTTGATTTTGGTGCAAAACTAGAGGTTAAGGATCTAGGGTAAGATTGTTTTCATGCCACCAAAACCTTGTTGGATCTCGGAGCTCAGATCTCCCCTTGGGTCATGGGATATATGGATGGATATACCAAGTTATGTACATCAACATGGGATAGAGGTTTGAGCTTGATATTTCTTGAGTTCACCAAGAATTGATTTCAAACTTTGAATAAAATAAGCCTGCCAAGGCAGATTATCAACTAGCCTTCAAAACCTTGTGGGTTTAAGAAGCACAAAGATGCACTTGGAACAAGTGAAGTAGATATTGATAGACCTATATAAGTAGAACATAACCATGCAAATAGTTGGTCCATAGAAGGTTGGATAATGGTGTGAGCTTCTGTCAAAGTAGGCATGTTGACTAGATTTGGAGGAATAGTTATTTTCTTGCCTGCAAAACCATCAAGAACAAGTGGGTTGGAGAAGAACAAGTGGCTTGGAGAATGATCTAACCAATTTAAAGAGTGGGCCTTGTTATTCCTTAGGATGGTTAACAAGATGGTTCAAATTCATTTTCAAAAATGCACAAGGGTTGAGAAAAGGAGACATTCAAAAAGGTGATGTTGGAGCAAATTCCAGACTTAGCCAAATTTGGCAGATTTAGGGTTTTTTACTAGAATGTGGGTGGTGATGATTTTGATGGGATGCAAGGTACCAAAGCATCATCATGTGGATGATGTTGAAGTGTGGAGAGAGTAGAAAAGATCCATGCTTGATATTGGTCTTCATTGCCTTGGGAGCTTCTAGAAGGGATATCTTTAGAACTGATCTGGTTAAGGGTTTTAGATGATCACCTAGTATCTAGAGATCAGATCCCGCTTTGTATTCTTGCTTAGGGTGTGGTGATTTGGAAACATCTTGATCCTAGTGATGAGCTCCTATATTAGCTCATATTATCTCCTAAGTAGACAAATCGAGCAGCAGATCAAGGCAATTCATCAGACAGCAAATCAAGGCAACTCATCTTATAAAATAAGCGAATACACTACTAGGGTTAGCATCAAGTATGACTTGAGGTAAGGTTGGGAAATTTGAAAGGGTTGGAGTTTGAATAAGATAAGAGTCCTTGGTATCTCTACCAAGAGTATAATTCAAAAGCTTAATAAAGGTGTTTTGGGAAACCTAGAAAGAAGAGTAGTTGAAGGTTCTATCTTGAAAACATAGGGAGATTATAATATGTAGCTCTCCATAGTTTGGGGAAATAGAATCTACTAAAATGGGGGAGGTTGTAACGGTATCTTGGCTCATGTTTTGAAATGTCAGAACATTTGAGGATATGGAAAATAAGCCAAAACAATTTTGTGAAATAGCTTTTGTCAATTGGTGTTGAGGTAAGGAGGATATCATCTAATAGACAATCATATGCCTAAGCATATTCAAACAACAAGCAACACTTCAGCACTAAATTGGGAAAGAGTTTTTGTTCCCCCTGATTTTTGCATCTAGGCACCTAAGCAGGGTTGGTGAAATTGGGATGTTACAGACCTTTCCCCCCTAAAAGAATCTTGTCCCAAGATTCAGGAAAGTAGGGTTAGGGGATTTTGAGTTAGGGTGAGTGCTAGGTGTCGCAAGCATACTATCTTATGGACCTTGTCGTTGAGAGAGGTCACTACTTCGATGTAGTTGAGCTTCAGTCTTCCGGGATGCACGGAGAGTTGAGCAGAGTCCAGTCTTGCTTTTGAGAGATGACCTTCTTTTCCTTCCGGACTAGATATCTTGAGGGCGCAGGCTAGGCAGGTTATCTCGATGCTGAACTTCACGGAGTACTCGTCGGAGGGTAGAATCTACAGCTGAGAGTACCTCTCTCTAAGGATTCACAACTCTTCCTTAGGGTCGTAGTGTATCCTATTTAATGATATTAGGGTCGGGACTCCTGAGCTTGCTTCAGCGAAGGGTTACCCTATTTTTGTGCGAAAGACGCAGTCATTCCCCCTTAGGATTAAACTAGGGTTGATCAGAGAGTTGACATAGTCCTTCCTGCTTGGAGTCGTAGATTTATGTTTTGAAGACAGTCGTCATTCTTTCTCCTAGAGTTGGAATCTTCCGATGATGTCCGCGAATGTAGGTCCTACGGGGCTTATATACTACGATTATTCATATTTAGTCTATTGGAGCCGTTGGAGTCTCACGTCCTCTAAGCGATTGGAACTGAGCGGTTAGCGATCCTGTGGTCCTTCGGATAGGTTTTCAGCTGACGTAGCGAATGGATTTCGTAGAATCTTCAATTCGTTTCTCCTTTGATGAACCGAGAGTTGCTACTTGGTGAAAAGACGTCGAATCTGGGGATCTTTTCTGGAGTGTCTTCTGGAGATTGAGTGGAAAGGCGCAGTCTTTCCATCTTGGAGCTTCACTAAGGTGCTTTAGGAGTGGTGCGAATCTTCTATCTGGGAGTGCTGCCCAGCGGTTAGCGCAAAGTTGTCTTTTTTCTAGGTCTTGATTGGAGTCTTCGAGTGATGTCTTATCGCTTAAACATTATCGGGGGTGGTTTCTTAACAAAGACTCTAAGGGGTTAGCTCAAGATAGGTTAGTGGTTTACGACCCATCTAGATAGTCTGGTTTGGAAGCAGTCAGCGTCGGGGAAGCGGTCTTCACTTGAGTTTCTTGCGTTGCTTCTGCTTGATGGCGGAGTGGACTCGTTATCTTCACGCTTCCTTAGCATCCGAATTCATATTTAGTTCTGTCCTTCTAGGAAGAAGCTTCTCGTCTGTTTGGGTAGGGTCTACTAGATTAGTTAGTCTCCTGAGGCGGTCATAAGCTCTAATACACTAAAGTTTAGTGGGGTTAGGTCTTCACTTCTTATCTTGGTTGACTTATCGGGTGGTTTCTTGTGGGTAATGAGGATCCTTCTGTGATCGACTTCCGGCTTCAACGGGATTTCTTGCTGTAATATTCGAGGAATAAGGGAGTGTTGCGCTATCGGCGGGTCTTGAGAGGTGAGTTTGACAATGGATGTCATCCTGCTGAGGTGAAGTCTTCGAGTTGTTCTGACTTGATGATGTCAAAGGCCGGATTCTGGCGATGCTTTTCCTCTCCTCACTCCAGAAGTTAGTAGGGTTCTCATTACCAACCACAAACATGGGTTCCTCGGATACTAGGTGGGGTATCGATCCTCGAGTCACATTTTACAGAGGTCAATGCAAACTAGAACACACATACAAGGCGAATAGAGCGAGGGGATCACAATGTCCTTGGTAAATATCACACATCAAGCAACACAATATGCACTTAGGGAAGCAAACGCGGCCAAATAGGGGGACCAAGGAGTTAACTACTCGCGATATAGGGAATCCTATCATAGGACTACTAATCCTAGATGTCACGTTATTGGGGTTCGAGTCACTATCTTGCATTTGAAGCCTTCACCGGGTCATTGGACGCTTCTTGATTTCTTCTGATTAGGAGGATTCCGCTAGTAGGCGATCTTGTAGTCTCCTTGTGTTTGCTGGTAGTTGCTCCTATTCATCTTGTTCTCATTGTCTTCACGGGGTTCTAGGTCCTAGTTATTTAAAATCCGTAGGTTTGAGGTTTGGACGAGATATAGAGGAAACCATGTTTGAAATCCTTTAGATTAGGAGAGGATAAGAAGTAGAATCTTTCGAAAGTCTTTTGAGAAAATAGTTTCGAAACCGGTGTTTCCAAAATAGTGTTCTTGTCTAACACCCATGCTAACTAAAATTCTCCTACAGTCAGGATGGCTCTGATGCCAAGTTTGTGGGGCCCCAGATTAATCCTTCGAGAATCCCTGTTATGCATACAACCACGATCCCATTATCAGTTCGTCGTGGCACATAACCGACAAGTATCAAAGCAACCATCCATTAATCACTCGGATACAAGTCCTACCTTAATTTTCCATTACAGCTACAAAACCAACATCAGCGGAAAATCCTTAAGCGTAGTGCCTGATTCGTGCCTTAACCTACAGGCAACTGATTGGGAGAACGTCCTAGCTCGCATAATCGCCATCATCACCGTCGTCTCGAAATCAGGCCAAGTTAATAGCTAGGGACAATGCCAGTGAGTACCTTGAATGTACTTGCAAACCACCTTAAGAGAGTAGTAAAAACAAGGAGATATGCAATATGGCCGTGGTAGTAGGAGGGCTCCAAGAGGGTTCTTTTCTTAAATAGTTTTCTCTTGTAGATACGGCATCTCCATATCTTTGTTAAAAACTTTTTGTAAAACGTTTTGGAAACCTTTTTGAAATGTTTCGTAAAACAGTAGGATTGGGTCACCCATTTGTTTCCTTCTTCCGATCGTCTCATGACCAAACTCCTTTCCTTCCCCTTCCGACCAGCCCCTGGTCAAAACCATCCTCCTTTCCGACCATCTCATGGTCAAAACCTTTTCAAAGCCATTGCTTTTCTGAAAACCTTTTTGAAAACAAAACCAGCACTGCTCTACAGCAACCTTCCCAACCATCCATGACCGCGGACACGGCTATTCGAAAAGATTTACACTCTATGAGGTTGTACACTTTATCCACACCATCCGGCTACTCTGCCCTGATCTACACCGATCATGGGTCGAGTAACCGACCAAGACTCTCCGAAATCCCACTCCAGTATAAGTGTCTACCCTATGAGTGTTATCCCCCTAAACACTAGGATGCCCTATATATTTCAAAGCCAACCGGAGCGCTTTTTCCACTTCCCGAGTGAGCGCTTTCAATGAGGGGCTCATAGTAACACGTGGAGGTCCGTAGACCCTTCATTCCTTCTCCCGGTCAATGTTTTACATGGACCGTTGTCCACAGAAGGCCCACCCTCTTGGGATTTGCATCCCTAGTAGTTATTGCGAGGTAGCTTACACTAGAATAAACAATCTTCAAATCTAGCCCTATCCCATTTCAGGGTAATGTGGTTGCACGGGTTAATTGTTCTAGCAAACTGCAAAGAACCGGGTGCGTTTTCGTAAACCTTTTTCCTCCGCTTTTCCTCCAGCATTTTGTAAAACAAAAACCTTTTTCTTTCTCAACAACTCTTGGGAGGTCTCGACCCGCCAAGGTTTATCATAAAACATTTAGTAAAACTTTTCCCTATGGTTTTCCCATCCTCTAGTTTGGCTTTGGCAAAAACGGGGTCTCCAAAGGGGTATGGTGTTATACACTATTTACTTTACTAGGGGAAAGTAGGTAACACCAAGGGGTTTGTACTTATTAGTACAAGGGGTGTAGTGGTTTGGGACCCGATATAGATCATCATGTAGTAAACAATGCAGTTTTCATAAACAATAGATAAAATATGCATATGTAAAATAATAGGGTAAGGCTTATGCGCAAGAAGGTGGCTTTCCTGAGATCAGTACTATGGCATGATTGTCCCTAGATTTTTTCTTAGAATACCCATAATACCAATAATAACCACCTCGTCTGATCTCCGATTTCATCGCAACTATTGTCGTTATGGAGCACATGCAAGCAAACAAAGGGAACAATCAACATAGGGCCTACAAGCATCAATACAATACATCAAACAAGGGAACAATACAAGTTTACGATTCCTTACATTTTGGAGAGGATTGGAGTTAGAAAATGGAGATGGTCTGGGATGTAGGGATGCACATCCCTTTGGGTTTTATAGTCCAGATATTACCTAAGAGAGGGGTTTTGGACCAAGGACATATTATGTATGATACCCTTGTGTAAAAATGAAACCAACAGATAGGATTTGATAAAATGAAACCAATAAAAGTGGTTTCACTATTTTATCAGTTTTCTTGAAATACTTATGAATTTCCTAGTGATAAAAGCTCTAGTTTTAGGAAATAATTTACCAGAAAAATTCTGGAGATCCAAAAAATATTTCCTTCGATGGGTAAGTAGGGTTTGAGGTTATGATTCACTGAGAGTTGGAATGATGCCAAGATAATTACCAGAATGGCCTTAAGAAATCCTCAAAGGCACTTCTGCAAGGTAATTGTCTTTTTCACCAGATTCTTTTACAGAATGTTTTAGTGTGATTCCAACTTGACATGGTAGATATTTCAAATATCTTTCTTTATAAATTGGAAAACCCATTTTGGAGTTGCAGAGCTACTGTAGTGATTTAGCTAGTGATATTACTATAGAAAGAAGTATTTAACTTATTAAAATTCCTCGGAAGCTCAATAAATCATGAGCTCCTGGGTTTTGATAGGTATTGGTGTACTACTTCCCTAGGAATTGGAATCAGGTAAAAAAAATTATGAATTGGTCTAGGGAAATGTCTAAAGGCAGATACAAGGTGTTTTTGTTATTTTTGATAAAGGCAAACTACTATTCACGTTGTCATAAGACATATGCTGGATGTCAGGTATAGAAATTTCCTTCCAGGAGAACTTTGATTCATTCAAATTAGGTATGTAAAACTCCCTGAGGAATTTATTTAGTGATAAGGATACCTTTTTGTAGATTAATTACCAGTAAATAAAGGAAATTATTTTTGGCAAAGTAATAGTTGTGCAAGATAGGAAAAACATGTAGGAACTTGGTAAAATTTTGATCTAGGCAGAATACCCCATTTTCCATTTGCTCCTAGATTTAAAAAATTGGATAGATTACAGATCTAGGGAAAAGACATAAAAAGCAGGGGTTGTTGGGCTCGATCTGCTGGCTACTAGGCCTCGCAGGGGAGATTCGGCCCAAGCGGCAGCGGGCGCGCGCGAGAGGCCGTGGTTTGAACCCGACGGGCGGGTCCCGCCGGTCAGTGGCGCGGGGTAGTGAAGGGGTGTCGACGAGTTGTGGCCGTTGGATCTAGTCGTGAAGGACAGTGGTGGTTCATCTCCTTGCTCGCGATGGCCAGGCGATGGTGGAACCCTAGCTGGCGGCGGGGCGGCGTGGGGAGCTTACCAGAGGGGCGGAGAGGAGCCAGGGAGAGTACGGGGAGGTGTAGCGGTCGACGACGGTCGGGCGATGGGTAGCAAGGATAGGTTCGTCGTCAGGCGGTGTCGCGCGCATTAGCACCGATGGAGTTCGCTTTGGTGCTCCCCGGAGTTTCTTCCAAAGGGCTTGAGAGGAGCATGCATGACCCGGGGGAGACGTGGTCGATGACGGGGATTACATGGATGGGCGGCATCGAGGAGGTTCTGCGACGGAGAGGGCTCGCGCGAGGTGGACCTCGGGGGAGCCTTGTCGGAGCCCGACTGCGCCATCGAGGAGCTTGTTTTCTTCCTCTCTCGGGCAGGATAAGGTAGGGGAGGAAGAGTGGTATTAGGTGGGGGTAAGGGAGAGGGAGAGGAGCAAATGGGCAGCAAGGGGAAGAGCTGCCCTGGTTTGTGGCCTTATAAACCAAGTGGAGGAGGGGTAGGGTGGACATGGCCTATGGAGCAAGGGTGAGGGGTTAAACCAGGGCTGGTATTGCTGTGGTCTAAGGGAAGTGGTTTTCTGGTCGAGCTACAGGGCAGAGGGAGTAGGGACAACTGTTGCAAGGTTTTAAGAGCAAGAAAAAGAGGTTGGCTTGTGTCTTCTTCATGGACAAGAACTAGAGACAAGAGGTATAAGTTGCTACAGTGATGCTACAGTAGTGGTCGCATGGGTGTGTCCTGGTGCTGAGGAGTAGTGCTTGACAAGGTTTGTGGAAGATTTGAGATAGTTTGAGAGTGATGTGGTGTTAGGATCAATCTCTCCATAATTGATGGCTAGAAAGGAATTCTCGAAAGTTTACCTTGCCAAGATGAGATAGGATGCTGCTATATGGTTAATGTTAAGATGCATCTCCAATATTTATTTGGTATTTATTGGATCACTTTAGACTACTTTTATATACCTTTTCCAAAAACTGCTTAAATGGTTTTCAGGATTTGGTTTGGTATTTTTGAATTGGACAAGGTGGCTTTCTGGTGTGCGATGGTCCAAAATGTGAATACACACTTAGGTGAATTTTCCCAAGATTTTTTGAGACTTCAAAGTATTTAAAACAATTATTAATCCATTTCTGCCATTTAAGAAAATAGGCAAAAAGAAATAATAAAAGTCTTCAAAAATATTTATTTTTGAGGTGGGAAGATATAGTATGATATATGGATCCCAATTGAGCTAAAATTTGGGGAAAGTTTTTGGCAAAAATCAAACTTTCCATTGTGGAAGAAGTTTTGGAGATTTTGTCTATTAAAGGAATTAAATAGATTTGGTCCATAATAAATAGGGATAAAATTTTATAAATCTTGATGATCAAGGTAGATGATGTATACAAGGTTTAACAAGCATTTTCAACCTTAGGATTTGAGAATCAAAGTTGATTTTGGTGCAAAACTAGAGATTAAGGATCTAGGGTAAGATTGTTTTCATGCCACCAAAACCTTGTTGGATCTCGGAGCTCAGATCTCCCCTTGGGTCATGGGATATATGGATGGATATAACAAGTTATGTACATCAACATGGGATAGAGGTTTGAGCTTGATATTTCTTGAGTTCACCAAGAATTGATTTCAAACTTTGAATAAAATAAGCCTGCCAAGGCAGATTATCAACTAGCCTTCAAAACCTTATGGGTTTAAGAAGCACAAAGATGCACTTGGAACAAGTGAAGTAGATATTGATAGACCTATATAAGTAGAACATAACCATGCAAATAGTTGGTCCATAGAAGGTTGGATAATGGTGTGAGCTTCTGTCAAAGTAGGCATGTTGACTAGATTTGCAGGAATAGTTATTTTCTTGCCTACAAAACCATCAAGAACAAGTGGGTTGGATAATGATATAACCAAGTTAAAGAGTGGGCCTTGGTATTAATTAGGATGGTTACCAATATGGTTCAAATGCATTTTCAAAAATGCACAAGGGTTGAGAAAAGGAGACATTCAAAAAGGTGATGTTGGAACAGATTCCAGACTTAGCCAAATTTGGCAGATTTAGGGTTTTTGACTAGAATGTGGGTGGTGATGATTTTGATGGGATGCAAGGTACCAAAGCATCATCAATTGGATGATGTTGAAGTGTGGAGGGATTAGAAAAGATCCATTCTTGATATTGGTCTTCATTGGCTTGGAAGCTTCTAGAAGGGATATCTTCAAAACTGATCTGGTTAAGGGTTTTAGATGATCACCTAGTATCTAGAGATCAGATCCCACTTTGTATTCTTGCTTAGGGTGTGGTGATTTGGAAATATCTTGATCCTAGTTATGAGCTCCTAGAGTAGCTCATACTATCTCCTAAGCAGACAAATCAAGTAGCAGATCAAGGCAATATATCAGACAGCAGATCAAGGCAACTCATCTTATAAACTAACCAAATCCACTACTGGGGTTACCATCAAGTCTGCCTTGTGGTAAGGTTGGGAAATTTGAAAGGTTTGGAGTTTGAATAAGATAAGAGTCCTTGGTATCTCTACCAAGAGTAGAATTCAAAACCTTAATAAATGTGTTTTGGGAAACCTAGAGAGAAGAGTAGTTGAAGGTTCTGTCTTGAAAACATAGGGAGATTATAATATGTAGCTCTCCATAGTGTGGGGAAAATATAAGCTACTAAAATGGGGGAGGTTGTAAAGGTATCTTGGCTCAGGTTTTGAAATGTTAGAACATTTGAGGATATGGAAAATAAGCCAAGACAATTTTGTGAAATAGCTTTTGTCAACTGGTGTTGAGGTAAGGAGGATATCATCTAATGAACACTCATAGGCCTAAGCATATTCAAACAACAAGCAACACTTTGATACGTCCATTTTGCATCACGATTCTATATCATAAGTCACTGTTATTCATTGATATATTTCATATTGAGAGGTGATACTTATGTTATTCCATCTGTTTTTGCATGGTTGATGACTTTTGGAGCATGGACCGCGGCAGTCAGGATTCTGATGGAAAAGGTGCTGTTTGGAGGAAAAATTCGCGAAGATCAGAAAATCCGGGAAAATATACGGAAAATCCTATTTTTCCAAAAGACGAAGGCTGCCAGAAGAGGGGCTAGAGATGGGCTACATGGGGCCCACACCACCCCCTGGCGCAGGCCACCCTAGGCCACGCCACTAGGTGATGTGGCCGCCCTGGCCCACCTCTGGCTCTCCCCTCTGGCGTATATATTCCACCTAAAACCCTAAGACTCGGAGAGCGACCACAGAAAGATTCCGCCGCCTCTACGGGGCGGAAAACACCGAGAGAGCAAGATCTCTCCGACAGACAGAATTTTGCCGGGGGAATTCCTTCCCGGAGAGGGAGATCGTCGCCATCGACACCACCATCAAGCTGGACTTCATCAGGATCATCATCATCATCATCACCATCAACACCCTCATCACCATCTCCATATTGCTGTAACAATTGGGTTGAATCTTGCCTTAGTTCATAGGGGAAACTTTCCCGGTGTTGATTACTCTTTGTAGTTGATGCTACTGAGTGAACCATTGAATTATTGTTTATGTTCATATTGTTATACATCATTATTCCATCCTTATCATGATCCATATGATGTCTTGTGAGTAGTTTGTTTTGTTCTTGAGGACATGGGAGAAGTCATGTTGTTAGTAGTGGAATTGTGTTGAGAAAGATTCAATAGTTTGATATTTAAGTTGTGGTGTACTTCTTCTAGTGGTGTCATGTGAACGTCGACTACATCACACTTCACCTATATGGGCCCAGGGGAATGCATTGTGTATTTGGCTACTAATCGTAGGGGTTACCGGAGTGATAGAAACCTAAACCCCCGTTAGGAAACCATTGAACAAGGGACGTAAGGGTCTTAGAGTTTAAAGTTGTGGTTAGGTTTCTACCTTAATTACTTTCTTGTACTTACAGATGTTTTCAAGGGGTATAATCACAAGTATGTATTCGTCCTAGGAAGGTCGGTACATTAGAAAGGTTCACCCACAGAACACTTAGCAAGCTAAAGAAGATTAATCAACTATATGAAGGGAAAGCACTTGACTGTCTTCCCATGTGTCCTCGAGAACATTTGGTCACCCTAAGTAATACAACCGGCTTGTCCTTTGCTGCATAAAGGATTGGGCCACTGCTGCATTCATTCCTACTATCTTTTATTTACTCGTACTTTGTTTACTTGCTTTATCAAAAACCCCTAAAAATCCGTTTGCTAAGTATTTGCAGAGAATTCCTGATCCATACCACTAGCCAACACCTTTTTCTCCTCGTTGGGTTCGACACTCTTACTTATCAAAAATACTGCGATACACCCCCTATACTTGTGGGTCATCAAGACTATTTTCTGGCACCATTGCCGGGGAGTGAAGCGCTATTGGAAAGTGGAACTGGTAAAGGAAACATCTACTATGAGTATTATTTACTTTTGTTATTTCCTTTATTTTTGTTATGGATAATTCACTGAGTTTCTTATTTGGTAATGCTACTACCACTGCTAAGGTAGTAGATAAACCACCACCTGCTGAGAATGATGTTTTTAAAATACATACAAGAATTATTGATCGTGTTATGGATAACTATTATGTTGGGGATGGAACTGTCCATCCCGGTGATCATTTTCTCTTTATACACGAGTTATGCGGGTTGTTCAAATGTGTAGGTATTACTACAAATCAAGTTAAGAAGAAGTTATTCACATTATCACTGAAAGCAAGAGCTGAGGAATGGTATAAGCTGCTGAAGAATGGTCAAGCTCTAGAATGCGAGGAAATAGTGCCTCTCTTTTATTCAAAGTTTTATCCTCCTAGTGAGATTCATAAAGATCAGAATCAAATATACAACTTTTGGCCACTTGATGAAGAGAGTACAGCTCAAGCTTGGGGGAGATTGAACTTACTAATGCTCAAATGTCCCATTCATGAGCTTCCCAACAATATTATTATCAATAACTTTTATGCAAGGCTCCCTCTACATGATAAGGATTTATTGGATGCTTCTTGTGCTGGATCATTCAATCGCATGGAAGAAGAAGCTAAATGGGATCTTCTGGACCGTATTCAAGACAATACTAAAGCTTGGTAGAATGACAAAGGTAGAAAGTCAGGTATAAATTATGATTATGAATGCATTGAATCTTTTATGGGAACTGATGACTTTCAAAATATTAGTAATGCTTATGGTCTTGATTTACAAGTTATTACAAATTGCTTTAGGGATTTTTTTTCTTATATTGAAATTCCAAAAAGGGGATGGAACAAGTACCATGCACCTTATAAAGATATTGTTGACTGTGTTCCTGTTGGGAGTGCTGAGTATTGCACTATTGATCACATCTTACCTGAACCTTATATCGAGAAGATTCCCTTCCCAGATAAGGTAAAGGATCATCCTATGATAACTAATGTAATCACTAAAAGTGAAAAGAGAACTGTAAAACCTGATGAACAAATAAACGTTGAACCCGTGGTAGCAATTGTGAAAGACCTTGTCACTAAAAGCATAGAAGATGGACACATAGTTTTTTGTGAGGATGCTTCTAATATTGTTTCACATCCTAGTAGAGCTAAAAAAGCTAGTGTCCCTGTGCTTTCCGTCGGAATTGGTGATCATTGCTATTATGGTTTATGTAATATTTGTGCAAGTTCTAGTGATATTCCTTATGAGCTTTACAGAGAAATTATGCATGAAATCAGTCCATGCGAATTAGAAGAGATTGATGTGGTTATTCACCTTGCTAATAGAGAAACCATCTCTGCAGTTGGCATTGTACGAGATGTGGAAGTCCTTTGTGGTAAGATTAAATATCCTGCTGATTTTCTAGTACTTGGTTCAGCTGCTAGTAAAACTTATCCTATCATTTTTGGTAGACCTTTCTTGAGTACTTGTGGAGCTATTATTGATTGCAAGAGGGAGAAAATATTGGCTAAGTTTGCCGGGGAATCTTATGAGTTTAATTTTTCGAAATTTACTAAAGAACCATGTGAAGAGGAAACCCATAATGAGGATTTTAGAGTTGAATAACTTTGTTCTATCTCTCTTGCTCCTAACAATGCTTTGCAGCAATTTATGGAAGATCAAGAAAGTGAGATCTTCATGGAAGAAAGGAATGAGATTGACGAGATTCTCCGTCGTCAACCCAAGATGCTTAAGCATAACTTGCCTATAGAAGACTTGGGTACCACGTTGCCACCTAAAAAGGATCTGGTCTTCGATCTAAAACGTCTCCCTGATGATCTTAAATATGCTTTTATTGATGATAAAAATATATATCCTATTATTATTATCTCTAAACTTTCAGGAAAGGAAGAAGAAAGGTTATTGGAGGTTTTGAAGAAACACCGAGGAGCTATGGGTTATACTATGGATGATTTAAAAGGGATTTCACCTACTATATGTCAACATTCTATCAATATAGAACCAGATGCAAACCAGTAGTAGAGCACCAACGACATTTAAATCCTAAGATGAAGGAAGTGGTAAGGAATGAGGTATTGAAACTCCTTGATGCTGGTATTATTTACCCTATAGCTGATAGTGAATGGGTTAGTATTGTTCATTGTGTTCCAAAAAAAGGAGGTATTACCATTGTTCCTAATGATATTGATGAGCTTATTCCCCAAAGAATAGTAGTAGGCTATAGATTTTAGAAAAGTCAATAATGTTACTAAGAAAGATCACTACCCGCTTCCTTTTATTGATCAAATGTTGGAAAGGTTGTCTAAAAGTCCCATTTTTGTTTTCTTGATGGTTATTCTGGTTTCTCTAAAATTGTTGTTAAACAACAAGATCAAGAAAAAAGTACTTTTACTTGCCCTTCCAAAACTTATGCTTATAGACGTATGCCTTTTGGTTTATGTAATGCTCCTTCTACTTTTCAAAGATGCATGTCCGCTATCTTTCATGGTTTTTGTGAGGAAATTGTAGAAGTGTTCATGGATGACTTTTCTGTCTATGGAACTTCCTTTGATAATTGTCTGCACAACCTTGATAAAGTTTTGTAGAGATGTGAAGAAACTAATCTTGTTCTTAATTGGGAGAAATGCCACTTCATGGTTAATGAGGGGAATGTCCTTGGGCATAAAGTTTCTGAAAGAGGCATAGAAGGTTATAGAGCTAAGGTTGAGGCAATTGAGAAGATGCCATGTCAAAGAGACATCAAAGGTATCCGTAGTATCCTTGGTCATGCTGGTTTCTATAGAAGGTTTATTAAAGACTTTTCTAGGATATCAAAACCCCCACTAATCTTCTTCAAAAAGATGTACCCTTCGTTTTTGATGACGATTGTAAGGAAGCTTTTGAAACTCTTAAGAAGGCTTTAACTACAGCCCCTATTGTTCAACCACCTGATTGGAGTTTACCCTTTGAAATAATGTGCGATGCTAGTGATTTTGTTGTAGGTGATGTCCCCGGGCAACGAATTGATAAAAAGTTAAACGTTATTCATTATGCTAGTAAGACTTTAGACACTGCTCAAAGGAATTATGCTACTACTGAAAAATAATTTCTAGCTGTCGTTTTTGCTTGTGATAAGTTTAGACCCTATATTGTAGACTCAAAACTCACCATTCATACTGATCATGCTGCTATTAAATACCTTATGACGAAGAAGTACGCTAAGCCTAGGTTTATTAGATGGGTGCTGCTTTTACAAGAGTTTGATCTACATATAGTAGACAGGAAAGGTGCTGAAAACCCTGTAGCTGATAATTTTTCTCGATTGGAAAACATCTCTTTTGACCCTATGCCTGTTAATGATAGTTTCCCAAATGAACAGTTAGATGCAGTAGGGGTAAGCTCACGAGGGAGCCCTTGGTACGCTGATTATGCTAACTTTATTGTCTCCGTATTTCCTCCAACTTTTACAGCTCAGCAAAGAATGAAGTTCTTCTATGATTTGAGGCATTTTTTTGGGATGATCCACACTTATACAAAGGAGTGGATGGTATTATGCGAAGATGTGTTCCATAATATGAACAAATGGAGATATTGCGTAAATGTCATGGTAGTGCTTATGGAGGACATCATGCAGGAGATAGAACTGCACAAAAGGTGCTACAATCAGGTTTCTACTGGCCTACCCTTTTTAAAGATGCAAGAAAATTTGTTTTATCTTGTGATGAATGTCAGCGTGTTGGTAATATTTCTAGACGCAATGAAATGCCTATGAAATACTCTCTAGTTATTCAACCCTTTGATTGCTAGGTATTTGACTTTATGGGTCCTTTCCCTCCCTCAAAAGGTTATACTCATATTCTTGTTGTCGTTGATTATGTTACTAAGTGGGTAGAAGCCATTCCTACGAAGAGTGCTGATGGGGAAACTTCTCTAAAAATGCTTAAGGATGTTATCTTTCCTAGGTTCGGAGTGCCTAGGTATCTCATGACTAATGGGGGTTCTCATTTCATTCATGGTGGTTTTAGAAATACCCTTGCTAAATATGATGTTAATCATAGAATTGCTTTAGCTTATCACCCCCAAACTAGCGGGCAAGTAGAGTTATACAATAGAGAAATTAAATCCATCTTGCAAAAGACTGTTCATAGATCTAGAAGAAACTGGGCTAAAAAGTTGAATGATGCTTTATGGGCTTATAGAACTGCCTACAAAAATCTTATGGGGATGTCTCCTTATAAAATGGTTTATGGGAAAGCTTGTCACCTACCTTTAGAATTAGAACACAAAGCTTACTAGGTAGTTAAACAACTAAATAGAGATTCTAAGCTCACTGGTGAGAAAATATTATTTGACTTAAGTTCCTTAGAGGAATGGAGGAGCGAAGCTTATGAAAATGCTAGGCTCTTTAAGGAAAAAAGTTAAAATATGGCATGACAAGCAAATAATTAAGAGAGAATTTCATGTTGGTGAGAAAGTTCTATTGTATAGGTATCATCTCAGACTTTTTGCAGGAAAGCTACTGTCAAAATGAGAAGGACCTTTCATTATTGAAGAAGTATACCATTCAGGAGCAATACAAATTTCTTCTTTAAAATATAATACTACACAAGTAGTGAATGGGCAACGACTCAAGCACTATATTGCTGGGGATACTTACAATGAAGATGTTGATTCCTTTCAAGTTATAACTCCAGAAAAATTTATCAAGGACCAAATTCAGAGACCCACAGAGTCTGCTTCCAAATAGGTGACAGTTCTAGTAAGAAAAGTTCCACAAAAACACCATCCAACTATATTTTTGCAGTTTTTAGTCAATAAGGAAAGCTACGAAGCGAAAGAGGGACGGAAACGGAGCCAGGGTGGCTCACACCACCCTGTGGCACGGGCCCACCCCTGGCCGCGCCACCAGGTGGTGTGGCCACTCCGGACTCCGCCTCCGACTCGTTTTCTTCCAGTACCTTCCTTTTGTCATGAAACTTCATAATATATAATCCCTTGAATCTCCCGAGGTTCATATGTTGTGTTTTCGTCGTTTTTTCGTTTCGATCTGTTTCTGATAGGTGGAGCCCTAGATTTGGAGCCTCGGTGTCTTCCTCTGGATCAGCCAAGGAAGATTCTTTAGAGGATATCATCAACCCATACATGGGAGAGTTGAAGATTCATCCCAAGGAGTTATTGCTTGATGATGGGGAGCTCCGGATAAAAGAGGTTCGAGGCCCTAAAGGTGCAGGAAGTCTGGAGGATAGGATGGAAGCACTGGAGCAAGAAGTCTTTAGGTACAAGAAGATGGCGGAGCGCGAAGTGGATATCATCCATAAGATTTGTTCTGAACTCATCTTCGAGCACCAAAAGGAGACTGCTGAACTCAAGGATGAAGTCCTCTCACTCTTCCAAACAACCAACAAACTGCAAGCACAACTCTACGACGTTCAAAATCAAAGCTGTGAGTATGAGGTTAGGTTTAAACGCATAAGTGCTGTTGCAAGTTTCAGGATGTTGGAATCCACGATGTCCTTTGATGATGGGGAGCCCTTACCCTGGAAGTCAGATGATGATGAGATGATACCACCACCACCGAAGGAGTAATTCGTCATTAGGTTTGGCGTCCCCTTGGTTTGTTCCAAGCTTGGGGCGAGTGCCACGGTATCACATCACTATCTTCTATCTTTTTACCCTTTTTTAGTAGAGTCATATCATGAATAGAGAAGTTATTATGTAGGATGGTTTGCATTATGGAAGTGTCCCCTCTCTCGTTAGATATGTATCCCTTGGTGTGAGTTGCCGTTATGGAATATTAATGAGAAGTTCTATCATTTACTCTTTTGCATATCTTATATTAGTTTTCAATTCATGGTTATATGATGGTCTTGTGGTTAGTATTTGTATCACTTTGGGATCATTGAGTTAATTTAGTTGGTTTCGGCAAACCTGGCTTGGTCAGTAGCAACACTATTTTGAGAGTTGAATGACAAGATAAAAGTACTCTAAAGAAAAAAATAATTTCATCATCTTTCTTTCTTGATTTGCTCTTAAGTCTAGTATTCTCTAGTTAAGATCTTTTGTGCTTCCAAGGAAGATTGCATGTTTGTCTTTATCACTTGTATGTTTGTTTGTTTCCTTCAAGTCTTATACTTGCTACCCAGCCTTGCTAGCCAAAAACCTGTACTGAGAGGGAATTCTTCTCGTGCATCCATTCCTTAAACAAAAACCTCTGCCATTTGTGTCCACCATACCTACCTATTAGCATTATTTCTATTCCAAGTAAATTCTTGTTTTATCTACCTTCCAAATTAAACTTGTTATGTGAAAATTAGTGATTAAAGCTCTCACGAACTTGATGGCACACTCTACTTTTCTTGCACTTAATAAACTTGAACCATTGGGTCCTTATTTGTTGCGTATATGCTTGCGCTTTATGAGTTGAAGTTAGCAGAACCATGTATCACGGGGAATGCTTTCAACACTGCCATGGTGCTTTGTACCTAGTTGGTATCATGATTCTTTTGCCTATGGATCCCGGCAGTGTGAAATAAAAGGGGAACTTGTATGATCATGGAGTTCATATGTGTGTTAGAGAAACGCCTGAGCAGCTAGCCTAAGCCATGCCTAATCATGGTGGAAACTTGCAGCATAACTATAGTGAGCATTCTATGAAGCATCCTCAATAAAAACATATGCAAATAGCAAATAAGAAGATCGCTGAGATGCTCATTGTCTGCTTGCCTTGTCATTTTGATTATGGGATAGCTCTTGTATAATGTGCAAGGGGTACCCCGTTGGCGGTTCTCAATTATCTACATGTATTTACAATGACAAGAGCTTACTTGTGACTGAAGTTGAGTAGCATGAGGTTTGGTACTCGTAATTAAGGGGCATGAGATTTCAACTTATTACTTGTCAAGCATATCCTCTTAGTTGTGTCACTTTAACCTTAATCACCAAAAGATGCCTATGATAGGGGCATTGAGAGCTGAAAGCTAATAAGTATCATAATTTTCGGGAGCTCTTTATGAAACTTGCAATCCCTGCTTCCCTCCACGAAGGGCCTTTCTTTTACCTTTTAGTTGAGTCAGTAAACCTATTCCCTTCTACCTCACCAAGTATTTTGAGTTGTTGTGTTTCATTCATTCATATGATGATTTATTCAATCATGCTTCTTATGTTCCTTGTTTTGCACATTTGCTCTTATCTTGGTGTTTACTATTTTGAAAGCTATCATTGAAAACCAGCTATTTATGAACTCCAGGAAATTATCAACTATTCTTTGACCGAGATCTAAGTTTGCCATAACCAATTATGATTCACTTTATGTATCTTCATCGTGTTTCCTTTAGTCATTGCAAGTTAAGTTATATAATAGTGAGTTGTCTTCTATTATGATCTATGTATTGATGAATGTGATGCTTCTTGTCCGTATTCTTTTATCGACTCTTCACTCCATAAACTTGAGGTCGTGTTTATTGAGCTCAGTTTCGCTTGGGGAAAAGCGAAGTCTAAGCTTGGGGGGAGTTGATACGTGCATTTTGCATCACTATTCTATATCATAATTCACTGTTATTCATTGATATATTTCATACTGAGAGGTGATACTTATGTTATTCCATTTGTTTTTGCATGGTTGATGACTTTTGGAGCATGGACCGCTGCTGTCCGGATTCTGATGGAAAAGGTGCTGTTTGGAGGCAAAATTCACGAAGATCAGAAAATCTAGGAAAATCTATGGAAAATCCTATTTTTCCAGAAGACGAAGGCTTCCAGAAGAGGGGCTAGAGATGGGCTACAGGGGGCCCACACCACCCCCTGGCACGGGCCACACTAGGCCGCACCACCAGGTGGTGTGGCCGCCCTGGCCCACCTCTGGCTCTCCCCTCTGGCGTATATATTCCTCCCGAAAGCCTAAGACTCGGAGAGCAACCACAGAAAGATTCCGCCGCCTCTATGGGGCGAAAAACACCGAGAGAGAAAGATCTCTCCAGCAGACAGAATTTTGCCGGAGGAATTCCATCCCGGAGAGGGGAGATCGTCGCCATCGACACCACAATCAAGCTGGAATTCATCGGGATCATCATCATCATCATCATCATCACCACCACCATCATCACCATCAACACCCTCATCACCGTCTCCATATTGCTGTAATAATTGGGTTGAATCTTGCCTTAGTTCATAGGGGAAACTTTCCCGGTGTTGATTACTCGTTGTAGTTGATGCTATTGAGTGAACCATTGAATTATTGTTTATGTTCAGATTGTTATACATCATTATTCCATCCTTATCATGATCCATATGTTGTCTTGTGAGTAGTTTGTTTTTTTCTTGAGGGCATGGGAGAAGTCATGTTGTTAGTAGAGGAATTGTGTTGAGAAAGATTCAATAGTTTGATATTTAAGTTGTGGTGTACTTTTTCTAGTGGGGTCATGTGAACGTCGACTACATGACACTTCACCTATATGGGCCTAGGGGAATGCATTGTGTATTTGGCTACTAATCGTAGGGGTTGCTGGAGTAATAGAAACCTGAACCGCCATTAGGAAACCATTGAACAAGGGACGTAAGGGTCTTAGAGTTTAAAGTTGTGGTTAGGTTTCTACCTTAATTACTTTCTTGCACTTACAGATGTTTTCAAGGGGTATAATCACAAGTATGTATTAGTCCTAGGAAGGTCGGTACATTAGCAAGGTTCACCCACACAACACTTAGCAAGCTAAAGAAGATTAATCAACTATATGAAGCGAAAGCACTTGACTGTCTTCCCATGTGTCCTCGAGAACGTTTGGTCATCTTAAGTAATACAACCGGCTTGTCCTTTGCTGCATAAAGGATTGGGCCACTGCTGCATTCATTCCTACTGTCTTTTATTTACTCGTACTTTGTTTACTTGCTTTATCAAAAAACCCCTAAAAATCCGTTTGCTAAGTATTTGCAGAGAATTCCTGATCCATACCACTAGCCATCACCTTCTGCTCCTCATTGGGTTCGACACTCTTACTTATCGAAAATACTGCGATACACCCCCTATACTTGTGGGTCATCACACTTCAGCACTAAATTAGGAAAAAGTTTTTGTTCCCCCTGATCTTTGCATTCTGGAAAACTAATCAGGGTTGCTGAAATTGGGATGTTACATTACCTGCAAGTTGTATACACACGTTGTTCTCTGGAACCAATGGCCCCGAAGTGACAGCAATCGAGAGAACCGGAGGGAATGACTTTGATGTGAGGATCACATGTGTTCATGGAGTGTTAGTGCTTTGCTCCGATGCTCTATTAAAAGTAGTACCTTAATTGCCAGTAGTTTCCTTGAGGCCCCGCTGCAAACAGGCTGGCAGGACAAAAAATGTTGTGCAAGTTCTCATTGCGAGCACGTATGACTATATATGGAACACATGCCTATGATTATCTAGTACTTGGATGCTTTATCTTATTTATCTGGAATTGCCCTATGTCTTGATTGCCGTGTGAATTGTCTTGTCCATGCAATGCCCATCCATCCCTATGCCTATCGTCTTTAATCAAACTGTTTACTGCTATTGTTACTACTATCTTTACTTTTACTACTTGTGTTCTTTTGCTATTGCTACTACAAAACTATTGCTACTGATAAACTGCTGTGAGCAATATTATTTCCAGGTGTAGCTGAATTGACAACTCAGTTGTTAAGGCTTATAAATATTCTTTGGCTCCCCTTGTGTCGAATCAATAAATTGGGTTTCACTTCTCTCGAAAATACTACGATACACCCACTATACTTGTGGGTCATCAACGTCCAAAAGCTTTTTTGTAAATCTATCAAAGCAAAACCTACAATTTACTTGTAGTTTCAAATTTGACCTAATTCCGAGATATCAACATAAAGTTATTCAAATGTGCGGGGTTAGCTATAGGAAGCTTCAAAACCCATAAAACATGGGAATCGCAAGTACAACATGTTGTCGATCCACTATATATAGATATATGTCTTTCAACTTGGCTTGTGGCATCCACATCCAATATTCTTTGGACTTTTCTTTACGGAAAAGAACAACTAACCTTGTTCGTCTTCACTCGGAAAACATAGAATTCAATGTTCTTTCCTGGTAGTTGGACACCCACACCCACGACACTGCTTACTACTAGAAAATGCACCCATCTACCTCTAAAATGACATTTAATTCAACAGCTATCTATCGCACTTACTTCTAGCTCAAGTTTGACCTAATTAATTTCGTTAAATTGTCAAGATGCAAAATCTTTGCAGGAAGTTGAACCTATCATCAAAACTCTCGTTGTTTTCAGATATATTAATTGTGACCCCTTGATGGATACCTCCAAATTTAATGCTTTTTCGTAAAATTTACAAAGCAAAACCTACAATTTACTTGTAGTTTCAAATTTGACCTAATTTCGAAAAATCGACTTAAAGTCATTAAAATGGGCAGAGTTAGCTAGGAAGTTTGAAAGCTCATAAAACATGGGAATCGCAAGTACAACATGTTGTCGATCGACTTTATATGTCAGTCAACTTGGCTTGTGGCATCCACATCCAATATTCTTTGGACTTCTCTTTACGGAAAATAACAACTAGTAGCCTCGCTTGTCTTCACTCGGAAAATGTAGAATTGAATGTTCTTTCCTGATAGTTGGAAACTCACACTGACAGCATTGTTTACTACACCAAGGTGCATCAAACTACCTCTGAAAATACATTTAATTCAAGAGGAATCTATCGTGCTTACTTGTAGCTCAAGTTTGACCTAATTTCGTTAAATTGTCAAGATGCAAAATCTTAGCAAGAAGTTGAACATATCGTCAAACCTCTTGGTGTTTTATGATATATTAATTATGATCCCTCGATGGGTACCTCCAAAATATTTTTCGTAAAACTTTGAAAGCAACCTACAATTTACTTGTAGTTTCAAATTTGACCTAATTTCGATAAATCGACATGAAGTCATTCGGTAAAATGGGCAGAGTTAGCTAGGAAGCTTGAAAACTCATAAATAAAACATGGGAATCGTTGGTACAACATGTTGGTGCACTATATATGCCGGTAAACTTGGCTTCTGGCATTCAGATCCAATATTATTCTTCAGACATTTCTTTACGGAAAAGAACAACCTCGGTCGTCATCACTCGAAAAATTCAGAATAAGTGAATCTTCTTTCCAAATATAGTTCGAAAATCACACCATACTGACGACACTGTTTACTACAAGAAAATGAACCCATCTACCTCTCTGAAAAGTCATATATTTCAACAGCAATCTATCGTGCTTACTTGTAGCTCACGTTTGACCCAATTTTGTTAAATAGTGTCATGCGGTGCAAAATCTTAGCAAGAAGTCAAACTTGTTGTCAAAACTCTCGGTTGTTTCTCATATAATGATTGTGACACCCCTCCTGATCGGTACCGTACCACCAAAAGCATTTTCATAAAAATTTCAGAGCAACCTACAATTTAGTTATTGTTCAAGTTTGACCTAATTTCGATAAATCGACATGTAGTCATTCAAGTGGGCGGAGTTAATTAGCTATGGAGTTTGAAAATTCAAAAAACATATGGGAATCATAAGTAAAACACGTTGGTCCACTTAATATGTCTAGAAGCTTGGCTTATGGCATTGAGATACATATTCTGCTTCGAGCTTTCTTTACGGAAAAGAACCATCTTGTCATCGCTCGAAAAACTGAGAATTTTATTTCCTAATAGTTGGAAACTCACACTGACGACATTGTTTACTACAAGAATATGCACCCATGTACCTCCAAAAATACATTTAATTCAAGAGTAATCTATCACGCTTACTTGTAGCTCAAGTTTGACCTAATTTCGTTAATCGACAAGAAGTCACTGAAGTGTGCGAAGGTAGCTAGGAAGCTTGAAAAATCCCAGTACTAAAAACTTGGGTATTACGTATAAGAAACTATGGTCTAGTATGTTTGATAATTGGGGTGGTTGCATTTTCTTTAACTGTGGTAGGTCTCGTAGGAGCGAGGTGCTTGAGAGTTAAAACGGTCGGTGGAAGTACAATTTACATCAAGGACCTCATAAAAATGAAAATTTCACCCAAGTCCATGCATTTAGCACAAGGACCCTAAAATTGAGCAATGAAGTGTGTGTTTTGAGGTTTGCGCATACTAGCATTCATCGTGCTAAAGACTATCAGTAGAATCTTTGTAGATGGTAAGAATGGAAAAGAAGATCCAACGGTTAGCAATGTTTGGATTTGTCGGTCTTGATCCAACGGTCAATGTTCAAAGTTATTCGTACACTATACAGTGGTATGGTATGGTATTGTATGAGATAACACAAGATAAAGATAAGATAACAAGTACTGCAAATGGCCGATCTTTTGAGTAACCTTCCCTCTCGATGTTTGGGAAGCAAGTGAAAATTTCAAAAACCGGAAAAGTTTGACATTTTTCGCCGCCAAGGACCAAAGTGGTTTCCTTCCTATGTACCCCTCGTCCCTACTGCACACCAACACCGCTGCCGAACACGCTAGAGACATAGAGCTGCCGTACCAAGGCACATGTGTGCAACACCATGCTGTGGACGAGAGAGAGATCAGCCAGGCCGGTGCGCAAGGGGAAATGGTAGGAGAGAGGGAGGCTGGATGGTGAGAGGCAGCGAAGGAGAGAGAAAACACATAATTTGTTTTGCACGCATAGGTCCTAAAATTTACTAGTACTAGCATAGTGTAGTACACTGTAAGGCCACATGAGTACCTTGTGTCATAAACCCATCATAACTTTTCTCTGACATGGAATAGCCTTCAACTTCTCTTCGTTGCTGCCCTCTTCCCCTGCGAACGTTTTATTCTCTCAGCATGTACAACGCGTCGACATAGGTGACCATATGTATAAGAAAAGAAATATACTACTCCCGCATTGTGTAAAAAAGGACACCTAAATATGGCCTAATACCCGTTCAAAAAAATGGCCTACTATGTGGCATCCGCTAAGGTTCACCTTATACATAGTAGAAACAATAAAGTTATCTTTAAGCCTAAGGTGCACCTCAAGCTTGTGGGTTGCCCATAGAGAATAGAAATATTATTTCCCCTCTCTCCCTATTTCATGTGATCATTTTCAAAAGGTGTTCAAAAATTTCATGACGCAAAATGTTAGCTAGAAGTCGAACCACTCGTCAAAACTCTCTGTGGTTTCTGATATATTAATTAACCACTCGATGGGTACCTCCAAAAGCTTTTTTCATAAAATTTTCAAAGAAACCTACAATTTATTACTTGTAGTTCAAGTTTGACCTAATTTCATTAAATTCAAGAGCAATCAATCGCACTTAGTGGTAGCTCAAGTTTGACCTAATTTCATTAAACTGTCAAGACGCAAAATCTTAGCAAGAAGATGAACATGTCGTCAAAACTCTCTTTTGGTTTCTAATAGTATATTAATTGCCCCCCTCCCGCGCGCCCCCTCTGATGGGTACCTCTAAGAGCTTTTCCGTAAAACTTTCAAAGCAACCTACAAAGTTTACTTGTAGTAGTTCAAATTTTACCTATTATATTTTTTCTGCTTTGCCTATTATAATTTTATATAGTGATGATATGCCAGATGTCTATTATCTGAGTATCACGTGCAGGGAACGTGCAATTTACTAGTACTTGTAGTTTCAAATTTGACCTAATTTCGATAAATCGACATAAAGTCATTCTAATGGGCAGAGTTAGCTGGGAAGTTTGAAAACTCATAAAACTTTTGAATTGTTGGTACAACATGTTGGTCCAATATATATGTATGTAAAATTGGCTTGTGGCATTCAGATCCAATATTCTTCGGACTTTTCTTTAGGAAAAAGAACAACCTCGCTCGTATTCTTCACTCGGAAAATGTAGAATTGAATGTTATTTCTTGATAGTTGGAAACTCACACCGACGACACTGTTTACTACAATAAGATGCACCGATGATCTACCTATGAAAATACATTTAATTCAAGAGAAATCTATGGCGTTTACTTGTAGCTAGCTCAATTTTGACCTAATTTCATTAAATTACCAATATGCAAAGTCTTAGCAAGAAGTTGAACCTATCGTTGATACTCTTGCTGGTTTCTGGTATATTAATTTTGAACCCTCGATGGGTATGTCCAAAAGCTTTTTCTTAAATCTATCAATGCAAAACCTACAATTTACTTGTAGTTTCAAATTCGACCTAATTCTGAGATATCGACATAAAGTTATTAAATGTGCAGGGTTAGCTATAGGAAGCTTCAAAACCCATAAAACATGGGAATCACAAGTACAACATGTTTTCGATCCACTATATATATATGTCTGTCAACTTGGCTTATGGCATCCACATGCAATATTGTTTAGACTTCTCTTTACGAAAAGAATAATTAACCTCGTTCGTCTTCACTCGAAAAACGTAGAATTTAATGTTCTTTCTTGGTAGTTGGACACTCACACCCACGGCACTTCTTACTACTAGAAAATGCACCCATCTACCTCTGAAATGACATTTAAGTCAATATCTATCTATGCCGCTTACTTGTAGCTCAAGTTTGACCTAATTAATTTCGTTAAATTTTGAAGATGTAAAATCTTAGCAAGAAGTTGAACCTATCGTCAAAAATCTCGTTGTTTTCAGATATATTAATTGTGACCCCTCGATGGGTACCACCAAAATATTTTTCTTAAAACTTTCAAAGCAATCCACAATTTACTTGTAGTTTCAAATTTGACCTAATTTTGATAAATCGACATAAAGTCATTCGGTCAAATGGGCAGAGTTATCTAGGAAGTTTGAAAACTCATAAAACATGGGAATCATTGGTACAACATGTTGGTCCACTATATATGTCGGTAAACTTGGCTTTTGGCATTCAGATCCAATATTCTTCGGACATTTCTTTCGGAAAAGAACAACCTCGCTCGTCATCACTCGAAAAATTGAGAATTAAATGTTCTTTCTTGATAGTTGGAAAATCACACTAACGACATTAGTTACTAAAGAAAAATACACCCATCTACCTCTCAAAAAGTCATATATTTCAAGAGCAATCTATGGCGCTTACTTTGTAGCTCAAGGTTGACCCAATTTCGTTAAATAGTGTCATGATGCAAAATCTTAGCATCAAGTCAAACCAGTTGTCAAAACTCTCGGTTGTTTCTCATATATTGATTATGACCCCCTGATGGTACCTCCAAAAGCTTTTTCATATAACTTTCAGAGCAACCTACAAAACTTGTAGTATAGTTCAAAGTTGACCTAATTTTGATTAATAGACATATAAAGTCATTCAAGTGGGCAGATCGATAAGCTATATGAAGTTTGAGAACTCATAAACCACGGGAAATCATAAGTACAGTATGTTGGTCCACTATATATGTGTGAAAACTTGGCTTTTGGCATTTAGATCCTTACTCTTCGGACTTCCTTTATAGGAGGGAATAATCTCGATATCACTCAAAAAATTGAGAATATTCTTTCCTGATAGTTGGAAACACACACTGACAACATTGTTTACTACAAGAAGATGCACCCATCTACCCTAGAAAAGACATTTAATTCAAGAGAATTCTATCGCGATTACTTACTTGTAGCTCAAGTTTGACCTAATTTCATTAAATAGTCAGGATGCAAAATTTTAGCAAAAAGTTGAAACTATCGTCAAAACTCTCGGTGGTTTCTGACATATTGATTGTGACTCCTTGCTGGGTGCCCCCCAAAAGCTTTTTCATAGAACTTTTAAAGAAACCTACAATTTACTTGTAGTTGCAAATTTTACCTAATTTTGATAAATCGACATAAAGTCATTCAAATGGACAGAGTTAGCTAGGAAGTCATTCAAATATCGACAAACATTTAATTCAAGAGCCATATTTTGCGCTTACTTGTAGCTCAAGTTTGACCTAATTTTGTTAAACTGTCAAGATGCAAAATCTTAGCATGAAGTGGAATGTGTCATCAAAACTCTCGGTGATTTATGATATATTAATTGTCCCCTGAATAGGTACCTCTAGAAGAGTTTTCATAAAACTTTCAAAGCAACCTACAATTTACTTGTATTTCAAATTTGACCTAAATTCGATAAATAATTGGCATAAAGTCATTCAAGTTGGCGGAGTTAGCTTGGAAGTTTGAAAGCTCATAAAACATGGGTATCGTCAGCACAACATGTTGGTCCACTCTTTATGTCTGAAAACTTGTCTTGTGGTATTCAGATCCATATTCTTCGGAGTGTCTTTACATAAAAGAATAATCTCGTCATCACTCGAAAAATTGAGAATTAAATGTTTACTACATCACCCATCTACCTCTAAAAATACATTTAATTCAATAACAATCAATTGCCCTTACTTGTGTAGAAAATGTTTGACCTAATTTCGTTAAATCGGCAAAAAGTCACTAAAGTGTGCAGAGTTAGCTGGGAAGCTTGAAACATCATATTTCTAAAAACTTTGGAATTATAAGAAACCATGTTACACTTTGTGTGATAATCGGAGCCGTGTAATTAATTTTTTAATTGTGGTAGGTCCCATAGGAGCGAGGTGCTTTATTAGTTAACACGCGGTCGGTGGAAGTACAAGTTACATCAAGGATCTCATAAAAATAAAAGTTACATCCAAGGCCATGCATCTAGCACAAGATCCCTGGAACTAAGTAATGAAGTGTCTTTTGAGGTTTGCGTGTATGCTACATATTGTAGAGCCAAAATTTATTTTGAAACAATCTACATTCTAGTTTTTACGACTAGTACGTATAGTAAACAAGAATCCATAAAACAAAGTGATCATACTCTCTATTGGAGTAGTAACTTGGATTGATTTTTCACATATCTAAGTACTACCACTAATTATAATTTCTCAAAAAAAAGTACCACTAATAAATGCAGTACTAGTTTGTCTGATTTGTTCTAAGATGTAGTACTACTACTATTACTAGGACCCCCTCTGTCTAGGATTATTAAGACCATTTAAATTTGACAAGGCCAAAAAAGTTAATTACAAGTTGGTGTCGAAGACGTGCATGTAGTCCTCGGTCTCTCACTTGCAGCACTGTGCACCCTACAGTAGGCCGCAGGCTTTTCGTCTCTCTCCAGGAGTAGATCTTCTTGCCTCTCACTCACCTGGATATTCTTGCCTCGGTTTCTCCCTTTGTATGTACCATACTGTCTGGTACAATATAGCGTGACACCTGCTTTATTACTCACATGTCACTTTTCTGCAGCCTTTTTGTTTTGACGAACCATGTACAACGTGTGGACACTGTCTAAGAAAAAAGTGGCCAAGTGCAGCTGCCGCCGGTACGCCTATGCCTAGCGTATTCCTATACAATCGTACAAGTACAGCACGAAACTCAATCAGTATACTCTTCAGTATACCCACCCAACCTGGGTTTCTGGCCGGCGGGCACTACCTCGGTGAGCCGATGTTCCCTCTATAACTACTCCGACAAGTTCATGTACCGCGTCGGCAGATTCGACCGTGAGCCGGCTGTTATGGACACCGTCCAGTCTGAGGCGATGATTGAGTGCCCCTATGACGGCTGCTTTAGCCTGGTCGCCTTCGACAAGCTCAACGAGCACAAGATCGCGTGCTTGCATGACCCATGCTCCTGCATTGATTCCGCCCGTGATTTCATTGCCTCGTCGGCAGGGCTCCTTCCCCACATGAAGGAGGCCCACGGGGTCACAGTAACCAGGGCCATCTACGACAACGCCTTCTTTTTCCTCATCCCGACTGCACCACCAACAAGCACAAGGGGATTCACACGCTTCCTGTGAGGGGCTAATGGTGCCGTGTTCGGCCTGACCATCAGCGCGCTCGGCCCGACCACCATCACATCCTTAGTGTGCATCAGGCGGGACAGGTGCTTGTGGCCGCGGTACACGGTGAAACTGTGTGCGCCTGGCCCGCCAGGGTCGGCGGACTTGTCGATGGTCGAGAGCCTTAATGCGGTAATCGAGCTGATGAGTAGCTCGTCACCGGCCAACTTCCGGTCTGACAAGCTCATGGCGTACCTCGGGGTGCCGCCGCAGTTCCTGATGAAGGTTGCACAGTCCACCCATGTATCTTTCTGGATTTGCATCGACAGGAAAAAATGATCTTAAACTACGGCTGATGATCAAGACTATAATGGTGTATTAGCAGATAAAAAGTACTACTAGTAGTACTATTTTACTACTCCAGTTTACTAGTAGTAACCGCATGTAGGTTCTCTTTTGGTAGTAGAAAGGATGAATTTTGGATGTAAACTAAGTTTGCTGCTAATGTTATTACGGAGTATTTAGGGGTTTAGTATGACTTTTATGTAATTGTTCACTTCTACGACATGCACTAGAGATAAACACACTAACCGTTCTTACGGTGGTTCAATTTTAGTCATCTAACTCAGTGATAACGGAATTTTATGTCCAAACTTGTCAATTCGACTTGATTTAAGTCTTGAACCAAGATTGCCATCGAAATTGCGCTGGTGTGGATGACTCATCGACGAGGATCCTGCGTGTAGGATAGGCTGCCCTGGAATTTAGCCTAAATATCTAGAAAATAATATGGACATCTACGACATCAACTCAATGTTATCAGAATCATCACGAACCATGTTTTCATATTATAGGCGTTTGACATTATGTAAGTTAGTATGTTTGTACATATAGTTGGTCAAACTTTATAAATATTGACTTCGACAAAACCTAGTATGATTTCTAATTTGGAAATGAGGAAGCATCTAAGTACTTAAATGCGTCGAAATACATGCGTATCTAGATAAAGTCAAGTCAGTAACTACTATTTTAGGATGGATGGAGTAATTATATATGATTAATCTATTTTTCATAATTTTTTTACTGCTACGGCACGTGCCCACGAATAGAGCATTGACCAATGCATATTAATCATGCGACCATGCGATGGTGATCTACTTCGTACTGGATTACCCTACGTGCAGAGGCGCACTAGTGGAGCAAATGCTCGTGCCGTTCCTGAGTACGTAGTAGTACTACTAGTATACGCAAATAGGAGTACAAAAATAGATAGATCTTGTTGCTCATCGTACGTTTTTTTCCCTATAAGGCAACGTGGACGTGACTACTACAGTACTATATTGGCATAACTTCTGCTTTTGGCGCAACAAGATGAATGTGGAACTCCCTATGTCTTTTCAAAAAAAACTCTCTCTGTAACATTAGTATACTAGTACTTGTACTCCCTAGTTTTTCGGACACGCAGTAAAGTAGTGCAGTAAGTCTGTTTGGTCAAGCTACATGCAACAAGCATTGGTTTGACAGGACAATTCAGGTTTTTAGATATCCAAATTTCTACTCCAGCTCGATGGCTCAAGACACGAAGCATTTAGTACTCCTCTATCCTCCGGCTGTCGCCTAGATCAAAATGAACAAGCAAAAGATTGTGTATCTTGGAAATTGCCATGGCCATTTATTACCTGCAGAGCTTTATTTTGTTTCCTTCAAGGCACCTTCAAAGACTGATACTATACTGTACTAGTAGTACTAATTGTAAATAACGTGTTACGGTTGGGCCCTATAACTAGTACTAGACATAGACTTTAGTAGTTACTCTTGTCACAGTGAATTGTCCAAGAGGTGGAGTTCATTTTTTCTCCAAGAGGTTGAGTTTCTTTTTTTTCTGAGAGAGGAAAACTTTTTTATTACTTCTTTGATTCAAAGAAAATTCAAAGGTTTTGTGAAGGATCTTGTCCCTTAGGAAATAATCCTACGCTGTTTTGTATGATTCATAGGATTCCAGTATGTAGGAATTATGTCCCGTTTGGAATGCAGGCTAGGAAAAATATAGGAATAAGAAAAACATGGGAATTGAGATTCCTTCGAAGTATTCCTTTGCCTCTATTTTTAGGAAAATTTTCGTCCACTCCAACCTCATGGTATAATTTCTTTGCTTTCCCTGTGATTCAGACACATACTTGATCCAAATTCCTGTAGTTTCCTCCTCTTATGTTTTGAGAATCCTGCAAATCAAACGAGGCGTGAGAGATGGTCTTTTTCTTGTTTGTCTTTGATCATTTTTTTTGTTTTAACATAGGGTCATAGAGCTTCCTCGGAACACGAGGAGGGTGTCTACTCCATCGCACCCCGGCCACAAGCTCACACCAACGATCTTCCCTCCCTTCCCCACCCCACCCCACCCCAAAGAAAGCCCTCAAAACACCATCCACAGGCTCCTTCCATTGTGAGATCGAGCAAGGTCTGTAAAGATTTTGACCAGTTTCAGAAGGTGTTCACCGAAGGCCCTCTTCAAATACTCATCAACCATTGCAACGCCACCACCCCCGCGAGCCTCGTCGGTTCGTCCAAACATATTCTTCAATCAACAAAAGAGAGCGGAACTATGTCTTCTTCTCGTCCGTTTGGCCTCCCATGTGTTCTTCATTCTCACCCAACGGTGAGACCCTGGGAATCCACAGACTGCTTCGAAGTGGTGTGCAGCACGTGCAAGCTGACGCTGCTGGACAGGTTCTCCTCCGATGCTGTGATGCCAAATGGTTTTGATGAGCAGCGAGCATGCGGAAATGGAGATTGGATCATCACAGTTTGGCCCGATTTCATGTGGGACCTTGTCAACATGTACACTCGTGGCAAGATTGTTAGTCCGCAAGTGTCGGGGTTTGAACCGACCGAAGGTTCTGCACTTACATTTTAGGATGATGCTGATGAAGGTCGACGTACTAAACTGTAGAAGATAGTCATTTGCCAAGTAACGATATCTGCTAGGGGATACAAAGATTTCTCTCTAGTCATCATTTTCGAATTCAAGATTGTTGTCATCAACAGGAATGATAGTAATGGATGGTTAATTTGTGTGAATGAGTTCCAGGGCTACTTCAGATACTGCGATGCTATTATCCAACACAATCGTGTGTTTACAGTGACCAAGAACGGCTGTGTTTATGCATGGAAGTCTCTGGAACTTGGTAAATTCTCCTCCCTACGTATTTTATTAGCTTTGTTCCTGAATCGATGCAAGCTATTTTTTCTGAAATTTCATTGGTTAGTAGGAACTATTTCACAAACCTCCAACAATTGGATCCGAAATTGCAGGAAACTCTAGATAATCAGGATAGTCTAGTTGCAAGAAACTACTGTACTATAATTACTTTTGGGTACAAATGCTGCACATAGCACAAAATTCTCGATTAGCCCTCTTAGCATTATTTCTTACATACCCAGGGCTCAACAGTTGGAGCTCTTTGCAACTATGGCTCTAATTGTTGGAGGTTTTTGCAACTAGCCTCAATTGGAGCTCCACCCCCCCCTCACCCACCTTATGCAGTACTAGTAGTAGTAGAGTACTAGTACTATGCACCATCAGCCTTTGTCTTCTCCATCGCACCCCGGCCACCAGCTCACGCCAACGATCTTCCCTCCCTTCCCCACCCCACCCCACCCCAAAGAAAGCCCCCAAAACACCATCCACAGGCTCCTTCCATGGTGAGATCGAGCAAGGTCTGTAAAGATTTTGAGCAGTTTCAGAAGGTGTTCACCGAAGGCCCTCTTCAAATACTCATCAACCATTGCAACGCCACCACCACCGTGAGCCTTGTCGGTTCATCCAAACATATTCTTAAATCAACAAAAGAGAGCGGAACTATGTCTTCTTCTCATCCGTTTGGCCTCCCATGTGTTCTTCATTCTCACCCGACGGTGAGACCGTGGGAATCCAAAGACGGCTTCGAAGTGGCGTGCAGCCCGTGCAAGCTGACGCTGCTGGACAGGTTCTTCTCCGATGCTGTGATGCCAAATGGTTTTGATGAGCAGCGAGCATGCGATAATGGAGATTGGATCGTCACAGTTGGGCCCGATTTCATGTGGGACCTTATCAACATGTACACTCGTCGCAAGATTGTTATTCCACAAGTGTCAGGGTTTGAACTGACTGAAGGTCCTGCACTTACATTTCAGGATGATGCCGATGAAGGCCGACGTACTAAACTTCAGAAGATAGTCATTTGCCAAGTAACGACATCTGCTGGGGGATACAAAGATTTCTCTATAGTCGCCATTTTCGAATTCAAGATTGTTGTCATCAACGGGAATGATAGTCATGGATGGTCAATTTGTGTGAACAAGTTCCATGGCTACTTCAGATACTGCGATGCTATTATCCAACATGATCGTGTGTTTACTGTGACTAATAACGGCTGTGTTTATGCATGGAAGTCTCTGGAACTTGGTAAATTCTCCTCCTTTTGTATTTTATTAGCTTTGTTGTTGAATAGATGCAAGCTATTTTTTCTGAACTTTCCTTGGTTAGTAGGAATTCCATTAAAATTTTAGTTTCTTTGATTCAGAGGAATTCCCTAGGAATTTCAGAGGAATGCAATCTTTAGGAGGTTTTCTTACATATAAGTAGTTTGTTTCATATGATTAAGTTCTGCTGATAGTATTGCTTCGTCTCCTAGTACATCCCATGGAAAATATGGTATCTACTACGTAGTAGTAAGTACTTATGTGAGACCCAGATATTATTTCTGAACCAATGTAAGTTATTTTTTCTAAAGTTTCTTTGGTTAGTAGGAATTTCATTGGAATTTTATCCTCCTTGATTCGTACGAACTCCCTAGGAATTTCAGAGGAATGCAATCCTTACTAAGTTTTCTTACATATAAGTAATTTGATTCATAGGATTGAGTTCTGCTAATAGTATTTCCTTGTCTCCTAGTACTAGTACATCCATGGAAAATATGGTATGTACTAGTAGTATTTACGTGAGACGCAGATACTAGATATATGACATATCATAACTATATAGAATTATAATACTAGGTAAAGCTCAAAAAATTAGAAATTTGATCGACAACTATAAAGTATGGGCGCATATTTAGTTCTTGTATTTTCTATCATGTAGAAGACGATGTTTATTAGGTACTAGTACTTGTAAATTTTGTTCACATGGTCTTGAGAAATGAAGGAGAAGATTCTAGAATGATGGAGAAGTGTGTTTTGAGGATTGTGCATAGTGTTCATTGTGCTAAAGACTATCAATAGAATCTTCAAGTAGATGCTAGAATGAAAAACAAGATCCAACTTCTGGCAATGTTGGGATTCGCATGTCCTGATCCAACAGTGAATATTCAAAGTTATTCATACACTACATAGTGGTAAGATAAGATAAGATAAGATATTGAACCTCCTAGAAATAATCCTTGTTGGTTTTCCTTTGGTTTATAAAACACCAAAATCTTGTAGGATCCAACCTTGCTTTTTTCCCTATGAACTTTACATTCAACATCCTATAGGATTATTTCCTATTTCATTTGATCCCATGAATCAAACCATTTCTCCAGGAGAATTTCCATAGCATATCCCCATTTCGAAAAGTATTATAATTTCCATAGCATCTCCTTAGGTTGGCATTTTTTACACAATCAAACTCTTAAGTATAATCAAGATTTTTGAAAATAGTATTCTATATCAAGTTCTACAATGTCAGATCAATATCAATATTATTTATATGTTACATTTCCTTTCCCTTTGAAGTTCCTATCCTTATCCTGTCAGCATGCGATGTGTTGTACTTGACACATGGGTTTGTTGAGGACGATGAGGAGAATGATCCTGGTAGGTGGTGGTTAGCAAGATCTGCCGGTGGTTCAAGATTTCTTATGGTCTATACATATGGTGTCTCAAGCAATGCAATTGCTGATGATACTAGTGTTGTTCACTACGGTCGCACCGTTCGCACCTATCCTTCTAGGTTTGAGTGGATGGTGTTCTCGATGGACACAAGCCAGTTAACTGCAGCTAACCGATGGAAAAGGGTTACTGACCTTGGATCATATTATATTTTCCTTGGTGTGAACTATCCGATTATCATTGCAGTAGGCGATGCAAATGATATGCCAGGACATCTGATGAGAAGGAACTATGTTTACACATCACACCAAGAAATTGGCTACGAGTACAGGTCGCGTCCTAAAATTTGCCGCTTCAGTCTGAATGGTGACGCAGCTGTTGGTTTCCACACCAACACTCACTGGACATGGTCGGAGACTCCATTTTGGTTCATCCCAAGCTTCTCAAACGCCTTGGAGTGGAACGACCCTGTTCAAGGATAGCTCATTTGGTCTATGCCTTCTGTTGAACTCTTTCTTTTGGCTAGTTTTTACCTGATGTACGAGTACTCAGCATTTAGTTTCGTACCCGGTCTGGCTTGTAAAATACTCTGTATTACCAAAAAACCCTTTTGTACACTTTGTAGTTTCTCCAGTATGTATATTTCACCAACCTTATAAAAGAACCTTATTAGGAGAACAGTTGTACTCTACTACTACTATTCCATACATGATTTCTTCCAGAATGTTGTATAATAGTAGTACTGCTAGTATTACTCCTTGTAGGTCCATAGTTTTGTTTCTTTTTCACTGTAGTTTGGGTCCTATAAGCCTAAGTTGGACGTGTTGGTAAGTACTTTGCTCAGAAACTGCACGCGGTGGAAGGAACAAGATGTTTCCAGGTTTACCAGGAAAAACATGTCTCTCATCATGGCATCACCAATGATTTTACAAGGCAATACTGTACGACGGTGTGCTAGTCTAGTTTTTTCTTCTTCTGAACAAGTACTCCTTGTCTACCTAGTAGTAGTAGTAAAAGTCTACTAGTAGGAGTACCAGAGAACTCGATGAAGCTAGCTAGAGTACTACTGTTAGTAGCTGTCGTAGATGAGAGAGGGAGGGAGTTTTGTACACGCCGGTGCACGTGGCACCGCGTTCCTTCTGAGACAAGCTGGATTTAACTCCCTCACCGGCCTCCCCCACGCACACACAACCTCTTTTACTCAGTCCCTTCTTCCCGTCCACTACCTCCCCCCGGCCTCTCACTCCATATTGTTGCCGACCAGCTCCTCGGCTCCTTCCTCTACATGTGGTGGCGAGATCAGCGCGACAACTTTCTGTAGGGCGGTGGAGTATCCGTCATCTCTGTCCCGCGGTAGCAATGGCGGTTTGTGAAATACTAGAATACTTGTACCTATTCCCTCGGTTTCATAATATAAGATGGTTTAGCTTATGTGAGACGAGTGTATCTAAATTCACTCCGAACATACATGATAGAGTTGATGATGCGGTTAAATTTTTAGTGTCGATTGCGTAGCATTGTCATGTGTACAGTAGTTCTTATCCTAGGTATGCATCCTTTTTTTGTAGACTAGGATTCCATAGAAGCTTGTTTTCTGGGCTAGATCCCATAACTAAGAACAGTGGGGATCCGTTCGAAGTTGGTAGTTCGACAGCGCAAACTTTTGAACATTTGCATATATTTGTCAATCAACATCATGTAATCAATATTACAACTTGCTGCAGAAGGAGATAGGGGAAGGAGCGAAAAAGAGGAATCTCAATGAAATAGGTTCCAATCCGATGACTTCTGCTACCCATACGACAAGGTAAATCAATAGAATGATATATGTTCTTGTCCTTGTGCGTAGATGCTTTCACTGTAATCTCTGTTTATCTTGTAACCGCAAAAGCACAAAGTTGAAGAAGACTCTCAGTTTCCTGATGACAGAATAGAAAATGGATGTCAGATCACTACACCTAAGACGCCTCCTTCTTTACCTTCTGTGGATACTGATACAGTTGCAGCTGTAGCTAGTACTGATGAGCCTGCACCTGCCAATCTTCGTGCCAGATGATGGAGGTGGTGGATTGGTTTTACCATCCGCGGAGACTTGGGCGGATAGAGCTGGCAGTGAAGAGCCTTCAGAGGACATTGTGGTGCTCGATAGTTCACCTATTGTGGAGACTCATGCTACCGGTGCTGGAGCTGCTGTTGGTGCTGCTGATCCCGCTCCCGAAATTATTGTGCCACCTGAAGGAGGCGGTGATTTGGGTTTACAATCTGTAGAAACTGTTGCACCTGAAGGTGGTGAACTGTAATGCGGAGCTTTCTTTCTTATGATTTGTATGCTTTTCTCTGGAACCTGTATTATAGAGTTACCTTACGCAATTTCTTACACTTTTGCCTGTTGAACTGTAGTGTGGAACGGGAACTACTCCTAGTATGTAATCATAATATTCAGATGCTTGATTATCATCGATGATAAACTAATGTCACTGTGATAGAGCACGCATTTATGCGAATTCCCCCTCAGACAGGCCGGAAAGTATTGTCTGAATCCTCGAACCGAAGCGTGTATCCAGCTAAGGCAACTGTCGCTGTCTATCCCGATCATTCCGAGGAGGGGTTTCGACGGAGGCACCGAGGAAGAAAGAGAGGAAGAGGACGGCGGCTGGTGAAGAGTAGGTGTCCATCGTGTTGAAGAAGCCGGCGGCGCTTCGCCGGCGGTTGAAGAAGCCGGCGATGGCTCCGCAGCAGCGGCCAGATGGTGCGCCTCCACCAAATTACCGTAAGTACCCGAAATTAATCTCAAAAATCTCGGATTTTGCTTACGGTTAGGGTTTGAAAGACGAATTCAGGTAACCATAGACCAATTTCAGGTGCATTAGCATTTCTGTTAGGATCTTTTCATGGGTTTGGGGTTGGGGTTTGGGAGGGTTTAATGTTGCAACATTTCTTGAGCGTATTGAAGAAAAGAGGGGATTTTGATGGGCTATTTCCATGTTTTATTTTTGCAGTTCGTGGTAGCGGCTATTTCTCAGTCGAAATCCATCATGGAGGTTATTTTCTTGGTCAAGGGAACAACATAAGTTATGTTGGTGGTGCCTCTGTCTGGTATGATCATCTTGACAGTGATGAATGGTCACCAATTTTTCTTGAAAATTTGGTGGAGGATCTTGGGTATGAGAAGCAGGGAAGAATGACTGTGTATTATTGCATCCCAATTCTGTCAATTGAAAGGTATGGTCTGAGGAAGCTGGAAGATGAAATTGACACAAGTGCAATGGCCAACTGGGTTGGTTGTGGGAAGCATTTCATCAGCATATACCTGGACCATGATGAGTCAATTAGAGCAGTTGATTGGGATGATGTGGTAGAGTTCCCTGTGGTTCATCTCCCACCAGTTTTGAGCCCTGTGAAGCCTATCAACATTGTTGTTGCTGATGATGTATCAAGTCAAGTGGTTGATGATTCTGGTCCATTTCAAGAAGTGCATCCACATGCTAGTGTGAGGACAAGAAGCAAAGTAGGGAATGCATACAACTCTGAACAAGAAGATGCAAGCAGAGAGAAGCCAGAGTCATCTGAGGATGCAGATTCAGAGTTTGAATTAAATGATTCGGAGATTGATCTATCTGATGATGATGACCTTTATGCAGATAATGAGATGATGATGAGGAACATGTTAAGAAGATGAAAATGAAAGGAACAGAGAAGGTTGAGGATGATGTTGAATCAGAAGATGAAGACCTATGGGCTCCTGACTCAGATGAGGAGAAGGTGCAAATGAAGTTTAAGACTTTCAGAAGAGAGGATTTTGGTGCAGTAAAATTCCATGTTGGCCTGAAATTTGAGTATGTTGACATGGTTAGGACAGCTATGAAGGAATACAGCTGTAAGGACAGGAGAGATATTAGGTTGCCAATCAATGATAAGAAGAGGATTAATGCAAGATGCTATGGAAGTCCTACATGTTCTTGGAACACGTGGGTTAGCTATGATGTAAGGTCTGACTGTTGGATGGTAAAAACATATGACCAGAAGCACAATTGTGGTAGGAAATGGAACATCAGGGCCTTCAATTCAAAGTTCATTGCAACCAAATTCATGGAAACCTTCAAGGCTGATCAGGACATGAATCTAAAAAAATTCCAGAGGCTTGTACAAAAATAATGGAACATGACTCCTAACAATAGTAAGCTACAAGGAGCAAGGAGGATAGCAATGCAAAGGATATATGGGGATGAAGAAGCTCAGTACAATAAGCTTTGGGATTTTGGCAATGAAATCAGAACAAGCAATCCTGGTAGCTCCTTTTACTTAGCTGTTGATGAAAATTCAAGGTTTAGAAGATGTTACATGAGTTTAGAAGCTTCAAAGAGAGGATTTCTTCAGGGTTGCAGGCCCATTATATTTCTTGATGCTTGCCATCTTAAAACAAGGTACAGAGGCCAACTCTTGTGTGCAGTAGGAATTGATCCTAATGATTGTATCCTGCCTATTGCTATTGCTTCTGTGGAAGTAGAAGATACAACTAACTAGACATGGTTCTTGGAAACTTTGAAAAAAGATCTAGATATAATGAACACAGCTCCCTGGACGATAATGTCTGACAAGCAGAAGGTGAATGCTTGTACTCATAATTCTTTATTAGTGGTAGTGATGCTTATCTGTATTTACCCACTCATGGTTATTTCCTTTGTGTATGGTCTTATTAATGCAGCTAGGGATCAGTTTCCTGAATCTGAACACAGGTTCTGTGTGAGGCACCTCTGGCAAAACTTCCAGATGCATTTCAAAGGTGATGCACTAAAGAATCAGTTAAGGACAATTGCTAGGAGTAGTACAGCTATGAAATATGAGAAGAACATGGAGCACATGAAGGCATTAAATCCTGATGCATATGCATGGCTTGCCAATTTGGATCCAAAGACCTGGGTGAGGGCATTCCAAAGTGACCTGCCCAAGTGTGATATCTTGTTGAATAACAACTGTGAGGTCTTCAACAAGTAAGTATTCAAGCTTGTCCTCTTCTACTTAAGCTTGTCCTCTTCCACTTAAGCTTGTAATGTTCTACCAATAAATCATGACAAAAACTACCAATAAATGCAGATACATTTTAGATGCTAGAGAACTCCCAGTCCTAGCAATGTTCACTAGGATTAAAGACCAGATTATCACAAGAAACTACACTAAGAGGAAAGAAGCAGATGCACTAGAAGGTCCCTTATGCCCAAAGATTCAGAAAAGGCTAGATAAACACATAGAGTGGTCAAATAACAGCTATGTAGAAGGATCAGGTGATGGTATATTTAAAGTTGGTGAAATAGTGGCGTCTACTCCCGTTGATTACATTGTTGACCTGACTCATCATACATGTACCTGCAAGAGGTGGGAACAGAGTGGGATACCTTGCCCACATGCAATCTCATGCATGAGAGCACAGGACTAGAACCCTACTGACTTTGTTCACAGGTGCTATTCACTTGAAATGTACAAGAAAGCCTATGGACCAATTGTATACCCATGCAAGGACAACACAGAGTGGATGAAAATGCATGGACCAGCTGTTCTTCCTCCTGAATATAAGAAGCATGTTGGGAGACCAACAAGATGTAGAAGAAAGGCTCCACATGAAGTAGATTCAAGGAGTGGAGGTAAAACGATGAGTAGACATGGTGTAATTATACACTGCTCTTACTGTGGTGAGCCTGGTCACAATCGTGGAGGATGCAAATGGAAAAAAGCTGGACTCCCAGCACCAAACTCTAGCAGTGTGCCTGCACCACCCCCAGGAACAGAGCCTATCATAACAGAGCCACAAGGTAGCAGTGTCAATGCAACTAATGTAGAAGATCCAATGGTGGAATCCATGTCACAGCAGGTAGAAGATGAACCTCTTATCTATTTTCTTGTTTATTTTGAAATTCTTCTAGTTCATGAACATTTTAATGCACTGTGAATTTTCAGAGAACAACTCCTAGGCAACCAACAGCAGGGCTTGTCCCAGTTTCAAACTTCCTCAGTGATGCTAGAAGAAACATGAGTCAACAACCAACCACAAGGACAATTATAGTGATGGCAGAACAATTGCAGGCCTTAATGCAGGAGAAGGAGAGGGAGTTGGAGGAGAAGAGGACTGCCATCCTAGAAGCTAGATATATAGCAAACTTGAAGAGAGCAGATGAGAAAGCTAGAAGGAAAGAGGAGGAAAATAAGAGGAAGGAAGATCTAGCTCAAGCAAGAGCACAAGAGGCTGCTGTGAGAAGAGAGAAGAAAAGATATGAAATGGAGTTGAACTAGCTGAAGAAAGGAAGCAGAAGGAGAAGCAAAGGAAGAAAGATGCTCAAGAATAGAAGCAGGCTGAGCATGCTGCTAAAAGAGCTAGGTATTCGGAACAGTAAAGAATAACAGAGGAGGTTGCTGATTTGGGTGAAGGATCTACAAGTGCCCAAGTTCCAAGAAAGAAGTGAGCATGTTTGATGAACTTAGGTCCAAATAGTCTATATTTCTCTTAGTTTCAATGACTATGTGTTTGACCTAATCATTTTGAAAGAAATGGCTATGTCAGAATGAAAATGCCATTTCTGAAACTCCTAGTATTTGCAACTTCTTTTGCCACTCTGTTTGTCACAATGTCACTATGTTCATCAAGACAAATACTGCTTAATCTTGGTTGATGTACAATCATTCTGTCAGTGTTCTGTCATTTTTGACCATTGGTTGATGTACATTCATTCTATGGACACCATTGTCAAATTCTGTCACTGGAACAACACAAATTCAAGTGAATTAGGCAGAATTTAATTGAAGCAACACAAACTTGATAGCTCTGATTCACACATTCACATTACATTGATAGCTTCATTGTACATAACCAGCACATCCATAGTACATTGCAACATTACTGCCATCTAACACACTACTGGAAGCAAAGCTTCCCGGCAACTAAGCCAACTACAAAGACAACAAATACCAAAAATAAAGTCTCATATTTCCCCTTTAGCTTCACTATCTCTGATTTCTTCTCCTTCAACTCCTCTTCCAGAGCCTGAATCCTTGCTTCAGTACCTGCATCTTCTCCAGGCTGACCACACCCTTGTTCATCGCGCAACCTCCAGACAGCATCTCGTAAATCTCCAATCAAGTCACTCAAGAACTCAGGCAGTGGCTTATCATGCCAGTCAACAAAATCACATCCACGACCATTCTGTGCAAATTTTAACGAATCAGAAAGGGGCATCAAGACAGGATCGAGAGAATAGCAGAATCAGAAAGGGGCGAGTCAGGTTACTCACTATGGCATCGACACACGCATAGTACCTACGGCCTGGGTTTTGCGCACTCCAAGAGATCCACCTAGGCGCCTTCTACCTTGGGTTGCAATGGCACAGCACATTCGGCTCATACGCCATGGGTTGCAATGGCACCGGCGACCTGCCTTCCGTCCTAGCCCTTCTTCCAGAAGCTCCTCGGAATCCAAGTGCGGAGAAAGAACCGGAAGACCAAGACATGATGGACAACAGCGACAATGACCTACTCCGACAGCGGCGGCAACGACCTACTCCAGCGGCGGCGCGTGCTAGGTTTCGGGAGAGGAGATGCGATGTCCAGACAGGAAAAGAAAAAGAATTTGCGATTTGCAAATTACCGCTTCACTAAGATGGGCTTGTCTGAGGGGGAATTCGCATAAATGCGTGCTCTATCATAGTGACATGTTGGCCACGTTATGTTGTACGCTAGCTTCTACACGCCGCAGTGAACACGACGCGACACACGGCGTATATAGTTACCGTAATTCGTGTATTCCTAACGTCAATGACCGTATCGATAATACGTGACAAGTTTAAGTACCGCGGATGAATTTTACTCTGTTGGAAATGCAAGCTGAAGATTTTGTTATACTCTTATCAGGACCACAGATAGGGGCTAGAAATTCAAGCTCCGAAATCTAGCGTTACAAAATAGACAAGAGATTACCCCATCTGGACAATTCATAGACAATTCACAGTGCAATTTGAGCGTCTTACATGATCCTTAGATCTTAGTCCATCCGGTCTTTTTATTGGTGGAACAAAATTTGCTGGTACTTTTATTTCTGCGAAGAACCTACAAAACATATCCAAGTCAGACATCTGAATATATATATTTTTTCTACAATCTTATATGTGAAGATATCTTTGCATAACACTCACTTATCAAACTGTCTACGAATATCTTCCCGCTCCTTGGAAATGCGAAGTCGACGTTCTATAGGGAACATCCATCTATACTGTGATGTACCTCTAAGTACTTCCTTGTCAGGTACATCAACAACCAAATGCTCCATCGTATCAAAGAAGGATGGGGAATATATCAGGTCTAAAGCTTGCATAGGATCTCTGCCAAGTCCTTTTTAAGATTTTGAACTCTTCTGTCCAAAGCTTTACTATAGATTTACCTAAAAAACGTACCTACCCAAATCTGCAAGAACCTTGTAAATCTAGATGGTCACAAGTTTTAACTATTTCTAGGAGAGGTGGAGAACAAACCAAAGTCAAGAAGAATGTCAAGTGTCTGAATCTAGCAGACGAAGCGTGGGGATTGCCCAGCTGACCGCCGGCCGGTGCGTCTCGTGAAGAACGGCGCAGCCAATGGTGGTAGGCCGGCACTGTTGATAGAAAGGCGCCGAAAAGTTTTTTTAAGGCATGGAGAAGTTTGCGGCCTGGTTCTAATACGGTGCATCTCCCATAAGAACGGCACAAAATTTGAAGAGACAGGGGATGGTCGCTTGATTAAGGGCGGGCTTAGGAACTTTTGGGGTCTCGGCGAAAAGTTTTGGTGGGCACGGGATGTTTGTCCACAATTTTCAAAAAAATATCTGTGAATATTTTATCGGATTTTCCAGTTCTCAAGAGTCACCTCTCTCGCCATTGGATGTACCTCGCGATTGGTGCAATGTGAGGGTTACACATTTGTTGCAACAGCTTGTAACTGGAAATTTAATGAGTTGCAACTACTAGGTTACAACTGAGTATTAGCACAATTAGTAGGGTGACGTCAGCTCGTTAACATAACAAGTTCTCAGGCGCCTGGGATCTAGGTGCTCATATTTTATACCTTTTTCCCCTTGTTCACGGCTTTGTTTTGAATCCGACCGAGTCCCAGCATGTACCTTGGGATTTTAACTATCGAGCCCAAAAAATTACCCCATCCAGACTCATTATAGCCCAAGACCTTCTAACTTGGCCATGTTTTCGGTTATTCAGCCGCGCAAATAGCCCAGTTAGATTGAGCGAGAGCCCATGAAAAATAGCCCATCAATCCTTGCTTGGCCCAATTTTCTTCAATTTGGCCTTTTTTGGGCACCGTCCACCCACCCCTAAAAAAACTCCGCCTATCCATGTTTTAAGTACTACCTACTACATTATTTATACTTAACATTTTTTAGTTCAGCTGCTAGCAATTATGCGTAGTAGATGGACACGCAATTTTTTAAGAAGAAAAATAAATAAATTATATATGATATTAGTATACATGTTTTACGTTTTATGAAAGGATAATTTTTTTTGTGTAGTGGCAACGCATGCAGTTTATCTATAACAATTTCTTTGTACTGAGATGCTGACATGGCCGACCCACCTGCTTGCATCTAGCGCCCATCAACCTTACCATACAAGAGATCAAGTTTAACGAGCGCGTTTAAAAAGTACTTGTACAACAGTCTCGTCCGGAAAAAAGAAGACCAAGATCGACATGTTTCTTGGCGAGAGAGGCTGACACGTGGGCCCTAGCAGCAAGAGCATACAGGCCTGCCGCATGGAACAACATTACCAAGGTCAGACCGGTGGACACGACCAAAAAAAAGTCCAACATACACACGTTTTCTCTACATAGGCAGCTGTCATATGGACCCAGCAGGGCGACATTATACAGGTGCTGTATCGAGCAACGTTGCCAAGTTCCAAATGGGGAGGCGCGAGAGAAGAAAAAAAGTCTAGCTTTCACACGTTTCCTGCACAGAGGAGGCTGACATGTCGGGTCCACTAGCCTGTATAAACGGCTGAAGCAGCGAGCAACGCTATCAAGTTCGGAACAAGAAGGCGCGACTGAGGGTAACAAATCCATCGTACATATGTTTCTTCTAATGAGAGGATGACATGTGGGGCCCAACATCATGATTAAATGGTAGATGCATCGAACAATGCTATCAAGTTCGAAACAGGGTAGCGAGAGCGAAGGAAAAAAATCCATCATACACACGTTTCTTCTAATGATAGGATGACATGTGGGGCTCAGGAGGTTGGTTAAATGGTAGATGTGTTGAGCATCGCTATAAACTTCGGAACAGGGTAGCGCCAGCGAAGGAAAAAAATCCATCATGCACACGTTTCTTCTAATGAGAGGATGACATGTGGGACTCAGGAGGTTGGTTAAATGGTAGATGCGTCGAGCAGCGCTATGAACTTAGGAACATGGTAGCGCCAACGAAGGAAAAAATTCCATCATACACACGTTTCTTCTAATGAGAGGATGACATGTGGGTCCCAGGAGGTTGATTAAATGGTAGATGCATGGAGCAGCGCTATCAACTTCGGAACAGGGTAACGCGAGCAAAGGAAAAAAATCCATCATACACACGATCCTTCTAATGAGATGCTGACATGTGGGACCTAGCGGCCTGACTAAATGGCAGATTCCTCGAGCACTGTTATCGAGTTCAAATCAGGGAGGCGCGACCCAAAAGTATGGTCTGCTAGAGACACTGACGTCTGGGACCCACACGCCTCAAAAAACTTCGGCGAGTCAACATCGCGCGAGGAAAGAAAATCATGCTTCTTCCATGCGCTGGCGGAGCTTCCTCCATGTTTTTAGCAGATCCGTCATAGTAGAGGGCCGTGAAACCGGAAAAAGTTTTCCATCAGCCACGATCGAGCCGAGAATTTCGTCGCGGAAGACGCGCCTTCTACAACGACCATCGGGCCAGTTCGTTGTGGAAGGAAACTTTTCTTGTAGTGAATCATGTTGGATAGCTCAAATATACTAGCACAATCATAATACATGGAGAGGATAAATCAATTTACCACCATAAATACGTAGTCCACAGGGTGTAAACTCACCTTTAATGGTGGAGAGTGACGAGGATGTGATGGTGATGGAGGAGAGGTGACCAAACGATCATAGTAGTGGTTCCCAAACTCTAATTCTCCTTCAACAGCGGAGTGCAACCTTTTTATTTATATGTTTTGTATTTCCGCCTCTGTCCGTCTCGGAAAATTTCCAAAGGTATATTATATGGTTTTAGGTCAAAACCAATCTGATTGAACGAAAATTGAGGCAATCAAACACTCCGCGAGACGACCTCATGGCACAACCAGAGAAAGTAGGTGTGCCATGGACCCTCCTGGCCAGCCTGTTGGGCCCCTGATGCTCCACTTTATCTTGTTGCATTCTCCTCGAAAATTCTGAAGCGCGACTCTTTGACCTTGTCCTTTTTAAGTCCCGAAGCTCACTAAAAGTTTAAAATACTAATAGGAGGTTTTCTGCCATCTAGAGTTAACTACTAAAATCATCGGATTTTGTGAAAATCCATGTAAATTATTGAAAATAGTGGTAACAATGCCTGCTATTACACAAATATGATAGATTATAATACACTAAACTACAAAGTTCATTGATACATTACCAAGGTATCACATCGTTGCATGTACATGCAAGTGATCATATACAATAGGAAATTAAGAGCTTTACAATCACCATGATTTGGACGATGATTATGGTGTCTCTCAGCATACTTAGCTGGATATGATATACTCTTTGACAACAAGATGGTTGATCTCCTCGTAATCCATGAATTTGGAATATTCTTCCTCTACCTCCTCCCATGTTTCAAACATTTGCAACTATTGTTGGAGAAACCAGTCACTTGTTTATGGCATCTTAGCCAAGAACTGTACGCTCATGGACGCCTCCCTTTATACACCACATACCATTTCATCTAATAAGACATGAAAATAACATGTTAGGTTCACCATTGTAACGCCCTCGAATCGGCCCAATGCAGATTTTGACAATTCCTGCCAAACCCGCATAGAAAAGATCCAAAGATGCACACCAAACACTTGTGTGAGGGTGGAAAACAAAGTAATACCACACACAATAGTTCATGAGCAAATCCACAAGAAACATATTTATATAACAACGACTTCATTGAGTCAAAAATACAAATATACATTGCAAAGATCTAAATCACATTGAAAGCGATATAACATCTGAGTACAAATAAGAAAGCAAATGGGACTAAGAGTCCTAAAGAATATCCAATGGCGTCCATAGCCCTTGCTAGGCCAAGCCAGAAGGGTAAACTTGCTAACATCATTGATGGCCTGCAAGAGCACATGTTCGTTAGAGAACGTTTTCGTGGAAGTATTAATTCTAGTTTTTATATCGATCCCAACAAGAAGCATAGGACCAGTGGCCTTTCTGTCGCACTAAAGGATTCACTTGTATTGAGTGAATTGTCTGCAAGAATTTATATGAAAGAATGTGAGTCTGAATGGTTGAGAGTTTGAGTATTGAGTTTCCTATAGATGAGAGATTAGGCACGGAGAGATATAGTTCATGGTGATAGTGAATGTGCTAGGTGGAATAAATGGGATAAGTGATTACAATACTTCTTATATATGTGTAAGTAGGCGAGCAACCCGTATAATAGTCAAGATTCTTCTTGGTAGATTTTGTTGGCTTCAATGATCCATTTGCCTATTACCACAACCATGGTCAGTGCATCAATTAAGGTAATGCGACCAAATAAGGCTTTAATCTGAGTGGTTCCTCATTCTTCATTGAGTTATACTAGCTCCTCTTTGATATTAGTCGTGTCACTCGAGGGTCGTCGATTCACTAGCAAATAAGTTCATGTCTATGTGATCTTACGATCATGTTGTATGGGCCCTTAAATCAGACAACAAGCACTAGTCGCATAAAGACAATCATTCTACATAGAATAGTCACACCTATAAACAAAAATAGATGGAAATAAAATAGGAACATCACATCTTACAAATTCCCTACATCTCCCATGCCTATGGGGATTTACTCGCACGTGAGAGGAAGAGAACACAATGATATAATCATAATGTAAATAGAGTTCATCTCGATATTACTGTAGAAAGCCACAATAAAGGAAGATTGAATATAATACAAAGCAAAGAATGAATAGAGTCTCAAATCCGAATCTTACAAGTGTGAACCTCTCTCTCTCAATCTAGTGCAAGGGGGATTATGGAGAAGTGGATGATCTAGAGGCTAGAGATATTGGAGAGGATCGATGAAATTCTTCTGATCCTTTAGGTCTCTTCTTCCTCTGTTTTGAAATGGATGGTGGCGACTGCTTCTATTTTTCGCTATTTCCTCCTTCATGAAAATTGCTTATAATGATTAGGCAGATTTGGCAGCAGATGGTATGGGAGGGCCGTACGGGAAAGCTCCGCCCATACTAATGCTCATTAACACTTCTGGAGCCTTGAATCAGGAGGGCTTCAATTTGAGATTTTCTTATTTTGTTCCAATCTGCTCATATATGTCCTTGGATCCTTCCAAAAGTGTCTAAAATCTAAAACACACATAAAAAATACAAGGTTTTGCTAACTCGTGATATTAGCGTTAGTTGAAAGATGAAAACCAACGAAACCAAGTGAAAACCAATGGAAAAGCCTAAGTAATAAGTGTCATAATTTGGAGCTATCAACATCTCCAAGCTTAGTTGTTACTCGGCCTCGAGTGATAAAGTGATAAAGTATTATAGCGACAAATAAAACCTGGGTAGAAAAATCACAAGTCCGAGGTGACATCATATTACATCTTCACAAATCTTGCAAACTTAAACATGATCATAATATATTTGAATGGGTGCACCTAAGTTCGCTTCCTAACCATGTGTAACTTGCTAGAAAATAAGTTTTAGCCCCAAATACCAAGTGTCAAACGCTTAGTTAGGCTTGCGAATCAAATCTTTTAGCGCCTCTCTTTTTAATGAGAGTGAAAACAAGTTTAGCAAGAAATACTTTGTCAAATTAAGGATGCTCATGTAAAGTCAAAAGAGATATAACATTAGAGTAGCTCAATAACACCCATTTCAAAAATAGTGACCCTCTACATAACAATGCATATAGTAGACATCTTGACTCCTACGAGATTTGATTGGGCATTACAACATAATACATAGACCGTAATCCAAGTGCATCCACGACTAATAATCCACCTTCAGGGTATCACCCGAACCCCTTCCAATATTAAGTTGCAAGCAACAGATAATAGCATTAAGCAAAGTGTGTAAAGTAAACAATACAATTGCCCCATGGACAAAGGATTGTTCTTTTCTCCCTAGTAGCAACAACACATCTACAACCTTAGAGATTTCTGTCACTTCCCCAGATGACTAGAGGCATGAACCTACTATCGAGCATAAATACTCCCTCTTGGAGTTACAAGCATCTACTTGGCCAAGATACCTACTAGAAAAGGAGAGCATGCAAGATCACAAATAACATAGACATGATAGAATCAATAATAAATCTGACATAGTATCTCAATATCCATCGGATCCCTGCAAACACAACATATAGGATTACAAATAGATGATCTTGATCATGAATAGAGCTCACAAGATCTAAACATGATAGCACAAAGGAGAAGAACCAACCATCTAGCTACTGTATGGACCCATAGTCCAAGGGTGAACTACTCACGCATCACTCCGAAGGCTGGCATGGTGATGAAGAAGGCCTTCGCGATGATCTCTTCCCTCTAGTAGGGTACCGGGAAGAGATTCGGATCCTCCTGATCTAGGGATGGAGATGGCGTTGGCTACAGAGTCTTTCGTGGATTTTTGATCGGGTCCTTAGGGTTTATGCATCGGGGTACTTTTATAGGCGAAGTGGCTAGGTCGGTGGGCGTCCGAGGGGCCCACACCATTGGGCGGCGCGCCCTAGGGGGTGGCTACGCTAGCCCTAGGTGTGGCCACCTCTTGGACCACTTCGGATGCCCTTCGGACTCCGTGTTCCTTCTGGTAAAATATGGACTTTGGCTTTGTCCCATCCAATTCCGAGAATATTTCCTTACTAGCTTTTCTGAAACCAAAAACAGCAGAAAACATGCAACTAGCACTGTGGCATCTTGTTAATAGGTTAGTTCTAGAAAATATATAAAAATACCTCAATGTGTATACAGAACCTAAGAAAGTTGATACAAAACAAGCATGGAGCATCAAAAATTATAGATACGTTTATGACGTATCAAGCATCCCCAAGCTTAACTCCTACTTGTCCTCGAGTAGTTAAGTGATAAAAAGAATAATTTTTGAGGTCACATGCACAATCACAATATTGATCAAGGTATTTGCAAAGCATTGATAGCTAGGATCAAAGTACTCTAAACATGAGCATGAAAGATAGAGTTATAACAATAAGACATATCAACTATATTGTAACATGAAAAGGTACAAACAAAAGATCACGAATAACAATGCATTGAAAGACATTTGTTTGTTTCACATATAGAAAACATAATAAGAGTTTTATTCAGCTTGTACCTCATGGTATAGCAAAACATAAATGCATAGGACACCTTCAAAGTTCATAAGGGTGACTAGATTCAAATAATTTAAGAACAAGAAATATCAAAGTTATGAATCAATCAACAAGTTTTGGGGCAATGCACATTAAACTAAGAATGACCACTATGCTCTCTCAATTGGTGCATATAGATAGAAGATGGAGACTCAACATAAAGGTAGAAAGAAAGGCCCTTCACAGAGGGAAGCAAGGATTTCAAGTTTCATAAAGAGCTTCCAAAAATTATGGTACTTATTAGCTTTCAGCTCTCATTGCCCCTATCATAAGCATCTTGAGGTGATTAAGGTTAAAGTGACACAAATATGAGGATATGCTTGACAAGTTATAAGTTGAAAATCTCGTGCACCTTGCTTACGAGTACCGAACCTCATGATTCTCAACTTTACTCACATGTAAGTTCTTGTCATTGCAAGTACATGTGTATCATGGAGAACCGCCAATAGGGTACGCCTTGCCCCATGACACAGGAGCTTTCCCATATCAAAATGACAAGGCAACAGACAATGAGCATCTTAGTGATCTTTTTATTTGCTATTTGCATAGATTTTTATTGAGGATGCTTCACAGAATGCTCACTATGGTTATACTGCAAGTTTCCACCAGGATTAGGCATGTCTAAGGCTAGCCGCCCAGGCATTTCTCTAACACACATACAAACTCCATGAGCTTACAAGCTCCCCTTTTATTTCACACCGCTGGGATCCATAAACAAAAGAACATGATATGAACTGAATAATAAGTGCAATGTTGAAAGCGTTCCCCATGATATCATGGTTCTGCTAATTCACAACTTATAAAGTGCAAGCATATAAGCAACATAGATGGGCATAATGGTTCAAGTTTATTAAGTGTAAGAAAATAAAGTGTGCCATCAAGTTTGTGAGAGCTTTAATCACTAATTTTCACATAACAAAAGTTTAATTTGGAAGGTAGATAAAAAAATGAATATACTTGGAATGGTGTAAGCCACCATGCATAGGAATTTATAAAGGACTCTTTGGAATAACTTGGTTTTCTTGGAGGTTGTATGCATGAGTGGAACTCATACGTGGTACAGGTGGAGGCTAGCAAAAGACTAGAAGCGACCAACTAACAGAGCAATAATGGCCATAATCATGCAGAGCGACAAAACATTATTAATTAAAGCATAAAATGTTATTAAAAGTCAAAAACTAAATGATCATAGAGGCTAAGGTGACTAGTTCATAGTCTTAACATGGTGTAAGCATGTGCTAAGTCAACCCAAATAAAGCATCAAAAGAGAATACCACAATATTATGCTTTGAATTCTAAAACAACGCATGATTCTTTCAAGTCACATTAGGCAATCTCAATTATTTGGAAAAATTTATGCTACAACAATAATCACTAAGCATAAGGTAAAAGCAACATCAAACATGACATGACAAAGTCTAGGCCACAGTCAAAACAAGCTCCTTTTGTACCACTTATAAGCATGGAGCTTCCTACTTTTTTCCAACACCAATCAACTTATTTGAAACAACATATGAATGCGGGGGACCAACAAATTTATTTAAGAAAACCAAACAAAAGAAAACTAAAAACAAATACGCTCCAAGAACAACACAATTGTGCATGAAACAATAAAAATGAAGTGTTTTGGAAGAAACCTGAGATTTTTATTGATGAAGATGGGGATGCCTTGGGCATCCCCAAGCTTTGACACTTGTACCCCTTGAATATTTCTTGGGGTGAAACGGGTGGCATCCCCAAGCTTGAGCGTTTGTACATACTTCATCTCATCACATTATTCTTCCCTACACTTGAAAATTTCCTTTATACAAAACTTCACACTATCTTCATTAGCAACATTACTGTATTCAAGATAATAAGTCTTTGGGTTTAGTTTCAACACAAGTAAACTTCCATTAAAACACAAGCTACTATCGCAATTCCTTCTAAAAGCTCAAGTGATCGAATAGAACTCAAAGAGAAAGAGATTAAGAGGCAAATGCAAATAATGGCAGAAATCGGCAAAACAGACTAACAGGTAAATACCAATTGTTTCAAAGTCCTTCTATTGCTCAAATCGGAAAGTACACTAACAAAAGTTAGATAATAACCTGTGTCATAAGCACAGAAAATTACAGCTCAATCCGACGTATAGAGATTCTTCACGATTTTTTATAGTGAAGCACAAAAATCTGTTTCGGGACAGCAACTTTTCCAAATCTTACTTCTCTCTCATTAGAGGTTATTCTTGGCACAAAAACCACACAAAAAGGATAAGGAGAGGTTATTACTGAGGCAATAAATTCCAAGACTCAACAAAAGAAAAACTTACTGAAAGTAAAAAATAATTTGGGTTATCTACCAATAGTGCTTTTCTTTAACGCCTTTCAGCTAGGCATAGGAGCAAGATTCAAGTATTTTCGAATGAAGAAGCATTAAGATCAATACCAGAAATATCTTCTAAGAGGCATGGTATCTCATCCAAATAAGTTCTAGAGGATCCTCTCTCAATACTCTTGGGTTCACTATTTTCATCAAATGGGTTTTCAGAAACAATTTAATCAAAATTCTTTTCTAAGGCTTCATGCATTGCTACACGTTTAAAAGGTATTGGTATTTTAATTTCCTCTCCATTTTTGGGTTTGGTTTTGTCCAACTTTTATAGTGTACCAATAACATCTACACATGAGCCTAGAATATTAAAATGATCAAATACCTTTCTAGCTTCCTTAACAACATCATTGAATTCTTTAAGCACAGTTTCTAGAATAAAATCTCTCTTTTCAGTATCCTCAATATCTTTAAGTTTAAGAAACATTAATTGCATCATGGGGTTAAGGTTAACAAACCTAGCTTCCAACATGTGAACTAAATAAGCAGCATCAATTTCATAATTTGGAGCAAGTTCCGCTAAGGATCTATCCTCAATATCCTCATGCTTGCTAACATGATTAAGGAATTCTCCAATATTATCTTTCCCAATTATAGAGCCAATACCTATTGAAAGGTCTTTCAGGGTGAACTTAGGGATTAACATGGTGAGCTAAGAACGAGGTGTCAACTACAGAAAGAACTAATTTTTTGTGTTTTTGATAAAAAGAAGAAAACCAGGACAACGATTTTGTGTGTGTTTTTTATAAAGAAATAAGCAAAATAAACTAAGCAAAACAAAAAAAAGTAAAGAGATTGGTTGTGAGTGACTCCCCTTGCAAGACTGTTCTTTCTCCCTAAAAAGTTATTGATGAGGAGAAACAGATTGAAGCGGTCCTTAACTCCCCGACAACGGCGCCAGAAAAGTGCTTGATGGCTCAAGATATGTAGAGCTCGTTGGGAACCCTAAGAGAAAGGTATGATGAGAACAACAACAAGTTTCCCTCAGTTATGAAACCAAGGTTATCGAACTAGTAGGAGTAAGGAAACAACTCTAAGGTGTTGCTAGCAACTTGGAATCCTACACAACACAACCATAGAACTTTGCCCCAACTTACAGTGAGGTTGTCAATCTCACTGGTTTTGCTGAAAACAAAGGATTAAAGGTATAGTGTGAAAGATAGTAATTGCTTGCAGAAAGTAAACAGTAAACAGTAAATGGTATATTAATGGTAAAGGAATGGATTGGAGTCCACAGTTCACTAGAGGTGTTTCTCCTTATGATAAATAGCATGTTGGGTGAACAAATTACAACGGGGAAATTGACAGATTGAGAAAGCATAACAATGCATATAGTAGACATCTTGACTCCTACGAGATTTGATTGGGAGTTACAACATATTACATAGACCGTAATCCAATTTCATCTATGACCAATAATCCACCTTCAGGTTATCATCCGAACCCCTTCCAGTACTAAGTTACAAGCAACAGAAAATTGCATTAAGCAAAGTGTGTAAAGTAAACAATACAATTGCCCCATGGACAAAGGATTGTTCTTTTCTCCCTAGTAGCAACAACACATCTACAACCTTAGAGATTTCTGTCACTTCCCCAGATGACTAGAGGCATGAACCTACTATCGAGCATAAATACTCCCTCTTGGAGTTACAAGCATCTACTTGGCCAAGATACCTACTAGAAAAGGAGAGCATGCAAGATCACAAATAACATAGACATGATAGAATCAATAATAAATCTGACATAGTATCTCAATATCCATCGGATCCCTGCAAACACAACATATAGGATTACAAATAGATGATCTTGATCATGAATAGAGCTCACAAGATCTAAACATGATAGCACAAAGGAGAAGAACCAACCATCTAGCTACTGTATGGACCCATAGTCCAAGGGTGAACTACTCACGCATCACTCCGAAGGCTGGCATGGTGATGAAGAAGGCCTTCGCGATGATCTCTTCCCTCTAGTAGGGTGCCGGGAAGAGATTCGGATCCTCCTGATCTAGGGATGGAGATGGCGTTGGCTACAGAGTCTTTCGTGGATTTTTGATCGGGTCCTTAGGGTTTATGCATCGGGGTACTTTTATAGGCGAAGTGGCTAGGTCGGTGGGCGTCCGAGGGGCCCACACCATTGGGCGGCGCGCCCTAGGGGGTGGTCGCGCCGGCCCTAGGTGTGTCCACCTCGTGTACCCACTTCGGCTGCACTTCGGACTCCGTGTTCTTTCTTGTAAAATATTGACTTTGGCTTTTGTCTCGTCCAATTTCGATAATATTTCCTTACTAGGTTTTCTGAAACCAAAAACAGCAGAAAACGGGCAACTAGCACTGCGGCATCTTGTTAATAGGTTAATTCCAGAAAATGTATAATAATATCTCAAAGTGTAAACAAAACATAAGAAAGTTGATACAAAACAATCATGGAGCATCAATAAATATAGATATGTTTATGACGTATCAGGGAGCAAGACTAGAGTGCAACCGAGCAAATAATAATATGATACGATATAACTTATAACTAGATGAATAAGCGCGCTTCGCCGTGCTGCCTGTATTTTCTTTTGGCATAGTGGCTGACGCATGTTCGTGTACACAGGGAGACTTGGGTGTGTTTGACGTGTTGGTGTATCGCAAAATTAAACATAAACATAATAACCGTCATGAGAGGTATACCTTCACCATAAGTTTGCTTTTACATGCATCCGTGTTAATTTCTTTTAGACGGTTCCAAAATGTATGGTTTGCATGTAAGATGTACTAATCCATGTTAATTTTTTCTAAATGGTTCACAACAATTTTATTCTAGATGGTTGATGGTTCATAATCAGGAAGCTGGAGTAGTTCATCTTACATACAGACTGTCAGGTTATGAACCCTCTAGAAGAAATTAACATGGATGCATGTAACATGGAACCCTGGAGTACTGTAAAACCTAGGAGCTAGGATAATGTTTACTAAAGACCAATAAAAATTGTTAAGTAAAAATATATATAAGTTTTATCAAAAAAATGACATTGCTCTTTGAGGCAAAGAAAGTGAGAAAATAAATTTAGTACCAGTTGATTATACCTGAAAGGAGGGCACTACATGATATTTTCTCCAACTTTCTACAATTTCCCGCGACTTCTAACTTCCATGTCCAGGACAAAAAAGAATCTTTATCAATTCTAACCATGTCGGCGAAACAGAATACAGAAAAATGAAAAATTAAAGGATGATTAACTAATGATTGATAGTACCTGCAAGAGTCATCAGCTTCAAAGTCTAGGGTTACATATACTACTATCAGTAACCAGTAACCGTAATTTAATGGATTCATTCGTCACAACCATAAAAATAATATCTAAAGATAAATAAGGTAGATTTTTTGCTAATTGTTCATCACTATCACATATAAGTATAAATTTATAAATCCAAGTTCATGGAAAGCAAAGTACCCATCGCTTTCACAATCCCATACAAATATCAAAATCTACAGAAACAATAACCTTAACAATTTGCATAATAAAAATAGACTTGGTTGGGTACATTCTTATTCGTGCTTGAAGATTATAATCGTAGATAAATGTGCATCAAGATCATTCTATTATCAATTATTATTTCTGATTCTTTAGCTCTTATGACTTTATGTAGTATATAGATGCATTGTTTTCCTTTCTCTACAAACTTCTATGTGACTGTAATTTGGCACAATGATACACCGAATCATTCAAATTGTCAATAAGGGCCACCAATCTCTTAGAGAAAAATTACTAAAATGAATTGATTTCATATGTAGTAAACATGTTTGTATGGTATGCTTGTGCATCCTGAACCTATTTGCACACTTAAGTATTATTTGCACTTCCTAGTGAATTCTTAATACAAACAAAAGATTATGGTATTGTTTATGTTAACATGCCAATGGCTTAAAAAGTCATTACCTGGAACAGGGAAGTCCGTAGGTCAAGGGTTAGTACGTTCGAGAACAGACTCATACAGAAATGCATTAACACATATATACTTAATAGAATTTGACAACAACAATACAAAACACTAATAATGATTGCAGCTAAAGAATTTATATAAAGTGACCAGAATCCTGCCAAATCTATTGTGTCAGTCACGTTACTACATATCAAAGAATGGAAATATTCAGAAATAATTATCCTGTGTGCTATTTTTTTAGAAAAATGCATTTATGCACTTATGAATAAGAAAGACATAGTGACCAATAAGGTGGGGCATTTAAGAGAAATATTTTTTTCTATTTTAGAAAATCAGTTATGATCTCTCTAAGGTATGTTGTGTGAAGAACATATTATTTAGGAGCACAATATTTTAAGCTAGTTTCTAACTTTGTCGAAACACAATGGAGAATATGGGTGAATTTGGTAAATAGGTAGTCATTCACTAGCAGGCACTTTTGTGATGTAATCAATATCCTAAAGGTGGATCTCCACAAATGACACAAACGAAAATTTTAAAAAATAGGGCCTCAATTTTTCTAGTTAATTAGACAAAATTAAGGGACCTTTATATTGATTTCGTGGGGATAAACAACTCCAGTTCCGTTCAATAGATAATGGCTTCATTGTTTCCCTATGCCTCGAGAAAATATGTGTGGTTAGAGCTATATAAGGGCTTCCTAGAAAAAATAAAACAATCACATATATGAACAAAAATAATATGTTTGAGTGGTTATAACACGCTTCACTAAAGAAGGAATACATGATAAGGAAGGAACAACACAGTCTGCTGTTAGGTTTGAGGTACAGGTATTAACCATGAATACCAAAGAAGAAATCCTTATTTTCTTTCACCAGGAGGAAAACTTTACTTTATTTGTACATCAAACAGATTCCACAAACAAGTTTTTTTATAAAGTTACATACAATCATATGTATTCTTTTAAGGATGAGCGGGCAATATAACATCCTATATAATTTAGTATGTATATATGTAGATATAATATAGTCAGTATGGATCATAGATAGGATTCAGATATCAAAATGCAAGACATGTTCCACTTTTAATCACTTCATGCCCTTATCAAGGAATCAGCAACATCAAGTATCATTGTGAGAAGGATAAAACTGTGATGGATATTGCTACCATCTTAACTTATAAAGTAGTAGTCCGAAGCACCACCTGTATGAAAAATTGTACATAGCTATAATATTTTGTCTCATCGGTGATTTAACTACAATATACAGAGATAAACTTGTAGATCTATTGGGTATGAGCAATTAATCACCTGAGGCGAGGGCTGCTATTCCTACAATTTCTGGTAGAAGGGCATCACAACACTCAGGGACTAATTCTCTAGTTCTGAACCAAGTCAATAAAATTGAATCACTACGCTACAGGGAACACAGTGAGGCCAGCCACCAAATTTGTCAATACCTGGTAAAATCCATGGCATCAGAGGCAACATCAGTGGTCTCCTCCTCGGTAGATATGATTGCAGCAATCATCATGCTGAGGAGAACGCACCATGAGAAAGGAAAGGGCGCATTGGAATAACCGGAGGTGCCGTCTGCAAGAACAGGGCGACGCCTTGCTGCAGGGGTGAGCGACCAAGAAGCAAAGTGGAAAGGGCAAGTACCTAGCAGTGGAGGTTGACCGTGGGGGAGGAGCTGCCCGGGAAAGAGGGTCTGATGGGGGAGGAGAGGCACCCGGGCGGAAGACTGGCCATCGGTAGGATGCTGAAGGCGAGGAGGAGCAAACGTGGAGGTGCCATCTCAAACCTGTACAACTATTGCTTCACCCATGCTAGGGTTTCACGCAAGGGGCCGCACTGGGTCCGGAGGGGAGGAGATGATGGGAGAAGAGGTTGTCGTTTGTGTAGTGGGCAGAGGGAGCGCATGTGAGAGGGAGAGCTCGGGAGCGGAGGGGCGGCACACGTCGTTGGGGGAGACGGACTAGGGGTTGGGACGGGCGGGAGCTCGGGTAGAGCGGAACGAGATCGAGATGGTGGTGGGGCTGGGGGCGGGGACGGGAGGAACTAGCTCGTAAGACGTCAGTCAACACCCGAAATTGTACGGTTGAGATGATTCAAAGTGAAAATTAGACGTCCACAAACGCGCGCTGGCAGATGGCCTCTGATGGCTCGCTTTTGCTCAAGCTTATGCTATAGTATAATAGGAGTGAAGATAAGAATGTGATACTTCCACTCGCTTGTTCGGTCTTATACTCAAGTCATCTCCACACTATAATTCCCATCACTATGTCACTTGAAGTAAATAACTTGTGAAAATCCAAAGGAAAACAAAGAGAGTTTCTCACGAAATAAAATAAAGGCTACTCTAATTTTTTTTGTGTTTTCTTTTATCGATGAAGAACTGAAAGTAAACATGCAACTAACAAGAAGATAAAAATATCAAAAGAAGAAACAAAAATATGAATGCAAAGAGGGTGAAGGATTTTAACCTTCCCCAAGCTTAGGCTTTTGGCCTCACTTGGTCTACTCGTCATTGTCGTCGTTCGACGACTGGTTCTGGTATGGGTAGTAGTTGGGGAACTTATGAAGTGAGAGAAGTTCTGAGTCATGTTGATGACATCGGCATTCCTATCGTGCAACGTGTTATCCATGTCACCCACGTGAGTACCTAATGTGTTAAACTGGTCGTACGGGACATAGTTATGTCCGATTGGTGGCACTGGTGGCATGTATGACCATTGTTGTGGGAACTGCTGCTAGTGATGGTGCTACTGGGCATAGTCATTCTAGTCCTTGTCACCCCAGCCTTGTTGTTGTTCTTGCTCCTGCTCTTGCTGATTTCCTCCTTCTCAAGCGAGGTTTCCCTCTAGGTTGGGAACTCTCCTAGCAATGATCCTAGCTTGATGACATGGGCACGACCCCCTCGGGTGCCCACTATTGGCCTAGATGGTGCAGCCCAACGGAAGACCAACTCGACGACCTGCCAAGATCCATGAAGCCCATGATAGTTCGGCTGATATGAAGCCAATAGAGACACTAACTCTAAGCTCACAAGACAAGGAAAGTTCAAGATTAGACTCTACATGAATACCAACTTGTAACCTACTCGGTCATAGTACTTAAGAACTAGCCTCTCATATAAAGGCTAGGAGGGTCCAATGAGGAGGAGACACCTGACAAACACAATAGATCTATGCACCGTGAATCTAGTCATAGCAACCCGATGTAAGCTAGGTCGCATCTAGTAAGCCAACGACTTTGTACTCTCCATCAATAAAGATTAGACAAGAAGGACTAGGGTTTCCTCTACGATAGCCTGAACCTGGGTAAATCTCGCCTCCCTCGTTTGTTTGATAAGCCAACGAAATCACCAGCGCACCTCTTTTCCCTGAAACCCAAGTCTTTTTTTGGGAAAGGAGCATATATTAATATCAGAAGATACCAATTACACCTAGCCTCTGCAACAACGCATTGCCCTAGCGGCCATACAGATGCACAAAGCCAAAAAAGAAAGAAGAATTACAAAAAAGAAAATTCCCGCTACAGTGACCCATTCGTTGAAACAGCGGTACTACCACCAGCAGTCCATCTTCTCCAAACACGACGCCTCCAAGAAGGGAACAATGCACAAACACTGTCATCGCCCGATCATAGATCTTAGGTTTTCACCCTGAAGAAAGTCCATGCTCTCAAACAATACCTTCAACAAGGCCATTACCAGGCACAACCAATTAAGGCCAGACCCTAGGTTTTCACCCTGAAAGGTAGGACTGAGAACCTCTCCTGTGCAGTCGCCCCCACTTTCATGCCACTGCACCAAGTCACGAGTCACCAAGACAATTCCTCATCACCACCCAGACTCGAACCACCATTGTCAATCCTCATATCTCGGTCTCCATGACATTCTCCCTCAGCACCATGGAACGAGAACATGCCCCATGATATTAACAGCCAAGAGAGCTTCGAAGCGCTCCCTATGAGCCCAAACGGTCAGAATAAAATATGGGTACGCACGACCGAATCCCTCCAATCCAGCAATCTCCAGGCATTGTTCGCCCATGGGAGTTCGCCGGCGGAGCCTTCCGGAACACGCCACTTGCGCCAGATCGATGGGGACAAGCACCGGCAGATCATCATCTTGGCGACAAAAGGAATCCTAGGACCGCCGCCATTATTTGCAAGACTAGGAGGCCCCCACGCCGCCAGTCACCTCCATGCCGGAGACAAGAAAGGAAGGAAGCAGTCCAAGCACAAGGCTGCAGGTACCGGCGATCCAAGGAACCACCAGATCCCTCCGCCTCGACCGTGGCTGGACCCATCTGGCGAGATCGGCCACTTAGCTCAGATCTTGGCCCGACGAGCCAGCACGCCGCCAAGCTCGTTGAAGCACACCGCCGCCTCCTCCCTGCCGCCCTGCCGGAGGGCCTCAGGCCCCGGCCCGAACAGCCGCGCCGCCCTGCGCCTCCGCCGGTGATCCTCCAACTCTGGAGGAAAAACAACAGAGGCATCTCTCCATCCCTGCCGCCATCTTCGACGCGAAGGGGGCCGCTACCGCCGCCAGGGAAGGCAGCGGGGGCAGCCGGGGGGCGGGGGGTGGGGGCGCCACCTAGGGTTTGGTGGAGGGGGCGCCGCCAGAACGCTCAGGAGGGAGCGCCTCGAGCGGTCCGTCTCTGAAACCCAAGTCTATAACAAGGGAAAACCATGTGTGCCGAGGTTACGACTTCGGTGGCTCTAAACCTTGTCGACTTCATCATTATCAACAAAATTGGCATCGACAGACTCGTCCGTGCTAGCGTCTTCTGTTTCTTTATCCATATTCTGTCCGTTGCCATGAGATTCAATCGTGCCTCACTGAAAATAGCAGAGTGGCGGCCAAATGTGGAAGAATCGGAAGAACTCATCCATGAAGCAGAAGCAGAAAGCTTGATCCAACCTGTACTGGTTCTCCTCATGGGCGCATCACGTAATCCAAGGCAGAATTTCCGAGCGAAAAGTCGCATTGGTCCAAGGCATGACTGCATGTAGAAAAACAATGAAAGTCATAAGATCATGTCACTATATCAAGTCCAAAGCCAGGAGCACTGAGCGTGGAGCGATGCAATACATGCATCGGACTAAACAATATTTCTCCACACTATAGCTTTTCTGATTATTATATTTTATCTCGTCTAAAAATTGTTCGCGTGTGCAACAAGGAGCAGAAATATAGATGCAATGTGCCATCCGAAGAACTGCAACCATGGATGTAAAGACGTGTGGTAAACTCGACATCAACTTATCCAAAAAAAATACGATGACCCGCTGCAATGACTCTGCCGCTTCGACTTTGGTCCGTCGTGTCGATTACATGTCTGTTGCGTTGACTCCATCCACCGTCTCGACTATGTGTTCATCGCACAACTCCTTCCATGCGTGACTCGTCGCTGTGTTGACTGCGTTGACCTCGATCACACGTCCGCCAGGACGACTGCGTCTGATCACATTGACTCTACGCCCGGGGGCTGCACCGACTCTGCCACATGATCCTCTGCAGTTTTCGACTGTGGCGACCTATTGCGGTGTTCGACCATGGTGACCCGCTGCAGTATTTAACTGCGATGGTCCGTAATAGTCTTTGGATGTAGCAACTCGCTATCGCCATTGGCTCCAGCAACCCGCTGCCGCTTAGACTCCATCTGTCATGCAACTCTAGTCTGCCACATCGAATTTGTCTACCGCATGACTCCGTCGACCTCGACCACATGTCCGCCTCGATGACTCCGTCGACCTGGTTGAATCTACACCCCGAAGCTGCGCCGACTCTGCCGTGCGACCCGTTGCAGAGACCTGTCACCGCCATTGGCTCCAGTGACCACTTTAGTCTTTGACTATGGCTACCCTCTGCAATATTCATCTGCAGTGGCCCGCTACCACGTCGAATCCATTTGCTGTGTTGACTTTGTATCCACCGCGTGACTGGCCGCTGTGTCTTCTCCATGCATCGTGTGACTTCGTTTACCTCGACTAAACATTCGCCGCATCGACTCCTTTCGGGTAAACACCAATCGAATCGCGGTCGCGTTAATTCCTTTAGCTAAACGCTGCATGACTCGCCACCGGTTCGAGTTCGTCCACCTCGGTGACTACCAACAAAGCTAATTTACCTGTACCAAGAGTCGATATTTGTTTACTCTAATCGCTCGACACACTCGGGTTTGCACCCTTTTGAGCAACCTAGGTGCACTCGATCACCTCATACGCGACTGCGCGAGTAGCTGACTCTGCCTAAATGTTGAGTCCTTGAAAACTCTGACTAGTTGCAGCACAACTGATTGTTTGTAAAGGTACTAAGGCTAAGGGCATCAAGGTAACGAAAAGGTTTCACATAAAGTGCAAAAGTGTCAAGTCCAATTGATGCAGCCCGACCAACGGTCGTGAACACATCCTGCACTCCGATGATACGCCCATTTTGCATCACTATTCTATGTCATAATTCACTGTTATTCATTGATATATTTCGTATCGAGACGTGATACTTATGTTATTTCATCTGTTTTTGCATGGTTGATGACTTTTGGAGCATGGACCGCTGCAGTCAGGATTTTGATGGAAAAGGTGTTGTTTGGAGGCAAATTTGCGAAAATCAGAAAATCCAGAAAAATATACGGAAAATCCTATTTTTCCAGAAGACGAAGGAAGCCATAAGGGGGCTGGAGATGGGCCAAGGGTGCCCACACCACCCCCTGGCGCGGGCCAGCCTAGGTCGCGCCACCAGGTGGTGTGGCCGCCCTAGTCCACCCCTGGCACTCCTCTCTGTCGTATATTATCCTCCCGAAACCCTAAGACTCGGGAAGAAACCACATAAAGATTCCGTCGCCTCTGCGGGAAGGTAACACCGAGAGAGAAAGATCTCTCCGGCAGACAGATTTTTGCCGGGGGAATTACTTCCCGGAGAGGGGAGATCGTCGCCATCAACAGCACCATCAAGCTGGACTTCATCAGGATCATCATCATCATCATCAGCAGCACCATCATCACCATCAACACCCTCATCACCATCTCCATATTGTTGTAACAATTGGGTTGAATATTGCATAGTTCTTAGGAGAAACTTTCCCGATGTTGATTACTCTTTGTAGTTCATGCTATTGAGTGAACCGTTGAATTATTGTTTATGTTCAGATTGTTATACATCATTATTCCATCTTTTATCATGATCCATATGATGTCTTGTGAGTACTTCGCTTAGTTCTTGAGGACATGGGAGAAGTCATGTTGTTTGTAGTGGAGTTGTGTTGAGAAAGATTCAATAGTTTGATATTTAAGGTACGGTGTACTTCTTCTAGTGGTGTCATGTGAACGTTGACTACATGACACTTCACCTATATGGGCCTAGGGGAATGCATTACGTATGTGGGTACTAATCGTAGGGGTTTTCGGAGTGACAAAAACCTGAACCTCCGTTAGGAAACCATTGCACAAGGGACGTCAGGGTCTTAGAGTTTAAAGCTGTGGTTAGGTTTCTACCTTAATTACTTTCTTGTACTTACAGATGTTTGCAAGGGGTATAATCACAAGTATGTATTAGTCCTAGGATGGTCGGTACATTAGCAGAGGTTCACCCACATAACACTTAGCAAGCTAAAGAAGATTAATCAACCAGATGAAGCGAAAGCACTTGACAGTCTTCCCATGTGTCCTCGAGAATGTTTGGTCATCTTAAGTAATACAACCGGCTTGTCCTTTGCTGAATAAAGGATTGGGCAACTTGCTGCATCTATTCTTATTGTCTTTTATTTACTCGTACTTTGTTTACTTGCTTTATCAAAAACCCCTAAAAATCTGTTTGCTAAGTATTTGCAGAGAATTCCTGATCCATACCACTAACTAGCACCTTCTGCTCCTCGTTGGGTTTGACACTCTTACTTATCGAAAATACTACGATACACCCCCTATACTTGTGGGTCATCATCTTACATATGCCAAGTCGTCATAGACTCCAAAGGTGAATCATATCCTCTACGTGAGCCCACTTCCTACACTATTGAATGGTATATTACTTGATACTCCATCCCATGATCATTATAGGTTCACACCGATAAGTATGGAGGTAAGGGAGGAAGCTCGAAACCTCAAGTCTAACAAGATGATGTCTTGGAAGAGGAGAAGAAAGAAGACTAGAGAAACTAGCACCAGACCCGGTGCCGCCGAGCCTCCCACTGGACAAACTGGCGCCAGGTCCGGTGGGCCCAACACTGTCTCGACAACCCGTCGAAGTGACCCTCCAGTTCGGCAGCCCACGACTGTGATGGGTTCTTTGCATAGAAAAGAAAAAATTCCTACGATTGCAACTGCCAAGATCAAATCTAGGCAATACTTGTAACGGTTTCAGAAGGACTCACCCTCAAGGACTGGAAGCGGGATAACATTCCCGCTAACAAACGTGGCTGATGTAGAATGTACTCGTTCATCCTTGAAGCCACAAAGACGACAGACGCCACAAACGGGCAGTGCCTCCGTAATCGCTCACACGTCCAGCACGATGACAACCTCCGTCCCTTGCTCCAGTTGGGCAGCAGAAGCAGTGGATTCTTGGGAACTCCAGCAACACACCAACATGGTGGTGATGCTGGTGGAGAATATCTTGAGAAGGGCTTCGCCTATGCACCGTACTCGTGATAGTGGATTAACTAGCAAAGTAAGAAATGCCAACCAAAGGGCATATGAGAGTGTGAGAGATGAGTGAGTGAGAGGGGTATCCAGCACTTTTTATATAGGAGAGGAAGGGGTACACACAAGGGGTGGCCAACGCCCCATGGTGTTGCCCCATCTCTCCCTCATTCATGTGAGTGGACACTCCACTCACAAAATCAAAGGGTCACTTTTATTCTCATAATTCTCCACTAAAAAACCAAGAGTCCTTCCATTAAAACACTTTTAGATCACTTGTTTTAATGCCACACAAATTAATGAAGACTGGCAATGAGTACTTAGTTTAATGAACACTTCATTCAATGAACACATTATCAATTTATCTCCTTGCACTATTTTGATATACCGAAACTATTTCGGCAATTTTATCAAAACAGTTTCTGTGCTGCCCAATATTTTGTATGTGTTTTGTATCCAATCAAAATGCGTTGACAAGCCTTAAGTGTGTCACCCTACGGTTCGTGAACAAACTGGACCTAATCAAGACTTCTCTCTGATTAATAATGATTAGGGGGTCTAGAGATCCATAATGACTTCCACTTTCTCAACGATGAACTAGTGATCATGTGAACCTTTTACGTTGTAATCAATTCCTTTTGTGTCGCAATATTTTAGTTCTCTGAGATCTGATCATTTGGTATCATGCATACCTAGTTCGGTCTTATTACTGAGAAGTACTCTTTTACTCATTTCATGATATAACATCCTCGTGAGCCAGTCATGTGCTTGCAAGCGATGTCAATGTGATATCACCGAGAGGGCCTAGAGTATATCTCTCCATCATCAAGATGAACCAATCAAACTCTTGATTCACGAACCTCAACTAAAAATTTCCTTGTACCCAAACACCTTTATAATCACCCTGTTATAGTGTGACGTTTGATGGAATCAAAGTTTTGGGGCCCCCGAATTAATCCTCCGAGAATACCTGCTATGTATATTACCATGATCCCATGATCAGTCTGTCGTGTCACATAACCGACAAGTACCAAAGTAAACAGCAATTAGTCAAGAGGATCCAAGTCATACCTCAATTGCCATTATGGCTACATCGATCATCATCAGCGAAACTTGATCAAAACGTCAAGACAGAGTCATGCCTTAACCTACAGGCATCTAACTAGGAGAACGTCCTAGCTCGCATAGTCGTCAATGTCACCTTCTTCTTCTCTTGCTTCTCAAATAAGACCAAGTTAATAGCCAGGGAAAATGCTAGTGAGTACTTTGAATGTACTCGCAAACCACCTTTGAGAATAATCGTAAATAGAATGCAATATGGAAGTGGTAGTAGGAGGGCTCCAAAAGAGGTTATTCTCTCAAATAGTTTGTTAAAAACTTTTGTAAAACATTTTGAATTTTTTAGTAAAGTTTCGAAACTACTAGGATTGAGTCACCCAAATATCAACTCATGGTCCTCACTCGACCGAGCTTTTCATCTTCCATGATCCTCCGAGATCACCTTACTTCCTCGGTGGTCACCTCAGACCACCCATTTCAGAAAACACTTTCTTTTTCGAAACCCCTTATAGAAACCAAAACCAGCACCGCTCTACGGCATCCTACCCAACCGTCCATAACCGCGGACATGGATATTCGAATAGATTTACACCCTATAGAGGTTGTACACTTTACCCACACCATCCGGGTACCCTTCCTTGATCTCGCACGGATCATGGGTCGAGTGACTGATAAAGACTCTCTAGATGCCACCCTAGTATGGGCCCTGCCCTATGAGTTGTTCCTCTCAGTGCTAGGAGTCGGGGCCACAGACCAATCGGAGCGCATTTTACACTCGTCGAGAGTGGGCACTTTCAATGAGAGGCTCATAGTATTGTCCGACCGCCTACAAGGAAGGTTGGCACCTCCCCTAGGTCAACTCCTGAGTGGATGAACACTAAGGTAAGCCCGGCATTCGAGATATGTGATCCCTTATAAGTAGTTGAGAGACATCCTATACTAGAGTAGACAAACTTCAACTCAGGCCCCGTCCAATTCCAGGGTAATGTGGTTACACGGGTTAATTATTCTAGAAAACTACAAAGAACCGGGTGCATTTTCGTAAACACTTTTCCGCCTCTTTCCTTCAATAAAACAAAACCTTTTTATTTTCTCAATCTTCTCTTGGAAGGACCAATCCTCGCCAAGGTTTTACCATAAAACATTTTGTAAACTTTTTCGGGGTCTTCCCAACCTATAGTTTTGCTTTGGCTAAAATGGGGTCTCCAAAGGGGTATGGTGTTATACCCCACTTACAATACTAGGGAGAAGTAGGTGTCATCAAGGGGGTTTTAATTGGTAGTACAAAAGTGTAATGGTTTGGAGGAGCCCAGTCACTACCATATATAGATCATCATATAGTAAACAATGCAGTTTGCAGAAGCGGGTAGATAAAACATGCATAAGTAAAATAGTAGGACAAGGCTTATGACCAAGTAGGTGGCTTGCCTATGAACAATAATATGGAAATATATCCCTGGCTTATTCTTATAAAACCATGATATACAATAGCTTCACCTTCTTGACTTTGATAAGATCTCATCTATCGTCGGCAAGGATCACACATGCAAACACACAAAGCCCACAATCAACACAAGGCAAACAAGCACCAATACAATACAGCAATCATGTGAACAATACATCACTACATTTTAGTAGGTTTGTATAAATGGGGTTCATAGCACTTGGAATTACATTAATTGCCTTTTTGGAATTTCTTTTATGATTTACTTGTCAAATACCACTTAATGAAGGGATTTTGAACAAAGGCTTGGGTGTATACAATATCAATGTACAAAATGATATCAACAGATAGGTACTGAATAACAAGGCCACCAAAAGTGGTTTCACTATTTTTGCACTTTTCATTAATTAGATATGGATTTTCTAGTGAAAATAATCCTTGTTTTGGTAAATAAATCACCAAAAATGGTCTTGGAGCTTATGAATTTTGAGATATGTAGCTCAAATAAAATTTTCCTCAGAGGTTTTGGTCGATCTTGGAGTTTATGAATTTTGAGAGTTGGATTTACTCCAAAACAATTACAATAATACCCTTGGGAGTCAATTTGTCTTTTTCACCAGATTCATTTTATAGAATATTTTGATATGAATCCAAAGGGACATGGTGGGTATCTAAAATACCTTTCTATTTAGCCTAGATTCACCATTTTGAAGTTGAAGAACTACCAGAGTGATTTATCTAGTGATACTACCCTAAACAGAAGATTTTAATTCACAAAATTTGTTCTAGAGGCTCAATAAATCTTGATCTCCTGGGTTTGGTTGGTCTTAGTGTACCACCTTATTGACAGATGGAAACCACTCAAAATAAGTTGCCGAACTTCCTAGTGAAATTGTTAAATTCCCAATAGAGGTCTTTTTGTTATTTTTAGTATAGTAGATCCGTAGATCCAATGTGCATCCATATAAGATTTATTGATTGGAAAATACATTTTTTTCTAGATAATATCCTAGAAAATAATAGAAAATATTCAGGGCAAGTAAATGGCTCTACATGTTGTAGAAAACGTGTGGTTACATGTGAACATTTGGATCTCGGCAAAATATGGCATTTTTCAATTTAATTGGGATTTAAACCAAGCAGCTATTTCACTTTCTATGGAGAATTTTAAAGGAAAAAGGAAAAGGTTGCATAGGCCAGGAATCGGAGGGATATGGGCCTAGGAGCAGAGATTCATCCCACCCGATGTTGGCTCGTGGGAGCGAGGCACTTCAAATAGCTGGGGAAGACCCAACGGTCAGCGGGACACAGTGCCGAAAGGGTACGCAGCATTGTAGTCCGTTCGATCTAGTCACCATCAACGATGCACGCTCATCGTCCACCTATGACTCATGCGGCCACGATGGAACCCTAGCAGCAGTAGAGGGGTCCTAGGGCAACATACATGCAGATCTCTGGTGGCCGGGAACTGGTGGAGAAGAAGTAGAGGTAAACAACGACTCTGGAGATAGGCGGCAGTAGGGCTTCTGCGATGGAGGGTAGCTCGTACACCAACACTTGCAGATGGGATCGGGAGCTCGCTGTAGCATGCTCTGGGGTTCATGCATGTAGAAATGGAAGGTAGGGTTAGATGTGGCTTGACGAGGGGGGTCACGCTAGATCAAAAACGGAGGGAAAAGGAGCATTGTAGACTTGGCTTGGTCAGCTCCTACCTTGCAGCACCGAGAGGGAGGAGCTCCGGTTTTTTGGCCATGGGAAGCAAGGAGGGGAGCTGGGGTTTCTGGGGTGGCACATAGTGGAGTTGGGGTGGAAATGAAGGGTGAGGGAGGCACTAGGGTGCCCTGTAGGTATTTATCCCGAGAGGTGAGGGTCAAGGGTGGACTAGGCTCACGGAGGAGATAGGGCTGGTCCAGGGCTTTCCCATTGGTTGCTAGGGGTGTTGGAGAGGTGAGGAGGGTGCTTTGGTGTTGTGTAGTGGATAGAGAGGGATTGTGCATCAGCTACACGCAAATAAAGAGGGCAATAAAAGATATGTGCATTGTCTCACATCTATCCAAGAACAAAAGGACAAGGAGAGAGGGTTGATATAGTGCTAATGTTACTGTGCATGTCGACCAGAGAGGGGTCTGGTGTTGGGGAGGAGCTCTTGGCAGGATTTGAAGAAGTGTGAAGGAGGTTTGCTAGTGGTTTCTATAATATGTTAAGTTTTGACTAGAAGAAGGATTATATGTGAAATTTAAAAAGTTGAACATGACAAAGCGATCCAATGATCTGAGGATGTTGGTATGGTTAAGGTACACCCTAGGGAATTATTTTGGATTTTTCATATGATTTTTGGTCCACTTTATATCAATTATCCAAATAGGGCTGAATCTATTTTGTTGACTTCTAAAAAATTTCAATTGGACTAGGTGGGTTTTTGGTTTGAGATGGTCCCAAATATCATTTTCACATACTAGAGAATTTTCCCGAGAGTTATTGAGAAGCAAAAGTATTTAAAACACTTATTTTTTCATTTCTGCCATTTGAGAAATTAGGCAAAAAGAATGAATAAAAATCTTCAAAAATATTTATTTTTGAAGTGGGAAGATAGGAGACAATATATATGCCTCATATGTGCCTAAAGTTGGAAAAGTGTTTTGGATAAAAACAAACTTTCTTTTATAGAGTGAATTTTTTGGAGGTTATTGTAAAAGAAAATAAATAGATACTTTTTGGGCCAAAATAATTATGGGAAAAATTTGATAAATTTATATCTCTAAGTTAGATATTGTCCACAAGGTGTATCCTTCATTTGGAATGTTGTTTTCTTTAAAATCAAACTTTCTCTTGGAAGAAAACAAGAAATAAAGGATCTTGGGCACTAATATTTATATACCATCAAAACTTTGTTGGATTAAGGAGATCACAACTCCCCTTGGATCATGAGAAAGATGGATAGATAGACCATGTGATGAAGATGATCATGCTGTAGAGGGTTAGGGTTGATCTTTATTGAGGTTTCCTAGGTTTGATACTAAAGTTGGCTAAAAATAAGGGTGTCAAAGCAGATTATTATTTAGCCTCAAAAACCATGTGGGTTTTAGAAGTAGAGGGCTCCAATGGAAACAAGTGAAGTACGGATGGATACATCTCCATGAGTAGTGAACAATAATGCAGAGAGTTGGTAAAAATAAGATAGCATGGATATTTGAGCTTCTGCCAAAGTAGGCATGTTGATAATATTTGCAGAGAAGGTTATTTTGTTGCCTACAAAACCATCGAGAATAAGTGGGTCAGAGGATGATTTAGTCAAGGGAAAGAGTGGGTGTTGGAAGTATTTAAGATGATTTACAATATGGTTCAAGTGCATTTCCAAAAATGCACAGGGGTTGGGAAAGAGAGAGAGACTCAAAGATGATATTTTATAGCATTTTTTAGACATAGTCAAATTTGGCAGATTTTTTTGACTAGGACACAAGAGGAGATCAATTTTAGAGGATGCAAGGTTCGAAACTCATCATTAAGTGGATGTTGATGAAGTGTATATTTAGTAGAGACGATCCATGCTTATAGTTGGTCTTTATTGACTTGGAAGCTATTAGAAATGATTAACCCTAAATTGATCTTGTTAGATTTTAGATGGTCACTTTAGTGCTTAGAGATCAGATCAATCTTGGGTAACTTGGTGGAGGTTTATGTTCCTTAATCAAGTTAGTTCCTAGAGGATGAGCTCCTAGAGTAGCTCATACTACTTTCCTAAGCAGACAAATACAGACAATCTGGTATAAGACAACAGATCAAGGTAATTCATCTAACAAGCAAAACAAACTACTACTAGGGTTACCATCAAGACTAGCTTGGGGTAAGGATGGGTGTTTTGAAGAGGTTGGAGTTTTGAAGAAGGTAAGAGTCCTTGGTACTTCAATCAATAGTAGTGTTCAAAAAGTTTGATAAGAGGTTTTGGAAAAACTTAGAGGTAAGAGTAACTGGAGTTCTATCTTGAAAACATAATGAGATTATATCATATAGGTATCCATAATTTTGTTAATAGAAACTAGGAAAATAATTGTTGTTGCAATGGCATGTTGGCTTAGGTTTTGAAATGCCAGAACATTTGAGAATATGTAGAACAATCCAAGACAGTTTCGTTAAATAGATTTTGTAAAGTGAGGGGAAGGTAGATGAGTATATCATCTACTAGACATTCAGAAGCATATGAGCAGACAGACAAGCAAGCAAAATTGCATCACTAAGCAAGATAAAGTTTTTTTCCCCCTGATTTTTGCATTCTGCACAACTAATTGGGTTTACTGAAAGTGGGGTGTTACAGACCTTTCCCCCTTAAAATAATCTCGTCCCGAGATTCGAGAGACTCGGGTTAGGGGATTTTGAGTTGGGATTAGTACTATGTGTTCCTAGTTACTAACTTATGGCTTCATCTTTGGATGTGGTTACTTTGTCGGAAGAGTTGAACTTCAATCTTCCTAGAGACATGGAGAGTTGAGAAAGTTCTATAGCTGGTTCTGAAGGTTTTTCTTCTTCTCTATTTGGACTAGATATCTGGAGGGCTTACGCGGGGTGAACTACCTCTAATTGGAACTTCGGGAGGTACCCTTCTGAGGATAGAAATCTACAACTTGATGTCCTTTCTATAAGGATCCATGATGTTTCCTTAGAGGCTTATCGTGTCCTATTCGACGACTTAGGATCAAAATCCTAAGGTTGTTTCTGGCGGATGGTTACTCTATTTTGTGGGAAAGACGCAGTATTTCCCCCTTAGGGTTAAACTAAGGTAGCTCTAAGATTTTTGGGGAGTCATCAGAGGATGTTAGGTGAATATCACAATCTTCTATTTAGAGTTGAAGCCTTTAGTTGATGTCCATAAACTAGGTCTTACAAGACTCGTATACTACTTTTATTCGTACTTAGCCTATCAGAATAGTTCAATTTGCGGATCGTCCAAACAGGTTAGAACTAATGGGGTTAGCGAGTCTGCGTTCCTTCAGGTGGGTCTTCAGCTGAAGTAGAAGAGGGGTGTCTTCTTAAATACTTCTTAACTATTGACTCCTTAGGCAGCTTCAAACACCTTGGAGGGTAGTCTCGCTGGCTTTAGGTACTCTTGCTATCTGGATTTTGAGCTACTTGGGCACATGATAGATTTAGTAGACATCTGATAGTTTTTTGATGAGGTTTATCCTTTGTTACTTTCCTAGCTGAGGACTCCCGTGTTGATGCTTGGAGATGAACATTGGGTTGGAAATCTTCCTGAAGTATCTTTCGGTAGGTGGTTTCCTAGAATTGAATGGAAAGGCGCGGTCTTTCCACCTTAGAGATTTACTAAGCTTTTTTGAGGATGGTGTAGATCTTCCGTCTTGGAGTGCCGGTGTGATGCTAAAGGAAGGCTGTATTTCCCTAGGTCTTGAGTTGAAGTCCTCGAGTTAGGTCCTACTGCCAAGAATATTGTCAGGGGTAGGTTCCTAATGAAGCTTTAAGGAGTTGACTCAGGGGAAGTTAGCGGTTAACGACAATTGTTGCTAGTATTCAGTTAGAGTAGAGGCATCCAGCTTTAGAGGAGTCATATTCACTTGAATTGTTGGCATTGCTTTTGCTCGATGGCGAAGTAGACTCGTTGTCTTCAGGATTTTTGGAGTATTCTAGCTTTGTAGTGAAGAACGTCCTGCCGGTTTGGGCAGAGGGGTTGAATCAAATAGTTAGTCTTTTGGGGCTGTTGGAAGCTTTGATATGCCGAAGGTTAGTGGGGTCAGGTCTTCGCTTCTTTTCTTGGTTAGCAAGTCCTGTGGTTACGTGTGGATGGTGGGGATCCTTTGGTGGTGGAAATCTGACTTCAATGGGACTCTTGCTATTGTGGGCAGGTGAATAATGGCATGCGGTATTGGTGACGAGTCTTGAGAAGTGATATTTATGCAGTATTCCTGTCATGCCATCCTACGAAGGTGAAATCTTCAAGGGCGGTTCTAACTTGTCGGTGTCGAACCTCAGTGGTTTAGGAAACTCTTCTCTCATCTAAACCATGATCTATACCTTGAGTTGGTATGGGTTTTTGTTAGCAACAACTTACAAGGGGTGCTTGAGTTCCTAGGTGGGGCATCGATTCCAAAACACATTTGACTAAGGTCAAACAAGCCAGAAAAAAAATACAAGGTGAACAGAGCAATGGGTTCGCAATGTTCTCCCTGACCTAGAAACGTAGATAATACATCAAGCAACACATTATGCATTTAGGCAAGCAAACACGGCCTACTATAGGGACCAAGCAGTTAACTACTCGCGGTATAGCGGAATCCTATCTTAGGACTAGTGATCCTAGATATCACGTTATTGTGGTCTGGGTCACTATCTTGCAATATGAAGCCTTTGTCGTATCATTGGATGCTTCTCGGTAGTGTAGCACTTGATTTTTGTGGTCACGAGGATTCCGTTGGTAGGGCGATCTTGTAGTCTCCTTGTGTTTGCTGGTCATTGCTTCTCGACATCTTGTTATCATCATCCTCACCAGGTTCTAGGTTCTAGTTGTTTGAAATCCGTATGTTGGAAATTTGGACAAGATATAGAGGAAACCATTTTTCTAAATAATTTAGATTAGAGGGAGATAAGAAATAGAAACTTTCGAAAAGCTTTGGGAAAGTAGTTTACGAAAGTCGATGTTTCCAAAATAATTGTTTTCCTGTCTAACAACCAAGCTAACTAATGTTCTGCTACAGTCAGGATGGCTCTAATACCAAGTCCGTGGGCCCACGTATTAATCCTTCGAGAATCCCTGTTATGCATATCACCATGATCCCATGATTATTCTATTTCGGCACATAAGCAACAAGTGTCAAATTAAACATCCATTACTTAAGCGGACCAAGTCATAACTCAATTGACATTTTGGCTACATTAATCATCATCAGCGGAACATTATCAAAACTTTGAGCCCGAGCCATGCCTTAACCTATAGGCAGCTGACTGGGAGAACATCCTAGGTCGCATAGTCGTCAATGTCACCTTCTTCTTCTCTTGCTTTTCGAATCTGACCAAGTTATTAGCCAGGGACAATGCCCGTGTGTACTTTGAATATACTCGCAAACCACCTTATGAGAATAACTATAAATAGATATGCAATACGACTGTGGTAGTAGGAGGGCTTCAAAAGAGGTTCTTTTCTCAAATAGTTTCTCTTGTACATATATCATATCTATATCTTTTTTAAAAACTTTTGTAAAGTTTGGAAACTACTAGGATTTGGTCACCCAAATATCAACTCATGGTCCTCACTTGACCGAGCTTTTCATCTTCTGTGGTCCTCTGAGATCACCTTACTTCGTCTGTGGTCACCTCCGGCCACCCCTTTCAGAAAACTCTTTCTTTTCGAAAAGCCTTTCTAGAAATAAAAACCAGCACCGCTCTACAGCAGCCTTTACAACCGTCCATAACTGTGACCATGGCTATTCGAATACATTTACACTTTGCAGAGGTTGTACACTTTACCCACACCATCTGGGTACCCTACCATGATCTCGCACGGATCGATGGTCGAGTAACCGATCAAGACTGTCCGAAAGCCAACCTAGTATGGTCCCTACCCTATAAGTTGTTCCTCTCAACGCTGGGACATCGGGGCCACGGACCAACCGAAGCTCATTTTACACTCCTCGAGAGTGGGGGCTTTCAATGAGAGGCTCATAGTATGATTCGTCCGCCTACAAGGATGGTTTACACCTCCCTTAGGTCAATCTCTCAGCGGATGAACACTAAGGTAAGCCAAGAATTCGAGAGATGTGATCCCTTATAAGTAGTTGTGAGGCATCCCATACTAAGTCAAGCCCTGTCCCATTCCAGGGTAATGTGACTGCACGGGTTAATTGTTCTAGCAAACTGCAAAGAACCAGGTGCATTTTTGTAAACACTTTTCCTCCTCTTTCCTTCAACATCTTTTATAAACAAAACCCTTTTCTTTTCTCAATCTTTTCTTGGAAGGACCATTCCTCGCCAAAGTTTTACCATAAAACATTTTGTAAACTTTTTCGGGGTCTTCCCAACCTATAGTTTTGCTTTGGGTAAAACAGGATCTCCAAAGGGGTATGGTGTTATACACCACTTACAATACTAGATACAAGTAGGTGTCATCAAGAGGGTTGTACTTAGTAGTACAAAAGTGTAATGGTTAGGAGGAGCCAAGCCACTACTAGATATAGATCGTCATACAGTAAACAATGCAGTTTGCATAAGCAAGTAGATGAAACATGCATAAGTAAAATAGTAGGACAAGGCTTAGGAGCAAGTAGGTGGCTTGCCTATGACCAGTAATATGGCAGTATGTCCCTGGTCTTCTTCTTAGAAAACCATGATAACTATAAGATAGGGGAAATCACACGTAGTAGTGCCTTGTATTGCTCACTATATAGGAGGATTACAAGTGGACTCCTAGTCTCATACAACATGGACACATACAAAAGGAATACACAATATGACTATATACCTATACAAAAACGATATGGTCACATATTCTAACACCGTCCCTCAGTCAAACAATGGGCGTGATGAATATTAAGACTGTCCCAAAAATGTAAGAAGAGAGGCGACAGTAATACTTTGGTGAAGATGTCCGCAAACTGAGATGACCTAGGAACGTGTAGAACCTTGACCTCGCCAGTTGTCACGTGATCTTTGACGAAATGTAGATCAATCTCCACATGTTCAGTGCGCTGATGATGCACTGGATTCTGTGTCATGTAAACTGAACTCACATTGTCACAGAAGACGACAAAAGCATCAGGCACCAGTCGATGAAGCTTCTGAAGTAGTTGTCATAGCCAACACAGTTTGGCCACCACATTTGCTACTGCCCGATACTCAGCCTCCGCACTCGAGCGTGAAATAATGTATTGTCCCTTGGCCGACCAAGACACCAGATTTGCACCGAGGAATACATAATAGCCAGAAGTAGACCGTCGAGTGTCTGGACAACCTTCCCAGTCAGCGTTAGAATAGGCCATCAGTTTGTTCGAGGTGCGTCGATACAAAGTGAGACCATCATCGGTGGTGCCGCAGATGTAGCGTAGAACACGCTTCACGAGGATTAAGTGATTAGCCCGTTGATCATGCATATGAAGACATATTTGTTGTACTGCATAGGAGATATCAGGCCGAGTAAAAGTGAGGTACTGGAGACCTCCTGTAATACTACGATACTCTATACGACCAGCCACGGGATCACTAGACTGAGCTTCAACCTTAGAAGCTGTATGAACTGGTTTGGAGATAGACTTTCACTGTAACATATCGGTGCGGTCAAGGAGCTCCATAGCATACTTCTCCCGCAAGAGAAAGAGACAGTCCTTGCTGCGCTTGACGGAGATTCCTAGAAAGGAATGTAAATCACCCATGTCCATTATGGTGAACTCAAAACAGAGTGAAGCAATCAAACTATGCACTAGTGTCGAGGAAGATGCAATCAAAATTATGTCATCCACATAGAGCAGGAGATAAGCCATACCGAAGCCACGGCGATAGACAAACAATGAGCTATCAGTCATGGCACTTTGAAACCCAAGAGATGAAATATAGGAGGCAAACCGCTGAAACCATGCCCGTGGAGCCTGCTTCAACCCGTATAAGGATTTGTTCAGGCGACACACCTTCTCAGGAGAATTGGGATCAATGAATCTTGAGGGTTGTCGAGCATAAATCGTCTCATCAAGTTTGCCATTGAGGAAAGCATTCTTGACATCCAGCTGATGAATAGGCCAATCACTAGAAAGATCAAGTGACAAAACTGTATGTATTGTGGCGGGTTTAACAAGTAGACTGCAAGTTTCATCAAACCCAATACCTTCACATTGCGTGAATACTCGCAAGACACACCATTCCTTGTACCGATCAAGAGAACCATCAGGCTTTAACTTGTGACAAAAGATCCACTTGCATGTGACAATATTTGCATTGCGAGGTGGATCAAGTAGGTCCCAAGTGTTGTTGGAGAGAAGAGCACTATACTCATCAACCATCATTGCATGCCAATTGAGGTCCTTGAGTGCACCATGGTACGTCTCCAGAAGAGGAGATAACCCCTCAACATGAAGATCGAAGATGGTCTTCGGCTGCACCATGCCTGTCTTCGCACGCGTAAGCATGCAGTGTGATGGTGGCGAAGGCGGAGGGCGCGGTCGATGGACTAGAGGCGGTTGTGGTGGAGGAGTCGGTGCAGCAGCCGCATGTTGCGAGGAATCATCCTCAGCAGACGTGGCGATTGACGAGGGGACCTCGGTGGGAGAGGCGGCCGAACTTGCGGCGGAGAGGACATGCAGGGCAGGGAAGGCAACCGAGGCAGGCTGCCGAGCACTCACGGGAGGCTGCCAAGCACCCGTAGCATGCTACCGAGCACTCGTGGCAGGCTACTACACGCTGACGGCAGAGCCCACGATGAGCTTCCCATGGCTGGCACGGTGAACGACATCAACGACATCGGTTGCTCAACCTGCAGAAAATCATAAGTGTGTGGGGAAGGAGTAGGAGGGTGGAGGACGCGGTGGTGGCAAAGGGAAAGATAGACTCATCGAATACAACATGGCGAGAGATGATCATCTTTCGGGTGGAACGATCAAGATAGCGATAACTGTGATGTTGGGATGGATACCCTAAAAGCACGCAGGGCACGGAGCGAGGCGCAAGCTTGTGGGGTGCAGCGGCAGTGGTGTTGGGGAAGCAAAGACATCCGAAGACCCTAAGACCAGCATACGCAGGGTCGACGCCATGAAGAGATCAAAAAAGCACATGATTCGAGATTTCCTTGGAAGGTAACCGATTATGCAATAATACGGCTCTATGAAGAGCCTCGGCCCGAAAGTGTGGCAGTGTACTTGCTTGAATTAGAAGCATGCGAGTAATGTCATTGAGGGTGCGAATAATCCTCTCAGCTTTACCGCTCTGTTGCGAGGTATATGGACATGAAAAGCGGAGTGTTATTCCATCGCATTGGGCAAAAGAGTGGAGGAGGGAATTATCGCACTCATGACCATTATCACACTGAATAGCTTGCAAGTTTGCACGGAACTGAGCACGGGCTAAGGCATGAAGGGATGATATATAAGTGCGAGAAAACTTCTAACTTAGCACGTAGAGGATAAACCTAGGCATACTGAGTGAAATCGTCGAGGCAAACAAGATAATACTTAAAGCCATAAATGCTCTCAACCGGTGATGTCCACAAATCACAGTGAATAATTTGAAATGGAGAATGTGTTACCCGATTGGTAGAAGGAAAAGGAAGACAAACAGGACGACCCAATTGACAAGCATGACACAAACTAGATTTATTCTTATCCCTAAGAATAACCAAAGAGCAAGCTAAATACTCAATGACGGGTCATCTAGGGTGTCGAAGCCACCGGTGCCATCGAGCATGATCGACGACGAGGAAGGAATATGGGTGACTGGTGGAGGAGGTGCGGACATGATAGAGAGCTCCGAGGCCATTGCATCTGAGAATCTCGTTCCTGGTTTGAAGATCCTTCATAGAAAAACCAAGAGGGTCAAATTCGATAGAAACATGATTATCAATGGTGAACTGACGAACCGACAAGATTTTTAACTATGTTAGGAGCAACTAAAATATTATGAAGATGAAGGGGAAGCTCGTAGGTGGAAATAGGAAAACGTGCATGTCTGGTAGTGGTGATCGGAAGAGTGGAGCCATTACTGACAACAATAGCACGAGGAGAAGAGGGAGGGGGAGACATGGAGGTGAGCATACCAGGGTTGGCCGTGAATTGGGAGGAGGCGCCAGTGTCCATTACCCATTCAGTGGATGCTTGTAAGCCTATCATCTGGAACTGGTGCATAAGCACAAATAGCGGGGGCCGGTGATGACGGTTCCGGTGATGAAGGAGCGGTGCCGTAGCCTTAAGCAGGGGGTGGGGGCGCATAGCTGTAGCCGTATCCATAGGAGGAGTGCGGCACGCTATATGGTCCCTGCGCGTAGAAGGCGTGTGGTGAGGGTGCAAAACATGGCATGTAGCTATACCATGGATCATGCCATTCCATGGGAGTTGCGACATGGGACAGGTTGGCGAAGCGACGGCTGGTGGTGCAGCAGGGTCCTGGTGCTGGATGATAGCACCCTCCTTGGCGGCCTCAGCCGCAGCCTTCTTTTTCTAGCAGCGGTTGGTGTTGCCTTTCCCAGGGTTGGCACCATCAACAAGGATTGACTTGTTGGAGTTGCGGGCTCGGCGATTTTTGCGCTTCATATCTTGGAGAGCAAGGAGAGAACGACAGTTCTTGAAGGTGATCTCTGGCATGAGGGAGATCAAGTCTACGACATGCTCGTACTGCTCGGATAGGCCGTTGAGGCAATGGATCACCAACTTGGCATCTTCTTCCAGTGCTCCGAGATCTGCTAGACCATAAGCAACGGCCTTGATCATCTTTAGGTACTCGGTCAAGGAAAGCTCTCCCATCTTGATCTCACTGAGCTCGGTGGAGAGGTGGAGCTGGCGATTGATCTTGTGGTTATTGAAGAGGCTATTGATGCTTGTCCACAGATTGACGGAAAGAGGATCTTCACCTAGTGTCTTGACAGTGTCGAGGAGGCCGAGGGAGACGGATTCGTAGAGCCACGAGACCACCGTGGCATCCAACAAGGCCCCCGCGCTGGAGGAGGGGCAGCGGTGAGGGCCAGCTTGGCGTTGGCGTCGGCGTCCTCGCGAGCCTCACGATCTACCTTCTCCTTAGCGGCCTGCGCGACCTGTGTAGCATCATCGCCCATGGCTCCAAGAGACGCGGTGTGGCAAGAAGGAGGGAGGTGGGTGATTTGTAGATCGGCGGCGCCAAGATCGGCGGCAGCGGCGGAAGCAGGAAGACGCGGTCCGGCTAGGGTTTTGCGTCTAATAGTAAGATAGGGGAAACCACACGTAGTGGTGCCTTGTATTGCTCATTATATAGGAGGATTACAAAGGGATTCCTAGTCTCATACAACACGGACACATACAAAAGGAATACAAAATATGACCGTATACCTATACAAACACGATTCAATCACATATTCTAACAATAACGAATAGCTTCACCTTCTTGACTTCGATAAGATCGCATCTATCATCGACAAGGATCACACATGCAAACACACAAAGGCCACAATCAACACAAGGTAAACAAGCACCAATACAATACATCAAGCATGTGAACAATACATCACTACATTTCAGTAGTTTTGATAAATGGGGTTCATAGCACTTGGAATTACTTTAATTTCCTTTGAGTAATTTCATTTATGATTTACTTGTGAAATACCACTTAATGAAGGGGTTTTGAATAAAGGCTTGGTTCTGTATGATATCAATGTACAAAAATGATTTAAACACATAAGTATTGAAATAACAAGGCAACCAAAAGTGGTTTCACTATTTTTGCACTTTTTGTAACATCCCAATTTCAGCAACCCTCATTAGTTGTCCAGAATGCAAAAATCAGGGGGAAGAAAAACTTTTTATTGTTTAAGTGTTGCAGTGTTTGCTTGTTGTTGTCTGTGCTGATGCCTCTGAATGTGCCACAGATGATATACTCCTTAGCTCAACCTTAGTTGACAAAAGCTATTTAACAAAACTATCGTGGCTCATTTTACATATTCTCAAATGTTCTGGAATTTCAAACATGCGCCAAGATGCTTCTGTAACCAAAATTATTTTATTAGCTTCTATTGACCAAACTATGGAGAACTATAATCTCCTTATGTTTTCAAGACAAAACCTTCAGCTACTCTTACCTCTAGGATTTCCAAAACTTTGTATAAAACTTTTGAATTCTACTCTTGGTAGGGATACCAAGAATTCTTACCTTATTCAAACTCCAACCTTTCAAAATAGCCCATCCTTACCTCAAGCTAGGCTTGATGGTAACACTAGTAGTAGTTGATTTGTTTGTAAGATGAATTGCCTTGATCTGCTGCTTGATTTGTCTGCATAGGAGATAGTATGAGCTACTCTAGGAGCTCATCACTAGGATCAAGATGTTTCCAAATCACCGCACCCTAAGCAAGAATACAAAGCTGGATCTGATCTCTAGCTACTAGGGATCATCTAAAACCCCTAACCAGGCCCCTTCTATAGTGATCCCTTCTAGAAGCTTCCAAGTCAATGAAGATCAATGTCAAGAAAGGATCCTTCCTACTCAATATACACTTCAACATCATCCACTTGATGATGCTCAAAACCTTGCATCCCATCTAAATCATCACCACCCACATTCTAGTCAAAAACCCTAAATCTGCCAAATTTGGCTAAGTCTGGAATGTGTTCCAACATCACCTTTCCAAGTTCCTCCTTTTCTCAACCCTTGTGCATATTTGAAAATGAATTTTGAACCATCTTGTTAACCATCCTAAGTACTACCAAGGCCCACTCTTTCCCTTGGTTAGATCATAATCCAACCCACTTGTTCTTGATGGTTTTGTAGGCAAGAAAATAACTTTTCCTCCAAATCTAGTCAACATGCCTACTTTGATAGAATCTCACACCACCATCCAACCTTCTATGGTCCAAATCTTTGCATGGTTGTGTTCTAATCATATAGGTCTATCAATATATACTTCACTTGTTCCATGTGGATCTTTGTGCTTCTTAAACCCACAAGGTTTTGAAGGCTAGTTGATAATCTACCTTGGTAGGCATATTTTATTCAAAGTTTGAAATCAATTCTTGGTGAACTCAAGCAAGATCAACATCAAACCTATATACCATATTGTCGTACATAACTTGGCCTATCCATCCATCTATCCCATACCCGAAGGGGAGATCTGAGCTCCAAGATCCAACAAGGTTTTGGTGGTACGAAAATAACACCACCCTAGATCCTCAATTCCTTGTTTTCCATCTAATTCAAGTTGGATTTCCAATTCCCAAGGTTGCAAATGCTTGCTACACCTTTCCTACATCATCTACCTTGATCATAAAGATTTATCAAATATTATCCATAATTAATATGGCACCAAATCTAATTAGTCTCTTTAATAGACAAAATCTCCAAAACTCCTTTCCCAAGGGAAAGTTTGGTTTTTGCCAAAACACTTCCCTAACTTTAAGAACAATTGAGTCCTATATATCATACCCTATCATCCCACTTCAAAAATAAATATTTTTGAAGAGTTTCAATAATTCTTTTTGGCTATTTTCTTAAATGGCAGAAATGGATTAATAATTGTTTTAAATACATTTATTCATCAATAAATCTTGAGAAAACTCCTCAAAGTGTGGATTCATAATTGGGACCTTCCCAAACCAATATCTCACATTGTCTAGTTCAAATATCTCAAAGCAAATCGATAAAACCATTTCAGCAATATTTGAATAACTAATATGAAAGGGATCTAGACTCTTCAGAAAAATCCCAAATAATTACAGGGCATGTATCTTGGTCACACCTATCTACCAGAACCCTTGTTTTAGCATGACAAGATCAAACTCTTAAACTTGCTTCCCAATCACCTCTTTAGCCAATATTTGAGATTTTGCAAACTCAAGCTTCTAAACCAACCCAACCACCACCAAACTGGTCAACCAAGTTTGCACAACACATCTCTCACTCCCCTAGTCGAAATTACTGTAGCACTGCCCTCTCGGGTCCCATGTGCTTGTGAAGAGTGAGAGAGAGAAAGATATTACACTTATTGCAAATCTTGGTATTAAAAAGGGGCAGCAGCCACACCACTCCCTCCCTATCTCCCTGCTCAACTCAGAGACCCACCACACTCCCTCCACCACCCTGGATGACCAATGCCTGGCCAACACCCCCTCCCCAAACTCCTCCTACACCATGCCCACCATGGACCTCCTCCTCCCCAAATAAATAGGCTAGAGGCCCTCCCCGCACGCCTCTGCCCCTCATTTCCTTCCTCTCCCGTCCACACACCACCCCTAGCTCCACTTCCCCTCCCTCGCTCTGTAATGGAACGGAGAAGATAAGAAAGGTCCCCTCGGCCATTTTCAAGATCTAGCTAGCATCCCCTCTCCCCTGCTCCTCTATCTCTGCATGACACCCTACCAGGACCTCCCTGTCCCCCTTCATCTCACCCTTCTTTTCTTTTTGCTCAGGACCGTCCCAGAAGCCACTCCGGCAAGCTCCGGTGAACTCATCCCGAGCGTCTCCGCGCGAGCACCTTCTCGATGCGGAACCTGCTATTGCCGCCTCTCACCGGACTCGCCGTCGACCCCCGCTTCTCCGTGGAACCTCCCCATCACCTCCCTGTGACCCTAGGTGAGCTCCCTGCCCCCGCCAGCGCTGCCCCTAGGGTTCCTCCCCGTCGAGTTCAAACAAAGGAAGGAGAAGGGTGTGAGCCGTTGATCTCCTCTAGATCGGACGGCCCACAACTCTCCTTACCCTTCACTCCCTACCACCGCTGACAGCGGGCCCCGCCCCGGCATCCTTTGAATTCCCTCTCGCACGTCGCCTCGCGTGCCGTCGGCCGAATACCCTAGCTCGGCCCATTCCTCCGCAGATCAAGCCCAGAGGCCCCCTTTTATCTTTTTCTTTTTTTGTTTTTCCACCAGATCTGCTAATTAGACTGTTGGTTTAAATCCCAAAGAAAATGAAAATAGGTTTATATGCCTAGATCCAATTTTTCTAGGGTTTCTGAATGTTCTCTTAAACATGCAGTACAAGAAGTGGACCAAAGTTGTCCTTTTCACGAGAAAAATCCTTTAGAGACTTTAGTAAGTCCAAATTGAGTAGATCCACTTTCTTCTTAAATGTATCTAATATACCTTGCCTTATACCTTGGCCTCATGGTATTCGAAGTCCTAAGTATAAAGTAGTGCAATTAACAAATAAACCTCATATCTGCCTTATAAAAATTCCCTAGGCATATCTGCAGCACCTATTAGGCTAATTACAACTCCCTGTGATGTGGTACACTAAGGTCTACCAAAATCAAGGAGATCAAATTTTATGGAGTCTCTGTGAAATTTTGGTGAATTAATCATCTCTGCCTAGGGTAGTCTCAGTAGAAAAATCACTAAGGGAGTTTGACAACTCTAGAAAGAGTGAATCCAATTCATACAGAAATGTATTCAAAATACCTACCATGTGGCATTGGTTTCCTATAAAAAGCGTCTGTAGATTTAATCTGGTGAAAAAGACAAAACAGCTCCTGAACTGCCTTTGGGAATTTCTTGAGGGAATTCTGGTAATTATTTTGACATGATTCCAACGCTCAGTGAATAAGTACAACAAACCCTATGTAACCATCCATGTAAATAATTTTTGGAGGTCTAGAAATTTTCTGGTTAATTATCTCCTAAAACTAGAGTTTATTTCACTAGAAAATTCATAAGAAATTAAAGAAAAGTGATAAAATCTTGAAAGCACTTTTGTTGGTCTTGTTTTTAAAACAACTTCCGATGGTATTATAGTTGCACATTGATACCAAACTTATCCAGGCCTTGGTCCCAAACCCCTTCATTAGTAGTTTTGCCCATTTCCCGAATAAAGGAAATCCCACCACTTCAAATAGGGTTTTTGCAATGGATCTAAACCCAACCACTCAAAACCTACTGAATATTATAATTGTATTGTACACTTTCTTGCTGTGTGAATGTCCGCCTGTATGCCTTGTTTTGATTGTGGTCTTGCTTGTTTGCATGTATACTCGATGACGACGATAGTTGCGGTGAAATCGGAGATCAGAAGATGGTTCTTATTATTGGTATTATTGGGTATTTTAAGAAGAAGTCTAGGGACATACTTCCATATTGCTGATCATCAGGCAAGCCATCTTCTTTCTCATAAGCCATGTCCTACTGTTTTACTTATACATGTTTTATCTACTGTTTTATGAAAACTGCATTGTCTTACTATATGATGTTGTATATTTTCGGTAGTGGTTTGGCTCCTCCGAACTATTAACCTTTTGTACTATTAAGTACAACCCCCTTGATGACACCTACTTGTCCCTAGTGTGGTAGATGGTGTAATACACCATACCCTTTGGAGACCCCAATTTAGCCGAAGCAAAGCTATAGGATGGGAAGACCCCGACAAAGTTTTACCAAATGTTTTATGATAAAACCTTGGTGAGGTGGGACCTCCCAAGAGATGTTGAGAAAGAAAAAGGTTTTTTTTTACAAAATGATGAAGGAAAGCTAGAGGAAAAAGGTTTACAAAAACGCACACGGTTCTTTGCAATGTAGCTATAACAACTTAACCCGTGGAACCACATTACTCTGGAATGGGACAGGGCTAGATTTGATGTTTGTCTATTCTGCTATAAGCTGCCTCACAACTACTACAGGGGATCGCGATCCCCAGAGGCTGGGCCTTCTCAAATAAAGGTCCATATGGGACATTGACCTAGAGAAGGAACGAACTGTCTGCGGGCAGCCATGCGTTACTATGAGCCCCTCATTGAAAGCGCCCACTGTGTGAAGCGTAAAATGCGCTCCGGTTGGTCCTCGGTACCCAACGTCCCGGTTTTGAGGGGAGTAACACTCATAGGGTAGGCACTTATATTTGAGTGGACATCCAGAGAGTCTTGATCGGTTACTCGACCCACGATCGGTGTAGATCAGGGCAGGGTACCCGGATGGTGTGGGTAAAGTGTGCAACCTCTGTAGAGTGTAAATCTATTCGAATAGCCGTGTCCGCGGTTAAGGACGGTTGGACAAACTTCTATAGAGTGGTGCTGGTTTTGTTTTCAAAAAGGATTTCGGGAAATCAAAGGCTTTGGAAATATTTTGACCATGGGATGGTCAGAAAGGAGAAAGGTTTTGACCATCAGATGGTCAGAAAGGAATGAAAGGAGTTTGGTCGTGGGACGACCAGGAGAAAGGAACAAATGGGTGACCTAGTCCTATTGTTTTCCAAAACTTTTCAAAAAGGTTTCCAAAATGTTTTACAAAAGTTTTCAAGAAAGATATGTAGATGCTATATCTACAAGAGAAACTATTTGAGAAAAGAACCTCCATTGGAGCCCACCTACTGCCACAGCCATCTTGTATATCCTCTTGTTTTATTATTCTATTAAGGTGGTTTGCGAGTACATTCAAAGTACTCACTGGCATTGTCCCTGGCTATTAACTTGGTCAGATATCGAGAAGAATGTGAAGTGGACGACGATGCGAGCTAGGACGTTCTCCCAGTAAGTTGCCTATAGGTTAAGGCATGACTCGAGCTCTACACTTAATGAAGTTCCACTCATGTTGATCGATGTAACCATAATGGCAAGTGAGGTATGGCATGTATTCGTTAAGTATGAGATGTTTACTTTGATACTTGTCGATTATGTGCCACGACTAACTGATCATGGGATCGTGGTGTACGCATAACAGGGATCCTTGGAGGATTAATCCGGGGGCCCCACACTTTTCATTAATTACATACAGATTTTCTAGTGAAAATAATCCTTGTTTTGGTGAATAAATCACCAGAAATGATCTTTAGCTCAAATAAATTTTTTCTCAGAAGTTTTGGTAGATCTTGGAGTTTATGAATTTTTAGACTTGGATTTACTTCAAAATAATTACCAGAATGCCCTTGTGAAATTCCCAAAGTTAGTTCTACAATAAATTTGTCTTTTTCACCAGATTTATTTTATAGACTATTTTGATATGAATCCAAATGGACATGGTAGCTATTTGAAATACCGTTCCGTCAATCTTGGGTTCACCATTTTGACGTTGTAGAACTATTGGAGTGATTTATCTAGTGATACTATCCTAAACAGAAGAGTTTAATTCATAATTTTTTCTAGAGGCTCAATATACCTTGATCTCCTAGGTTGTTAGGTCTTAGTGTACCACCTTACTGATAGTTGGAAACCACTCAAAATAAGTTGTAGAACTACCTAGAGAAATTGTTAAATTCCCAATAGAGGTGTTTTTGCTATTTTTAGTAATGTAGATCCATATATCCAATGTGCAGGAGACCAAAGCCAATTGAACGGTTCTGAGAATACCTTTCAGTAGGAAATGGATTTACTCCATTTGGAGTTAGGAATCTCCTTATAAGATTTATTGATTGGAAATGACATGTTTTGCTAGATAAGTTCCCAGGAAATAATGGAAATTACTCTAGGAAAGTAAATGGATCTACATGTTGTAGAAAACGTGTGGTGCATGTCTAAATTTGGATCTGGGAAAAATATGGCATTTTCCAATTTAATTGGGTTTTAAACCAAGCAGCTATTTTGTTCTCCAGAGAGTTTTAAAGGAAAAAGGAAAAGGTAGCACGCACCGGGAATCAGAGGCATCTAGGCCTAGGACCGGAGATTCGGCCCACCCGACTTTGGCTCGCGTGGGAGTGAGGCACTTCAAATGGCCAGGGCGGCCCCATCGGTCAGTGGGACACGGGGTCGAAAGGGTACATAGCGTTGCAGTCCATTCAATCTAGTCACGATCAATGATGCACGCTCGTCGTCCACCTCAGACTCACGCGGTTGCGATGGACCCCTAGCGGCAGCAGAGAGGTCCTGAGGTGGCATACCTGCGGATCTTCGGCGATCCCGAAGCGACGAAGAAGAAGCTGAGGTCGACGACGACTCCAAAGATGGGCGGTAGTAGGGGCTTCCGCAATGAAGGGAAGCTCGTGCGCTAACGTCTACAAATGGCCTCGGGAGCTCACCGGAGCATGCTCTGGGGTGCATGCATGTTGAAAGGGGAGGTAGGGTTAGATGCGGCTTGACGAGGGGGTCATGCCAGATAAAAAACAGAGGGAAAATGAGCATTGTAGCCTTGGCTTGGTCAATTCATACCTTTGCAACATTGAGAGGGAGGATCTCGGTTTTCAAGCCATGGGAAGCAAGGAGGGGAGTTGGGGTTTCTGGGTGGCTTAGAGTGGAGGTGGGGTGGAAATGAAGGGTGAGGGGGCACTGGGGTTCCCTGTGGTTTTATCCCAAGAGGTGAGGGTACAAGGTGGACTAGGGTTGGTCCCGGGCTTTGCCCTTGGTTGCTAGGGGTAGTGGAGACATGAGGAGGGTGCTTTTGTGTTTTGTAGTGGACAGAGAGGGAGTGTGCAGCAGCTGTAACCAAATAAAGATGACAATAAAATATATGTGCATTGGTTCCCATGTATCCAAGAACAAAATTACAAGGAGAGAGGGTTGCTACAGTGCTAGGGTTACTGTGCAGGACGACTAGAGAGGGGTCTGGTGCTAGGGAGGAGTTCTTGACAAGATTTGAAAATATATGTTAAGTTTGGACTAGAAGAAGGATCATGTGTCAAATTCAAAAAGTTGCACATGACTAAGTGATCCAATGATGTGAGGATGTAGGTATGGTCAAGGTACACCCTAGGGAATTGTTTTGGATTTTTCAGATGACTTTGGTCCACTTCATATCAATTATCCAAATAGGGCTGAATCTGTTTTGTTGAATTATTTGGAAAATGTTGAATTGGACCAGGTGGGGTTTTGGTGTGATATGGTCCCAAATATCATTTCAAATGTTAGAGAATTTTCTCAAGATTTATTGAGAAATAAAAGTGTTTTAAAAAATTATTTTTCCATTTTTGCCATTTGAGAAAATAGGCAAAAAGAATTAATAAAACTCTTCAATTTTTTTGTTCTAAGTGGGAATATAGGGGACAATATATAGGCCTCAGATATGCCTAAAGTTGGAAAAGTTTTTTTTTAGAGAAAAACAAATTTCTTTTATAGAGGGAGTTTTTTTGGAGGTTTCTGTAAAAGAAAAGAACCAAATAATTTTTGAGCCAATATAATTATGGAAAATATTTGATAAATTTATATCTCTAAGTTAGACGATGTCCAGAAGGTATATCAATCATTTTCAGCCTTTTGTTTTGAAAATTAAACTTGCTTTTGGAAGGAAACAAGAAATAAAGGATCTTGGACACTAATATTTGTATACCATCAAAACCTTGTTGGATTAACGAGCTCAGGTCTCCCCTTGGATCATGGGATAGATGTATAGATAGAACAAGTGATGTATATGATCTTGATGAAGAGGGTTGGGGTTAATCATGATTGTGCTTTCCTAGGTTTGTCGCCAAAGTTGGCTAAAAATAAGGGTGTCTGCGCCGGACCCACGTAGAACCCCACCGTGAACAACTCGTTGGGAATTAAACAAAAAAAATGTGGCCATCGGTCTCGAACCAAAGCCTTGTCTTCTATTGTTCCTTCCTTTAGATTGTAACCACTACACGACTCGGTAGTTCGTGAAATATGCACACATAGGAGCTATAAGGACACACGACCACGAATAACATGCAAGCATATTCGCGAAAATTAATCCTAAAAAATTGCGATTGCGGGACTCAAACCCGCGCCCTGCCTCTATCGTTCCTTCTTTCCCACCTGTAGCCAAAACAGCAATCCATGCTTCGTGATATAAAAGCACAACGAAAGTATAAGTTGAATGAACTTGGTTTGCTGGTGGGCTTGGGCCTCGATCGGAGGCAGCTGAACGACCTGAGGCTCTTTTGGTTGTGCTAGCATGCACGACTTGCTGGGCTAGGCCGCTAGCGGGCTAGCACGGCCAGGCACATCCCTGTGTTTTTCTGTTTATTCTATTGTATCTTTTTATTAATAATTCCAAATTGAGTCAAACAAAATTCAGGGAACTTATAAAATTTTTGAAAATATTTTTTGAACATTATGGATACCTTTACTTTCCATAAAAAATATAATGAATTTGTTTTCATATAAAACCTTAATAGGTGTAAATAGAACTTTTTGAATCATGATTTTGACAATAGGGATTGAAATTGAATTTTTTTGTTGAGCCTCGCTAAACTTGCAATGGATTTTCGAAAAAATATCATATTGTGTGTCTAAAAATGATTTTTGCAAAAAATCATGAGCATTAGATCATGTACGTGCAGTTCAAAACGGACCCACTTTCTATCGATTCATCAGAAATTTATCATTTTCGTGAGAGGTGGACGGAAAGGTTCGAGATCCCCCGGTTCTGAAATTGTTTATGTAAGGTGGTCTAGTTCAAACTATGGTCAAAACGGAGGGCACAGAGGTTCATAGATAGGGGATGATCCTCGCTAAAATTGCATCGGGTGTCTAAAGAAACATCATATTGTGAGTCTATAAATGATTTTTGCAAAAAATCATGAGCTTTATTTCATGTACCTATAGTTCAAATCGGACCCACTTTCTACCGATTCGGCACAAATTTGTCTTTTTAGCCAGGGATGGACAGAAAGGTTTGATATATCCTACTTGTGACATTACCTATGTAAGGTGGTCTAGTTTTTAAAAAAAATATGGTGGCAGCATTTTGAATTAACCATTTGGTGGTTGCTTCACAAAACGCCCCGTTTTTGGCACTCGGAAAATGGAAAATGCATTTTCTGGGAGACGAAAAGGAAAACTTTCTCCTGCAACATTGTTCGCCATCCCAAGATGCACATGTGTGTACAATATGAGAACATTATCCCAAACTCACGATTCTGGCCATAACATTGGTCGTTTGACCCAAAAGCCATCAAACCTGAAACATGATAGGTCATTTATGTGAAGTGTTTTTCGAGATGTTCGTAATAAACCAAGTTTGGTAATTTTCCTTGCAAATATATCACATAATATGACACCATGTGAAGGTTTTATATTGTTTAGACCATTTTTGAATTTTTCATGCCCATTTGAAATGATGGTCAAAACGGCGGGCACAAAGGTTCATATATCACATAATATGACACCTTTTCTTCCACCCTTGGTGAAAAATACAAATGTCTGCCGAATCAGTAGGAACTAGGTCCGATTTGAACTATAAGTACATGATCTAATTCTCATGATTTTTCACAAAAATCATTTTTAGACTCACAATATGATGTTTCTTCAGAGATCCAATGCAAGTTTAGCGAGGATCAGCCCCGAGCTAAGAATCTTCATGCCCGTCGTTCGAGAAAGTTTAACGATAGTTTGAAATGAGCATAAAAAATTAAAAACGATCCAAACGACGCGAATCCTTCGCGTGGTGTCATATTATGTGACATAGTTTGAAGAAAAATATCAAACTTGGTATATTGACTATGTCTCAAAAACACATTCACAAAATGACCTATCGCATTCAAGATTTCCTAGTTTCCGGGTCAAACGAATAATGTTATGGCTAGGATTGTGACATAGTTTGTGATAATATGCACATATTATGCATGCATGTGTATATTGGGATGATGAACAATGTTGTAGGAGAAAGTTTTCCTTTCGGTGCATGGAAAAACCATTTCTATTTTCCGAGTGCTAAAATCGTGGCGTTTTGTGAAGCAACACCAAACGATGAATAAAAAATGATACCATCTCATTTTTCAAAAATACAAGACCACCTTACATGAACAATATACCAACTGGGGAACCTTTTCTTCCACCCCTGGTGAAAAAGACAAATGTCAGCCGAATCGATAGGAAGTGGGTCCAGTTTGAACTACAGGTACATGATCTAATGCTCATGATTTTTTGAAAAAGTCATTTTTAGACTCACAATATGATGTTGCTTTAGATATCCAATGCAAGTTTAGCGAGGCTCATCCCGAGCTAAGAATCTTCATGTCCGCCATTCGAGAAAGATTGGCGATAGTTTGAAACAGTCATAAAAAATTAAAAAATGATCCAAACGGTGCGAAACCTTCACGTGGTGTCATATTATGTGACATAGTTGGACGGAGAAATATCAAACTTGGTATATTTATTATGTCTCTAAAAAACCTTCACAAAATGACCTATCTCATTCGAGGTTTTCTAACTTTCAGGTTAAACGACCAATGTTATGGCCAGAATCGCGACATAGTTTGTGATAATATGCCCATATTGTGCACGCATGTGCATATTAGGATGACGAATAATACTGTAGGAGGAAGGTTTCCTTTCCGTCGCCTCGCTAATATTGCATTGGATCTCTGATAAAATAGCGTACTATGAATCTAAAAAAATTGTGAAAAATCAAGAGCCTTAAATCATGTACATGTAGTTTAAATCGAACCTACTTCCTACCAATTCGGCGGATATTTGTCTTTTTCACGAAGGGTGGACAAAAAGGTTTGAGATATACTAGTTACGAAATTGTACATAGAAGGTGGTCTAGTATTTTTGAAAAATAGGGTGTTAGCATTTTGAAACTTTAATTTTGTGGTTGATTCACAAAACAACCCTTTTGCCCCTCAAAAGATGAAAAATAGCATTTTTGTGTGACGAAAAGAAAATCTTCCTCCTACACATTTTTCGTCATCTCAAGATGCACATATATGCACAATATGGACACATTATCATAAACTATGCTTCGTCAGCATTTACATTTTTAATCGGGCGGCTAGAGATGCTCTAACACAACAGAAACCCCTAATCCGCATGAGGTCGTCTACAACCAATGAAATTACAGGAATTCATCTCGCACGAATCGTCCATCTCAGCCAGATCAGAACCGTCCAGAGCCTATCCAACGTCTCATGCTCAATCGAACAAGCACACCCGAGCCACTCATTGCGCTGCCCACCATGCCCCTCGTGATTGGCCTCCCTGAACCCTAGCATCTTTCCTCTTTCCTCCAACCACCGCCGCTCTCCAGATCCAGCCATGGCCAAATCCAACTCGCGAGTGAAGGACTCCTTCCCCGATCGATCCTGTCCCTCTCCCCGACCTCGTTATCCCCCACTCTGTTGTTGCCCCACCGATTCTCGACCCCGTCTTTGGCCGCCGCCGCCCGTGGGGATTTCGGCCGGGAAGCCCAGGAAGCGGTCCACGAGCTCGACAATGCCATCGGACTAGCATAGATCGAGGATGAAGAGGCCGAAGCTCGAGCAGATCCTTAGCTCCCACGTGCGTCTCCGGTGGGACAGGGCCTACAGGCGGGTCGTCCCAGCGTGGAGCAGATCAAGATCTCCTGGTTGCGCCTCGCCCCCTTCGTCAACGCCCCGCCGCGCAGGCATGCTTCCCGGCTGGCCAATGTGGTATCAGTTCCCAGAGAGTTCTTCGAGCTGGAGAACCTGTGGCGGGTGCTCTCCTACGAGGTACATGTTCATTGTGATCTCAGTCAGTCCCTTGCTTAGTTGGAAGTCAACTCGTATGTTGGTTGATTTGGTCCCTTGCTCAATTGAAATTCCTTGCCCGGTTTCTCCCGACTGGGACCAACACGGAGACAATGCATGTGTTGCTTACCGGGAAGAACCACCACTTTGGGAACCCTCTTCTCACCTAGCAAGTACTATTCCTACTTCTGTATATTATATTTACTCATGACAAGAACGATCATTGATTTAGGAGGATCTTTTGCACTCTATTTCATACTCTCTCTGCTATGGTAATCTCCACCCTGATGCCATATGTTAGTAACATAAATGGGAAAACTGTTCTCTTGTGCTGTCTTCTGACAATATTTTTTCTACCAAATGGATTACATAATCATTTGTCTTGTGCACTTCATTTGAATGTCACCATGTCCTAATTGGTTCGGTTTGCTGATATCTCTGATGCTTCATGTTTTGGATACGTTATGTAGTGCAGAACCCGTATTCCATATATGTACCTTTGCTTGAATTTGTAGAAGTTGGAGAATCCTTTAGTATCATCCGTTCCATGTTTTCCATAAATAGGGTCTCTATACTCCATAAATAGGGTCTCTATACTTCTTACATAATCATGTACTCAAATTTGTCTTGATACGGGTGTATCTAGTACCAAAACTTGACTAGATACATTAGTATCTAGATGAATCTAAGTCAACTAATATGGGTCGGAGGGAGAATTAGAGATGGTGATCTCCAATTTGTTTGCTAGTCTGATTCATATGAAGTTGCTTCAATCCATTTTTTGTTGCTGATTTTCGATTTGGTCGGCCGTCTACCATCTTACGGAATCAGATCCGCTCTTCCTGGTCATGTTTGCAGGTATTGGACCCATGGCGGTGTCGGATGAGCGAGCTGGTGATGCCTATCAAGCTACCACTAATGGACTGGGTATATAAACTATTTGACTACAACTATTTAATTTTATGATTCAAAATCTGGGAGGTTTTGCTGAAATGTAAGTTTCTGCTACATGCAGCGCAACGGAGCTACTTGTCGGCCTCTAATCCTTAATAGGCGAAACCCCGTGTCCGCCAGGGACCATTGCATCTCCGAGCCCTTCAGATCGTCGACGACCTAGACATCCATGCTCACACCTCACCTTCGGTTTGTAGTGGCTCCTCCCAATCGTCAAGCAGATGGAGGACATGACTCCAACAATGGTGCTTGAAGGTTCTGTGCCACCACCCCCCTTTCATTCTTAATTACTGAAATGACTGGCTAGATCTCACGGGCAAGTTCTTGTACGATTTGTGATGATCTGGGGTCCATGTATTTTAACTATGGTCTATACTTAAAACTAGCAATGGATGAAACTGGGTGTTTTAATTGTGGTCGTGGATGAATATAAGTTGTCTAGTTACTTTTATCTATGTTGTAATCTCATTGCGATGTGTTTCTTGTTGGGAATTCTTGAGTGGTTGCAAGACTACCATTGCGATATTTTAAACATGTGTATGCTATCTTTGATTAGTCGAGCCAAAGTTTAAGGAACTGCAGGATAGATTAAGAACATTTCTTAAAGAACCACAGGACAATATTTATGTAGTTTTGTTGTCATTCTAATGAATATGCCTTTATGTTGTTGTTCATCAGATCATATGAGTATATCATTCTGATTTGAAACTTTGCATCTAGTCCTAGACCAGACCATATGAATATATCATTCTTGTTAAGAATACGTCTTGTTAAGAATAACACTTATTCTAGGTGTCCAGTCCATTGCAAGATCTCACGTGGTAGTTAGTTATTGTTTTGCATGCTTATTTATACAATTATGATAGTTGATCATTTAGTTCAGTGCATTCTCTCTTAGCTTGTGTTTTATTTAACCGTATGTTGTTTGAAATTGCAGGGGAAGGTTTATTTATAGCCTAGGGTGAAGGACGATTTCATTCGACATGCTGCATCTCTTTGATGGTGCCTCCGATGGATTGATGTACATCTATGATCTGGCTATCATGTGGTGTCACAGGATTGTTATAGTAGTTTTATATTTTGGTAGCTAGATACCTCACGTGTTCTGTGCATGATTGTAATGTATATTATTGTTGTTTGAAATTTAGTTTGTTATTGGCTCATTTGAATTAAAAGAATTTCATGTATTCTTTTATTCTTGATTAAATTATTGTTCATTACATTCGAAACTTGGAAAAATAAGAAATGATAAATCTGAGCAGTGTGAAATTGAACATGACAAGTGGGACCTCGTGACTTGCTAAAACTGTCAAGTGGGGCCTAGTACCTTTTGGTCTCTAAAAAGTACATGGCCCAAAAAAAATATCAGCAGAACTATTTTACAAAATCAGAACAAATATATTGTGAATGGACTATCTAAATGCTCCAGCCCAAACATGAAGTGAACCACAAAAGGCCAAGACCCAAACAAAAATGGACTGAAATAAAAAGCATGGCATCTAAAATTGTTGGGCTCGGCCCATGTAAAACACTGAGTTAGACTAGGCTGAATTTGATCAACGACCATCTAATTTGGTCATGGATTTGCCACGTAGGATCGACCACGTAGGATTTTACGTGGACGAGGCAGTTACCCCATAACCAATTTTTTGGTCATAGGTTTCATGACCATCTATTTTGGTCATACTTGTCCATGACCAATTCAAAAAAAAGGTCGTTAGCTGTCTATAGTGACGCTCGATATGTGACATACTACTTTTGGTCATAGATGCATTACTATGACCTTTCTATGACCAATATTTGGGGTCACTAGTTAGCATATTTCTTGTAGTGGTGTGGTACGAGCAGATGGTACGGGCAGGCTCCGCCCGTACCACTCGTCGATATCGCGGCAGATTCTTTCCCCATGTTTGGCATTCTCCCAGGTGCGAAGGTAAAATCAATAAAATAAATTTTATCACTTAAACATATCATATTATAACATAATATGACAGTTCCAATTGATATGTTCATAAGAGACTTAGTAATTCGGGATCCTGTTGAAACAAGGACAAAAAGTCACGCAAACGCAGTGAAATACCAAAATCCCTAATCTATTGATGCAAAAATAAAAGGTAAATGTGCTTCCATTTTGGACTCATCATATATCTTATAACTCACTCTGGTATATGCTTGTAACATTTAGAGCATCGAACATATCTGATATGTACATATCAAAGTATTCATGGTTGATCAAATAATTCATGTGGTTTCACTCGCCAAGTGTCAAAACACTTGTATCTTGCTTCAACCGCTTCCATGTGGCAAGAACATTTCTCATCATTTCCATATTGAAATTCATTCAATATTTCATCTATGTACTTAGGCACAACCATATATCATCTCAATCTATCTACATAGACATTGATGCCCAATATTATGGTTTTGCCTAAATCTAATTTTAATGAAATCCTCAACATATGTCAATAAAAGATACATCATGTCCAATCAAAAATATTTATTATACATAATGTATTAGAAATATGACTCAGAGCTCCCACTTCATTTCTTGCAAATACAATCATCGTCATCATCTCCAATGAAATTAAACCTTTTAACAATTTCATCACGATGAAGATTCTAACTCCACAATGCTTACTTCAACCATTGCATTTTGCATACCTTTTAAGCATCTGATACCTTCAATCTGGATTCACGGATGTAGTATAATGGCTTTTTCCCTAGAAGACCTAGGTTTAATCGAACCTCGGAAAGTACCGCTAAAAGGTAATAAAAAAGGACACGTCTACAAGACTTTGTTTGTTTGTTTTACCTTAGTTTACCAGACCAATCTAGTTTACTTTATAATGGGTTTGAATCAATGGATGGAGATAGGCCAGGGTTGAAGATCCACTTGTAGATGCACATCAAATGGGATAAAAGATAATAATAAGCATAGTCATGCATAATGTTTGTATTGAGATAATCTCTTGTGGGCAACACATCCTAATATTCTAGAGCCCCCATGATGCTGCGGGCATAACAATAAGCTTTTTAGCCAACCGAGAGTAGACCGAAGCCACGGGTTACAAATGATTATTTAGTGCAAAACACAGATCAAAGCTTTAATAGAAGACTGTACTACCCTTTCTGTCACTGAGGTTCCTATGATATCGCCGCTAGCCAAGTATCTCACCTCAAACATTTATCAATCTATGGGATCTTAGGTACCTACAAGTCCACAGATGGAGACAAGAGATAAAGAAACAAAAGATTCAAATCACAATTCCAAACAAAACACAATTCTCCCATGATCTAGATGCACATAATCGCTGCGAGGTTTCTCCCCAACCCACAACCTGTGAGGACTGCTCACTCATAACAAATAGATCTGAGATAGAAAACATCATACTAATACTTAGATTGAAATCAAATATTCTTAAAATGGTCGCCAAATCACAAGGATATCTAAAGTACAAAGCAATGGCTATGGCTAGTGGATGGATGGATGGGAAAAGTGATGAACAATGGATAAACAATGGTGTGGATCTCCTTTGGTGGTGTTGTGATGCAATCTGAGAATGGCGGCTCCCCGGCCGGCGGCTGGAGCCTCAAAATATATAGGTGTCTTCACGAAAGTTGTAGGGTTTGACGAGACGAAGCCGTCGCCACTTGGTACAGGTGGACCGCACCCGTACCAGTGGTCATTAAGCTTGTAGACGCCCTGGAATGCCTCTCCAATTGCTTGGACGTGTGTACTTCCTCAAAACACTTCATTATGACTCCTTATTTCGCTTTAAAAGCCATGATTTCCTACAGAACATAAATCAAAGAAGGGATTTGCATATCTTTGCAATTATTAGTCATTAGTGGCAAGAGTTGAGGGTTTATTTGGCAATTGCTGGACCAGAAATAACATTTAAACGAAGTGGAAGATGGCAAAAATCAGATCGATCAACTTCCCCAGAGCTCAAACCTTGATCGTCCTCGAGCAAGAAGAACCAAAAGAACTATAAGGAATTTAACGTTTAAACTTGAAACAACGAGAATAAGAGTTCACTTACAGTCGGTAGTCGTATGTGCTCACCACTTCATTCATTTGCGAAGCTTATCAAAGTTAGAGAGAAGACAAGAATACTATACAAGCTTTGGTAAATCAAGATAATCAAAGTAAAGTTTAATGTAAGTATAAATAACTAGAAGTGTAGCAATCAATCCAATTCCTCTAATTAACTCCCAGCTTGCCAAGGAACACTAGGATGATTAAATAGTATAATTGAGTAAGAGAATTTCATGTCCCAAGTAGTATAACAATGAAGTGTCTTATTTACACCCACATCAATAAATCAAATCTATCTAAAACACTTCTAGTCCAATCATTGTCTTTCAAGAAAAAAATGTAATGTAGTAATGTGACCATGCCAAGGACTTGTTATGTGAATCCTCATAGGTATCTTTTTTTCAAGGATCGCCGATTATTTCTTTTGCAAGTATTTGCACAACCTTTGAGAATATCAATACTTTTGCCCATATATTGACATATATGCCACTCACCTCATCAACTCATAGCCAATTTCTGGGGTTGTACCATAGAACGTTCAAAAGCTAGCGGAGTTGTTGGCATCCCAAAGGTGTGCATTAGAGACATAGAAAAAAGTTGTCTCACTTCTTTCTATTTCTCTTTTTTTTTTTTTGAGATAGTACCGTGGTTTGATCTACAAGGTTAGATTTGGCATGCATCACCATTACCGTGTCGTCGAGACTATCAAAATATATATGGGGTTAAGTATCATCACGGGTATACTCTGAAGACAATCAATCATCAAACAAGTCATAAATTTCAGACTTTTTCTTATTGTATTTGTTTGGCATTATTATTTCCATAGCATGACTCCGTTAACTAAAAGAACTAGAGCAAGAGCTTCAACAACTAATCATCATACCAATGAAAGCCTTACTCTAACCATATTAAATTACTTCCCACTAAAATGGCATCTTAGCAAATCAAGCAACTAAGATAAAGGACTCAAACTTCATAAGTGGGATACATAGGACATACCTTCAAAACTCAAACATGATTAGTCTCAAAATGATATTAAACCAAAGAAGCAAAGTATGAATCCACGTTTATGAAAAAAGGAAAACAGAAAAATCTTTTTGAATTTTGAGGATATGGATTAAAGATAGAAAAGAACTTGCGACCTATCAATGGTTTTATGAAAATAAAAACAAACAAATACAAAAATAAACTAAAACAAAATAAAAGGAAAAAAGCAAAATGTTGGAACAAGCCAACACGAGTGTGTAAAAGCTCCCAAGGAGCTAGAGTACAACCTCGTTATTACAAAATTAAATTTGTCAGGGAAACACATCCCCAAGCTTAGGCTTTTGCAAGACCTTTTGTTGCTCATTGTTATGGTGGTGGATAATCTCCCACATTCCATTGGATTCTCCAATCATGGAACTAGGTGGCGAGGCTTGTAGTGGCATCTCGAAGGTTGATGGAGAGGTTGTTCATATTTTGAATATTTTCTTCGAGTGCATAGATGTCTTTATAGGTGGTGTAGTAGTTTGGTGGCTTCACATCTTGTTTGGGTCCTCCTTGTTCTACTTCTTCATCTTCTCCTTCTCCCACGGGTATTTCTTGTTGGGGTAGATTAGCTTCAACCTGCGTATCATAACGCAAATGTCCATCCTTGATAGAGAATAAACCGTTAGGTAAAGGAGCTGGGATCAAGTGATCTGCTCCAGGTATATCGAAGAAATATCTACCATGATTTTTAGAAATCATACCACTTGGTCTTAGAGTAGAAAGGCCGAGACGGTTACCTCCAATCAACGGTTGGATGTTACCTAGGTTAATGCGAAGTGTGCGTGCAAGAACGGTCACAACTCCTCCTCCACATATGGGTCCTCGAGATTGAAGAGCCTGATGCTTAAGGTAAAACACAAGAAGAGCGCCCAAATTTGGTGTTCAGTTGCAAATGATAAGGGCAACTTTTGTGAGGATCAACATGTCCTCCTCATTAACTCTAGTAAACTCACCATGTACCTGCAATGTGTTAGCAATAACATAGGATAAATATCAAATAGCAAGATGATCAATTTGGTTCCACTTGGGTGTGTTTCCACAAATTCTCATCAAATTAAAATATTGTGAAGGGGAAGGATCTAAAATAAAGGTAGTTTTTCATACATCGGTGGTGTTATTGGCAAACCCAAAGCATTGATACCATTGGCTGAGTGTCAAAGTATACTCGCAGTTCATAAAGCGGAATTTAATTCGATCAACTCCAAGCCTTTGTTCGTCGGAACAACCATAAGGATCCATCGTGTGTGTCAAGGTGCTGAAGAACTCAAGCGTCAAGCGGCGATATGTCGCAACATCCTGAAAGAAAAAATTGTACAAACCAACATTGTTAGAAAGTAAATCAAAATCACCACGAATGCCAAGTTGGTTCAGGATATAAGGACACACCCACTTGGTGGACTTGATCTCTCAAATCTTGAGACGATCAAAACGGCTCATATGGAACTCCTCAGTGAACTCGATGCCAAGTGACTCGAGGGTAAACGTATCAACGGGTGGTGCGGAGGATTCCGTAGCCATCTCACGTGCACGACTCCTCGTGTTAATCTAATAAATAAAAACAAGACAAAGTAAAAAAAGTTTGCTAATATTTTTTTGGTCCAATAGAAACATAGCATAAGTGATTCTCTACACTAACTACAAAAGAAACTCCTATAAAACAATGCTAAGCATACTTAATATCAAGATTGAATCAAGAACAAGACCTATGTCTCGATTGACAATGATGAATGATCGAGTGAAGATTTTGCACAAATAAGTTGGGGATCGGAGGAGAATCATACCTTAGATCTACTGAATGCGAAGAATCAAAGAAACATTGAGTAAATATGAAGATCCAATGGAGGTGGTTTGAAGTTTGGAGGAAGAAGAAAGAGAAAAATGATTTGGGGATTTTTTGGTTACCTCCTCGGGGTGCTTATGGCGGCCGCGTACGTAGTACGGGCGGGCAGTACGGCTGCAGCCCGCCCGTACCGGGTGACTTACCTTGGGGGAAACGACTGCTCCCTGGCGGTGCACTCAGTACGGGCGCGCGGTATGGTCGCATGCACTGGTACTGCTAGTCGTTAATGTTGCGGTGACTTTTCTTGAAATCTGATATCTGCTCGGGGGTACAGTACGGGCGCGCGGTACATGCGTGTCTGGCCGTACAAGTGGTCGTTATCGACACTGTCCCTTTCAGCAAACATCATTTTTTTATCTCTCCTTGGCTTGATGTGATACGGGCGCACGGTACGGTCCACCCCGGCCGTACCATTGGTCGTTAAGAACACTGTGAACTACAAAACTTAAAGAATTTGATTAGTAGCTCCGTGCACCTTTGCACATCTTATCAAAGGGCTAGATAACTGCAAAAATACTAAGTAATGATCCATGAATATTTCTCAGGCCATGTGTTAGTAAAATAAAATATAGAGGATTACCTTATTTCTTCTCCTCTATCCATAGGTCTTCTTGAACACTCTTTATAAAAAACAAAAAAAACAAAACTAACACAATAGAAATATAATATAAAGAGAAATTTTATTTCACATGGGTTGCCTCCCATGAAGCGCTTCTAGTTAAGATCAATTAGCTTGACCTTGAAGGAAATCACTTAGGTTTGTGAAGTGGAACGCCCACTCCAAAGTAATTGGCTTTCAAAGTAATTACACCATCATCATCATTAGGCTTGGCCTTCTTTTTCCTAGGGAAGTCGACTACAAAAGGATCTCTAGATGGTAGCCCTATTCTCACATTCCCTTCATGTAAATTAATCAAATCTTTAATAGTTCTTAGGAACAGCATACCTAGAATTATAGGTGCTATGACATCTTCAGGCATGTCACAATAAAAAGATCAATAAGAGCAGGACTACCTTTAATTTCAACAAATATTTTTTTATCCCAACAGCTTGTTTATAAGTTGAATCATCTAGATGGAGTCTCAATTCAGTTATAAAAAATTGCCCCAAGTTTAATTTATCGAATAAGCTTTTGGAAATTGTTGAGACGCTTGCACCAAGATCACAAAGTGCGGATATCTCATTAACTCCCAACTTAATTTTAATAGTGGGCTCAAATATATCATCCAGCTTAGCTGGAAGCTTATCAGCTAGTCTTTTATACTCCATCTCTAAATCACAAACCTTAGATGCTACTTGTTGTACAAATTGTTGGTACATAGCATCATTACCTTGTTATGTACCTGATTCTTAATGGTGATCATCTTTAATAGATCTTCCACGGTATATTCCAGTGTTGGCGCGTTGCTATAATCCAGCTCTTCAGGTATTTCATCATTGGTTACCACCCTCATCATTTTGAGGTATTCTACCGGATTTGGCTCAGGTTTTCCAGTAATTTTTGCTAGTATGAGAGCTTGGCTCTCGGCTACCTTACCGAGCTGAGCCTCCACGGTCTTCATTCTTTCCTGTAGATCCTGCACATCATTTCTAATTGCAACGACCTGGTTAGATAATCTTCCTATACTACTTTCATGGTTCTTCGTAATCTTAATAAGCATATTATTTTTCTTGGTTTGATCTTGTATAAATGCACTAACGATTTGCTCAAACGGGAGATTACCATGATTTTTTTGAGGGAAGATTGCCATGATTTTCTCCATTAGTATTATCATTATTATTATAAGGAGCTCATGAAGGATTGGCATGATATTTTTGAACATTAGAAGCATAATTATTTTTCCATGCAGGATTAAAAGGAGTATGAGCTATAAATTAACATCATTAACATCAGTAGTGATAGCATTAACTTTGGTATCTTCCTTACCCTTTACTAAGCTAAGCAACTCATCTACCTTAGATGTAAGCTCATAATTATTTACTTCGGTAATTGAACTTACTCTCTTCGAGGTTCTTTCCACATGCCATTGGGCAAGGTTATTTTGAAAATCATCAAGTAATTTATTTGCAACACTCACATGCTTTCTCATGATCGTTCCTCCTACTGTAGTATCTAGCATAGACTTAGACATTGGGTTAAGACCATTATAAAACAAATGTAATATAATCCACTATTCTCCCCCATGATTAGGATAGTTCATTACGGCTTCTTTCATCCTTTCCCATGCAAGTGCTACTAGCTCACGGTCTTCTTGTCTAAAGCTTGTAATGTTGGATGTTAGCTGCATAGTCTTCGCCAGGGACACAAATTTAGTCACAAACAAATTAGTACATTCCTCCCAAGATTTAATAGTGCCCTTTGGTAGAGCTCGCAACCAATCCTTAGCCTTTCCTCTAAGAGAGAAAGGAAACAATCTTAGCTTAACAACATTTTGATCTACATCCTTAATACGCATCATGTCACAAATATTAGTAAAAGTATTTAAGTGATATCCCGAATCTTCAGTGGATGAACCCCCAAATTGGTTTTGTTGAACCAAACTTGTAAGGTTAGGTTTTATCTCATATGTTTCCGCATCTACGACGGCCTGAGTGATTTTATTCGGTGCAGGAATAAAATCATCAGTGAGAGTAGCATACACCCCTAATCTGTTTTCAGACATGGCTCTTATCTTTTTGGTAAATTTTTAAGTAGTAAAAATGAATAACAAGTAGCTAATTTTTTGGGGTTTTCAAATAGATAACAAGAAAGTACAATAATAACAAAACTTAAACTACATCTAATAATAAAACTAAAAACAAGGTCTCTAATGACCTCACCAGGATAGAGAAATTTCTTCCCTGGCAACGGTGCAAGAAAAAGGGTTGATACCTTCGATTCAGATTCACGGATGTAGTATACTAGCTTTTTCCCTAGAAGACCTGGGTTTAATCAAACCTCGGAAAGCACTTCTAAAAGGTAATAAAAAGGACACGTCTACAAGACTTTGTTTGTTTGTTTTACCTTAGTTGAACAGACCAATCTAGTTTGCTTTATAACGGGTTTGAATCAATGGATAGAGATAGGCTAGGGTTGAAGATCCACCTGCAGCTGCACATCAAATGGGATAAAAGATAATAATAAGCATAGTCATGTATAATGTTTGTATTGAGATAATCTCTTGTGGGCAACACATCCTAATATTCTAGAGCCCCCATGATGCATTGGGCATAGCAATAGACTTTTAATCCATCCAAAAGTACAGCGAAGCCACGTGTTACAAACAATTATTAAGTGCAAAACACAGATCAATGCTTTAAGTGGTGATGTTGTTGTTGATCCCGAATGGGGCGCTAAGAAAAGACCATGCTACCCTTTCTGTCACTGAGGTTCCTATGAGATCACGGCTAGCCAAGTATCTCACCTCAAGCATTTATCAATCTATGGGATCTTGGGTACCTACAAGTCCACAGATCGAGACAGGAGACAAAGAAACAAAACATACAAATCACAATTCCAAACAAAAGACAATTCTCCCATGATCTAGATGCACATAATCACTGCGAGGTTTCTCCCCAACTCGTAGCCCGTGAGGACTACTCACTCATAAAAAATAGATCGGAGATAGAAAACATCATAAATACTTAGATTGAAATCAAATATTCTGACAATGGTCACCAAATCACAAGGAGATCTGAAGTACAAAGCAATGGCTATGTCTAGTGTATGGATGGATGGGTGAATTGATGAAAAATGGATGAATAATGGTGTGGATCTCCTATGGTGGTTTTGTGATGCAATCTAAGAATGGCGGCTCTCCGACTAGTGGCTGGAGCCTCAAAATATATTTGCGTCTTCACGAAAGTTATAGGGTTTGATGAGACGAAGCCATCGCCACCTGGTACAGGCGGGCGGTACAGGCGGACCGCGCCCAACCAAGTGTCCGTTAAGCTTGTAGACGCCCCGGAACGCCTCTCCAATTACTTGGACGTGTGTACTTCCTCAAAATCCTTCATTATGACTCCTTATTTTGTTTTAAAGGCCATGATTTCCTGCACAACATAAATCAAAGAAGGGATTTGCATATCTTTGCAATTATTAGTCATTAGTGGCAAGATTTGAGAGTTTCTTTGGCAATTGCTTGAACAAAAACAACGTTTGAACGCAGTGGAAGATGGAAAAAATTGGAGCGATCAGCATCCTTGATTTAACAAAACCCTCCGTACACTTTCATGTACACGTCCTAGGTAACCATTCTATTAGAAGAACTTTGTTTTGTTTGTTCAAGTACCATATACAAAAATTGGCATATCTGGCTACAATAATCCGTCCAAACCAAATATCGCTATGAAAGATCAAATCCTTTCATAGTCAACTCCTTGAACATAATTGTAAAACTCTTTTAACAATATGTCGACCATTTCATAGATGTGAAAACATCCATGTCAATTTACTTATAGATCCAAACATGTCTTATAGGCTTCACGCCTTCTGGAGGGTTTTCCAAGTTTAAAAACTTGTTTCTCGTGTATGGAAACTATCACGAATTTCATGACTTCTAGTCATTTGATGGAGTCAGGATCTATCATTACTTCTTTGCATGTAGTCAGTTCATTATTTTCAAAAAAATGATAAAATGCAGAAGACTGAAGTCTAATAACACTTGAATTAAATACTACAATAGAAATGCTAAATAAAGTTCTAAGTGACAAGATAAAATGCGAGTATTGCGTAAAAAGGTGTTTTTTGTGTTTTTGGTATAAGAGCAACAATAAGTAAAGTAAAACAACTTAACACAAAAATTAAGTATCGTGTATGTAAGAGAGATTAGAACTGCCATAGGGAAAATGCGTTCTCATGGAGTAGCGGATACACCACTAGCATTATAAGGAACTAAGGTAAAGATTATTATCATGAACATTCTCAACTGTGTATGTGTGGGAGGAACTCCGTCTTTGGAAAAATAGGTAGCAACCAATGCTCACATCATCCTCATAACCACAACAGTTAACAATTGACATCAATCGAATTACTGCGCTATTAAGGTAATTAATCCCGTATGACGTATCCCATGGCATTGATAGTGTTCCATGAGTTTCCTCGGTTCCCAAGTTCATACGCAAGGTGTGTCAACAGCTTTATAGTCACTATAAGTGCCAACACACCTCCATCTACCAACAAGTAATTCCCTCCATCAAGTCCCCATAAGAGGCAAATATTGAGAGGTCGACTTCTCCCAACATCAAGATGAAGACAATCTAACACATTGTCAGATGAATATCATAATAAACTTTATCTCATTTCAGTCTCATACTAGCATTTCTCCATCTCCCAAGAACTAAAGATCTACTAAGACATGGAGGCAATCAACATCATGGCAATAATGATGGAATCTATCATAGATGAATAGTACTTGTATAAATCCACAACGAGTACGGAAATTATAACAAGATCTAGACAAGATGTAGATAGGATGGGTGGAGATGGTGGTGATGCAGCGGTTGATGATGAAGATCGATGCCTTAGCCTCCTGGATCCGCGCAGGGCAAAGATGGAGCCCTGGCGTACAATTCCACAACTGGTTTAACACCTTATTCCATGAATATTCGATGGACGGTTAACATGGGACTATGCCCTTCAAATCATCCATTGAGTACCCAAAGGCCTTGCGATGCTCCGTAAGTATTTTCATGAGTTCTTCTTCGTCTTCTGAAAGTTTAGCAATAATAATAACAGGAAATCTGTATTTAAGATTATCTAGTAGAGTCTTGAATTCTGGGGGTGGTAATTCCTTGTCCCCTCTATTTTCTGGCTCTTCAAAAGCCTCATTAGTTGGAGGCCCTATAATGGGAAGTGAATCAAATTCATCTTCTAGTTCTTCTAGGGACTTGTCCTCCATGACTATTTCTTCATAATTTAAGTCTTCATTTATTTCTTCTTTTTGATCACTAAAGAATAGAGCTACCATATCCTCAATAGTTTTCTCTATCTCTTCTTCTTGTATTTGTGGAGGCATGTCTTTAAATTTGGAAAAGTGGAATTATTTCTCCGCTTCCCCAAGCATAAGAGACACGATCTCCTTTTCGAAATCAACATTGGCACCTATATCTCTCAAAAAGTTTCTTCCAAATATAATTGGGCAGAGAGTTTCAGCTGGCATATCAACAACTACAAAATCGATAGGAAAGATTTTTTTACCAATTGTGATAGTTGCATCTTCAACTACTCCCGTTGGAATTCTAAGAGTTTTATTGGCTAACATGATTGGCATATTAGTATTTTCAATTGTAGCCGATTCTTTTTCTAATTTTATTTCTAAATAGAAATCATAAGATATAACATTAACTTCGGTGCCAAGATTGCATAAACCATAATGCGAGGTTTCTTTAAATATGTAGGGAAGAATATTCTTACCTACATCTTTTACCTTTGTTTTACCTTCAACCAATACGGACGTCTCTTTATCGAGTTAAACTATGTCACAATGTGCATACATAGACATAATTGCTTCCTTGGTTTCCTCTTCATCTTTAGTTTCTTCAAGATGGTCCACAACTTCTAGCATACTTTCCTCGTCCTTCTTCTCCTGTACTGCTTTGACCTGCTCATATTCAAAAATATGCTTATGTGCAGTGTTAGGGAAAGGTATAACATATGTTGGTTCTAGGGAGGCTAGTGTTGCTTTAACTTTTTTCTTCTTTTCAGGTTCGGGTGGTGGATCATACTTGACCAAACCCTATTTTGGAGCTTTTATGTGTTTTGTAAAAGCTTTAACACCTTACAACACAAGATCTGAATCCAAATAAAGTTCCTTAGATAATTCTTTAACATGGCCCTTTTTTATCATAGTCATGAATACAATCATGATCTATTTCTATGCCTCCTTCGCTTCCTAGACCAAAATTCCATGAAACTCTTTGATCGCGAATTCTCTTAAGTAAAGCCGAAGCTTTAGTTATAGGAAGATTCATAAAGTCTCCCTCCATGAAAGAGTCTAGTTCAATTTTATTAGGTTCAATTAAACCGCCATAAAAGATATGCAATAAATATCATTCAGGCAAATCATGATGAGGGCATAGATTAAGTAAATCTTTAAATCTCATATAAGCTCTTACTAGTCCTTCATTAGGACGGTTCCTCCAAGTCATTATAAGACGCCTGATTCCAAAAGATTTTGATAATGGGTAATATTTTGGTAGAAACTCACAGGCTAAATCATCCTAAGTAGTAGTGGCTTCTAGGGGTAGAGATCTATACAATGAGAGAGCTGAACTAGTAAAAGTATGACTAAAAAGTTTAACCCTTGCCTCATTAGCAGTATATCCCGTCAATTGAAAAGTGCCACATATATCTTTAGAACATGCAATATGCTCATATGGATCAGGATCTTCTTCATCCCCAGTAAATTGCTTCTTGCGTAGAATACCAAGTAATAGAGGATTTATTTCAAACCCCTTGTCTTCTTGTTGGAGTTGTCTCTTTTGTAAATATCATAGGGCTTCCCAAAGTGGCTGAGTGGGTTAGCACTAGTCATATGCTCAAACTCCATCATGTTGGTGGAAACCTATAACTCAAAACAAAACTTAGCAAGACAAAAATAAATAAGAAAAAACTACAAGACCTATAATGCTTAGCTCCCCGGCAACAGCGCCATAAAATAGCTTGATGACTGCAAGTGCATAGATCGTTTGTAGCTAGTTTCGAAATAAAGATATCGATCCCAGAGGGAGCAGGAGAATGAAGTCTAATAACTCTTGAATTAAATACTACAATAGAAATGATAAATAAAGTTCTAAGTGATAAGATAAAATGCGAGTATTGCGTAAAAGGGTGTTTTGGGGTTTTTGGTATAAGAGCAACAATAAGTAAAGTAAAACAACTTAACATAGAAAGTAAGTATGGCGTATATAAGAGAGATTGGAACTACAATAGGGAAAAGGCGTTCTCAGGGAGTAGCGGTTACACAACTAGCATTATAAGGAACTAAGGTAAATATTATTATCATGAACAATCTCAAGTGTGTATGTGTGGGAGGAACTCTGTATTTGGACAAATCGGCGGCAACCACTGCTCACATCATCCTCATAACCACAACAGTCAGCAATCGACATTAGTCAAATTTTTGCGCTATTAAGGAACTTAATCCCGTAGGACGTATCACATGGCATGGATAGTGTTCCGTGAGTTTCCTCGGTTCCCAAGTTGATATGTAAGGAGTGCTAATATCTTTATAGTCACAGTAAGTGCCAACACACCTCTATCTACCAACATTGTTTTTCTTCTGGTATTATTGATATTTCCCAAATTAGTGATTTACATTGTTTTTGAATCCTTTTATCCTCAGTACAACTGCTTCAAGTATTGTGTCCGTTGTATCCATCATCTGTCCTGATCCTAGTGAAAACAAACATAAAATATGCGCGCGAGCGCCGTAAAATACCAAGATCCTACATCTATAATGCAAAAAAATAATAGAAAACATGATGCAAATATTGTGTCCTCAATGCGAGCGTCGTAAAACATGATTTACATTGTTTTTGACTCCGTTTCTCCTCATTATAACTGCTTCAAGTATTGTGTCCATTGTATCCATCATCTGTCCTGATCCTAGTGAAAACAGAAATCTGCGCGAGCACCATAAAATACCAAGATCCTACATCTACAATGCACAACAATAATATAAAACATGATACAAATATGCACTCATGAAATGCCAAAACTTCAAGTTTAAGATGAAGCATCCAACTACAAGAATTTCAATGCAACTTCTTCTCCAAGCACTCCAAGAATGTCATTCAAGAAAGAGCTGGACCTCTACTTCGCCAAGTTGGACGAGGCCGTCAAAAATATGACCCCCAAGAGATAGAAGAAAACAAGTTACTTTTTCAAGAAATTGGATTCAATGGAGAAGATGGCGTCAAAGACCAATACTTCCTATATGAGTGCCACCACCATAATGACACTTAAAGTACATGGTGAGCATGGGTCTTTCCCTTCACCAAAGGAGGCGCATGGAGTTGAGCACACCGAGCCTATCCCTATATGCTTGAGTGATGATGTGGCACGAATCCCATGTGAGTATGAGAGCCACTTAGCCCACTTGAGTGAAAGCAAGAGTGAGATGATCGACTCTACCATATGTGAGATTGAGTGCTTACACTTGGAGGGCATGAGCGAGACACCACGAGAGTTCAGAGTGGTAGTTGATAGGTCTTGTGAGGCCACTTTGATTTCTAATGACTTACCCTCTACCTCTTGTGTGTTTTCTCATGTGTGCTAGGTTCCATGGATCAAGAAGCAACAAGCTTGGAGATGATGATGCCTCCGACCGAGAAGATGTACATGTTGGATGAAGATGATGACATCCTCATACATGATGAAGAAGTCGCCCACATGGAGGACAATACTACCACAACACCCACTTCATATGAGAGGTATGAACAAGGTAAAAATAAGGGTGTTGATGATGCCATGATCCCACTAGTGGACATGATAATTTGTGATGATTTGAATGCTATGGATGATACTTGTGAGTACATATGTTTCACTCTTATTCCCATGTGTTGATCTTTCTATGCATCATGATGACCATGTGGATTCCTTTTATTTGCATGATATTGCCATAGACATGATCTGCTCTAAACGTTATGTTGATAACATGATTGCTTGCACCTTGTTGAACAATTGCTCTTTCCAATGTCTTGCTTGCAATGATGATAACAACGGTACCCCTATGATCATGCTTTGTCATGAGTGTTTTACAATTTCTCCCATTGCTTGCAATAAGACGAATAATTGCTCTTTCACTTGTTTTTCTTGCAACAATAATTATCATATGTTTTCTGTTGATATGGCCCCCATAGCTTTCTCAAATTTTGGAGATTTTTGTAAATTCCATAATAAGCATGTTCCCCACTTGCATACTCAACATGCACCTATGTTACACTTGATTAACACTAATGGTGATGTGCACAAGAAGAGATACGTCATGATGGATGATGTGTTTCTATACCATGCACACATGTTCTTCCTTTCTATATGATGTGTGTAGGTACCTGCACGATTATGTCAACCTCGATTGAGCACGAGTTGACAAAAAGAGCTCTAGAGAGCATCCCACAAGTGAGTTCAAGATCTAACCCAACTTAGATACCTTTTGCGTGCTTTGCATCTTTCATGTTGAAACATTTCTCTTTCCTATGGATAGCTTGTAAGCATGTTGATGGTATTCGTTCACCTTGTGACAATCATGTTTCTTTGCTATTGGATATTGATTCTTTGTGTGTTACAACAAAAATGTTAAACAATTTCTATTTCTGATGTTTTGTGTGCAACCATAATGTCATTATGAGCATGTATTGTCATGAGAGATTCCACGTCTCTCTTATAGTTGTTACAACAAACATAAAGACCACTTGCTCTTTCATATGGTTTGTTTGCATACTTGTTTTTTCTTCTACTCGTGATACATATACTTCCATGATCTTTGCTTTGGATGATTTGTGTGTGGAATCCAACATATGGAACAATTGCTCTTTCCAATGGTTGGTTTGCACACATAATGATGTTGTTTTGGATATCCTTCCTCATGTGTTTTTTCCGAATTCTCCTATTCTTACATCAAGGATGTTGATCAAAATTTTAGTCCAATGCTTTGTGTGCCACATTAAGATGTTTTATGGACTTTTTGAGTTTCCACATTTGGATGATGTTCAAACAATTTCCATGCACTTTGACCTTGCATATGCATCCCGTTTTCTATACTTGAGTTGTGCTAATAGTGTTGTGAACAAGAATGGACATGCCACAAATGGCATGCTCCTCTATCACACACAAACATATGTTTCTTGGTCTTTGTTCTGTGAAGGTACAATTTCTTACGCGGCAACCACTATGGACTATAAGTTGACAAGAAGAACCGAAGAGAGTTACCTATGGCTACCCTTCATCGAGATATCTCTACAAGCTAAGGTGACTTCCTTATACGTGAGGACTCATGATATAATCTCCATGAATTGGCTACTCTTTGAGTGTTGCTTCGCTTTTGTTGTTAGGTTTTAGGCTTCATGGAAAGTGAAGGAACATTGAAGTGTTGTTAATTTAATTTTCCCGTGTATGACTATAGGGTGAACCCCAGGATCAAGAAGGTCTCTCGACATCATATTCTTAGTGATGAGCATGAAGAGGTGAGGACAACTCTTTTTGAAGGGCGGTCATTACCACATCAAGGTCTCCAACTTACGCCAAGTCGCCATGGACTCCAAAGGTGAATCTGTTCCTTTATGAAAGCGCACTTCCTACCCTATTGAATCGTATACTACTTCATACTCCGTCCCATATTCATGATAGGTTCATACCGACAAGTACGGAGGCAAGGGAGGAATCTCGGAGCACCCATCCCGATAAGACAGAGGCTTGGAAGATAAGACGGAAGAAGCTTCCCCAGAAGCACCAGAGTCTCCAGCCCTGAAGACCGAAGTCTCCGGACTGACACCCCGGAATCTCTGGATCACCTCTGGACCAGCCTCTGAACCGAGGCCTGGGACAGTCTGAACCGCCTTCAAGAGATCGACCAGAGACATACGGGAATCTCCAGCCCACATCAAAGTCTCTAGACCCTACACACCGGAGTCTCCTACTGGGCCTGCGTGCCTTGAGCTTGTCCTTCGGCCCATGTACCCCTTATTCCACCCCAAACCCTAGTTTTATGCCCAAACTACCCCTATTCTAGTGTCTGGCCTATAAATAGATCCCCCACCCCTCATTTTATCCTTTAGGCATAGATGATAGATGAAATACAACCCCCTTTATGGAATATCTAGTTTTGCCTCATCCCCTTTACCAAAAGGGGACCGACTATCGTCACCACGTTGTTGGAGTTTGTATTGCGCCTCCCTCGTTGTACAAGGCCTACGTTTGCGTGTGCGTGAGCATAGTTGTCAAGACACTCTCCAAGATGTTATTTCCTCTCCGCTTGGGATCGAGGGAGCATGTTGACCGATCTTTCCTTGCAAGGATTCTACCGGACCGGTGGCCACCAGCGGGAGCAATCAGCCTTGTATCGTGTGAGTTTTGTGTGTTCTCATCGTGTTCTTTGCAAAGTGTGCATTTGATTCCGCTACCTTCCCCCTTTCCCCTCGCTTTCCCATTGATTTAACCACAAGATCCGTGAAGATTGGCCCACCCTTGAGGTCACCACTTACCATATGTGTTTGATGCCCTAGAATATTCCCTTTATCTGCCCTTCACCCCTAGTACTATAAATAACCCCTATGGCTCTCCCTTATTCACTAGGCATAGATGATAGACTAGAACACAACCCCTATGTGGAATCTCTGTAGTTTGCCTCATCCCCTTACAAGGGGACCGACTGTCGTCATCAACCTCGTTGGACTTTGCATAGTGCATCCCACATTATAGAAGGTCTACATTTGCGAGTGCGTGAGCATAGATGTCAATATACTCCCCAAGGTGTTCTTCCCTCTCAGTTGTGGATTAATGGGAGCACGTTGACCAATCTTTCCTTGCGAGGATTCTATCAGACCAGTGGCTGCCATTCGAGAGAAATAGGCCTTGTATCATGTCGTGTTTGTGTGTGTTCATCATGTTCTTCCCGAGGTGTCTGTTTGCCCGCTACCTTCTCCCTTTCCCTCACGTTTCCCATCAATTTCACCAAGAGATTCGTGAAGATCGGGCCACCCTTGAGGTGAACCCCTTATCACTAATGGCACTAGAAAATGTTATAACAATTCGAAAGGAAAATATTCTTTGCAAGATACATGTACTTCATAATTCTTTATATTTTCTGCAGCTTATAAGGATGCCGACTGCATCGAGCTATTCTATCGGGTCCTCCAACGGAGTCGACTAACATCAGTCACGTTAATCGATGCCAAGACCCAAGTTGACACTATCCTTGGATGACCACACTCCTTAGTGACGCAAAAGCATAAGCATAAGCATGGTCACAAGTTGTCGCACAAAGCCTCGTGGTACTACTCCTATCAAAAACGTTAGTCGCGCATCCGATGAACTTCTGGGTCCGTAGTGTATCCCTATGATATTTCCAACTGAACCTCAAGATACAAGACTCAAGTCTATGCTCTAGTGCACGACTCAGCCAAACACTCGGGGGATACTCCTACAAGGAGCGCTGGTCATGCATCCGATGAACTTTCAGGCCCCAGTGTATGCCTACATGATACAAGATTCGAGTCTCTGCTCAAGACTACGACTTGGCCAGACACTCTGGGGATACTCCAGTCTGGAGCGGTAGCCGTGCAGCTGAAGCACTTCTTGGATCATTCCAAACAAAACCTTCGGTTGAAGACTCAAACACTTCCAGTCCTTATCCAAATCAACAACTCGACTAAGGACTCGGGGGCTACTCCCATTAGGAGCGATAATTATGCATCAACCACATACTCAATGTTGAATGAACAAGGGATAACATGTCTATCGCGATAACATGTCTAAATGCCATGTTTATGACATGAAGATAAGATAAGTGAGAAAATCCTCGAGTTCTTATATTGCATCCGCCGTGATAACATTTCTGGATGCCATGTTTACAACAAGAAGTTAAGACACAGGGATCCGCCCTACGGTTCTGTAATCGCACACACTACGCTCTGCTAGAAAATTTCTATATTTACGATATGATGAAAAATCCTGACGGACATGTTGGGTACCCAGACATCAAACTAGAATTCGGATTTGATAAGGCCTCCGTAGCCTAAGCTGAATTATGGCAGCATATACTAGGTTCGAGTGCATGAACTTGAAGAATATTGACGATGTTTTTGTCCAAGAGAAATTAACCGGTTCCTGATCCGTTGGATGCACTAGACCCGTTCTACCAATATCCCCATGACAAAAAATTTACTTATAGTTCACACATTCGAAGAAGTCTTCAGCTTCACCACACAGGCATATTAAATAGAAATACTTGGAGACTTAACTCGAGTTTATGACTCGAGTGGAGCTTGGGGGCTACTAACATAGGCACAACCCTTAGGGTACCCACTATTGGCATATATGGTGTGGCCCAATGGAACGCCCACTCGATGACCTGCCAAGATCCATGAAGCCCATGATAATTTGTCTGATACGAAGCCAATAAAGACACTGAATCCAAGCGCACAAGAAAAGGAAAGTTCAATATTAAACTATTTTTCCACTACTACAATCAACATTTCCTTTTGCAGTGCTAAGAAAAGTTCTTCCAAGAATAATAGAAAGTTTATCATCTCCAGGCATATCAAGTATAATAAAATCAGTAGGAATAACATGTTCATCAATTCAAAGCAAGACATACTCAATCGTGTCAATAGGTTGCTTAGTGGTTGTACCAGCCATCTGTAGAGTAATGGATGTAGGGGAATATTCTCTTAGATTTAATCTCGCATAGAGTGAATATGGCATGAAACTAACTCTTGCACCTAAATCACGCAAGGTGTTATAAAATCTTGTTGTTCCTATAGCTCAAGAAATAGTTGGTATACCAGGATCTCCAAGTTTAGCAGGGAGTTTATCACCATAAGTAGTCATCATTTCTGTAGTCTTTGTTACCTTTTTATTTCTATTAATAATATCACGCATGAACTTCTTATAAGTAGGCACTTGAATTGCATCAGCTAGAGGAAGTTCTAAATGAAGTTGGCTTACATATTTGGAAAAGGCATTATAAATATATTTATTAGGCCCATATAGCACTCGGTCAGGATAAGGAAATTTCTTCTTTATCTTCTCTTTTACCTTTGGTGCTGGCTATGGATCTTTCATCTTCTTATTCATCTTAGGCTTTTGCTTTTTAGCTCATTTCTATTTAGCTATAATGGCCTCTTCTTGTTCACGACTAGGTTCATTCTCTTCTCTTGGATCAATCATTTCAGCATCAGTGTCATATTGTTTATCTTGATCTTCACTATTATTTTCCTCATTTTCTTTTGAAGCCTCCTTTTGTTTCTTTTGGAATTTAAGTTCTATATCATCTTGAGGGTCAGCAAAGTTTTCTTCCACTTAGATCATTTGTTGGGTTTCCTTAGCCTTTCGGGCTTGATCTTCTTGATACCAAGGTGGACCTAGAGGTTCTTGCTTTCTTGTACCACTTCTGATAATAGTGTTAGTAACAACAGTTTCATAAAAATCATGTTGACTCAAAATAAGAGCTTGAGTCTTTGTAATTTGGTTACATTGAATTTGAGCCATCTTAACATGTCTATCGAGATGTCTAGTTCCATGTCCTAGATTATCGAAACTTCTGTTAGCTCCTCAATATTTTTTTTTCATGAAGTATCAGATGTTTATTATAATTATAATGGAATTGATTTTTTGACGCATGCATTGTTGAATATTTTATTCAGCTCATCATCCTCTACTAAATCTTGAAACACATCAACTTTATTTTCTTCAACAAGTTTAGCCACTATACCCTTTTCTTCTATTGACTTCTTAACCTCGGCCTGAGTTCTGGTGTTATAAAAAGCATACCTTTCCTTGGTTTTGCTTATCCTTGTAGATTATATTGCTCATTATTAGAAGCTCTTACCATGAAAAGTTTCAAAGATTTCTCTATTGTTAGTTCACTCAATGTTCCTCATGTGGTTGAGTCAAACATTTATCTGGATTTAGCAGTAAGTCCATTATAAAAATATTTCACAGTTGAAGAATCAGGAAAACCATGATTAAGGTAACTCATAAGTAGCCTTGAGAATCTCTCCCATGCATGTGCAAAACTTTTGCCAATCTTCTAGAAGAAATTAATAATATCACATTTGATCTGCAACATTTTATAAAATAAAGTAAATTTTTGCATAAACTCTTTAATACAACCCATCAACCTAGTAATTGAATAATTAGGTAAGGATTGCACCTAGGTAAATGCTTTATCTTTCGAAGACCAACGAAATAATTCTAGGACTAGGAATACTTTAGGTAATCCTGCTTGTCTGAAAGTATCATAGATTTCATACACCCTACTTAGGTGATGATTTCGATCTTCGACCTCTTTTCCTAAAAAGGAAATATCTTGAATCATACGCACAAGTTTATGATTTATTTCATATTCCATACCTTCTAGATCAGGATAAAGAATAGGTTGTCTCATGGCAAGTGGAGAAGGAGCAACACATTATTTTAGTGTCTTTCGAGGCTCCTCTGCCCCCTTGTTAGAGATAGTTCTTCCATTAAAGAACTCAAACTATTAACATCAACACCATGTGAATTAGAAATATTTTCAAAAACTTCCTGACGTCTAGTGTCAGGTAGACGCTCAATATAAGGTGGCAAATAAGTTCTTCTAGAGTGTGTAGATCCTCTGTCTTCAACATAGATCATCTATTGTGTTAAATCTTTCAAATATTAGGAAATAAACTGTCGGGCCTCTGGATTAATCCTCCGAGAATCCCAGTTATGCATATCACCACGATCCCATGATCAGTCTATCATGGCACATAACCGACAAGTATCAAAGTAAACATCCATTACTTGTGCGGATACAAGTCATACCTCAATTGCCATTATGGCTACATCGATCATCGTCAACGAGACTTTATCAAAGTGTCGATCGCGAGCCATGCCATAACCTATGGGCAGCTGATCATAAGGATGTCCTAGCTCACATAGTCGGTAACATCACCTTCTTCTTCCTTACTTATCGAATCAGACCAAGTTAATAGCTAGGGACAATCCTAGGGAGTAATTTCAATGTGGAACAATAAAGGATATGCAATATGGTTGGGGTAGTAGGAGGGATCCATGAGTGGTTCTTTTCTAAAAAACGGTTTCTCTTGTAGATATAGCATGTCTATATCTTGCTGAACTTTTGTAATTTTTTTGAAAACATTTGGAAAGTTTGGAAAACCACTAGGATTGGGTCACCCAATTTCATTTCCCGGTCGTCACTCGACCAGGATTTTCACCTTCCGTGACCATCCGAGATCACCTCACTTCCTCTATGGTCTCCCCGACCTCCCATTTCAGAAAACTCTTTCTTTTCTGAAAACCTTTCTAGAAACAAAAACCATCACCACTCTACTACAACCTTCCCAATTGTCCATAACCACAGACACGGCTATTCAAATAGATTTACACTCTATAGAGGTTGTACACTTTACTCACAACATCCAGGTACCCTACCCTGACCTCAATACTCTCCGGATGCCAGACTAGTATAGGATCCTACCCTCTGAGTTATTCCCCTCAACACTAGGACGCTGGGTACCAAGGACTAACCGGAGCGCCTTTTCCACTAAACAAAGTGTGCGCTTTCAATAAGAGGATCCTAGTAACGCCCGGAGGCCCGCAGACCATTTGTTCCTTCTCCTGGTCGATGCTTCACATGGACCATTATAGGAGAAGACCCGGCCTCCAGGGATCGCAATCCCATGTAGTAGTTGTGAGCAAACTTATACTGGAGTAAATAAACTTCGAGTTAAGCCCCTTCCTACATAGGAGTAATGTGGTTGCACGGGTTAATTGTTCTAGTAAACTGCAAAGAACCAGGTGCATTTTCGTAAACATTTTCCTCCATCTCCACTTCATTACCACTTGTAAAATCAAAACCTTTTCCTTTCTCAAATTTTGTCTTGGCAGGACAAACCTCAACAAGGTTTTAGCATAAAACATTTTGTAAACTTTTCAGGGGTCTTCCCAACCTATAGTTTTTCTTTGGCTAAAATGGGGTCTCCAAGGTGTATGGTGTCATGCACCACTTACAAAATTAGGGACAAGTAGGTGTCATCAAGGAGGTGTATAGTAGTTCAAATGTGTAATGGTTTGGAGGAGCCAAGCCACTACCAGATATAGATCATCATATAGTAAAACAATGCATTTTTCATAAATAGGTAGGTAAAGCATGCATAAGTAAAACAGTAGGAAAATGCTTATGAGCAAGTAGGTGGCTTGCCTGTGACCAGCAATATGGCAAAATGACCCTGGGCTTCTTCTTAGAAATCCATAATAATTATCATCTTCTCTTCTGGACTTCGGTATATTTGCAACTATCTTTGTCATGGATCACACATGCAAACAAATAAGGCCTATCATGGTGGTGGCACCGCAGATGCCATGTATAGGCTAAATATGGGGCCAATGTGCACTAGAGGAATCCATAGAGGGATAGTGTGGTCATTCCACACACATATGTTTTTATTTCTCTCTTCTCGATGATGGATTACAAGGGCTCCTTAAGATGTTCATGGGAAGGAGACTACTTCTCTTACTACCCATAACTACTCTCTAGGGTTCTCCTTTAGTAAAAATGGTCGACCCTCTCTATGGAGGTCCTGCCCCTCCATATATAGGGGGGCTAGGCTACAACTTAGGGCATACGTGGAGGCATATTCTACGAATATGCTCCTCGGTAAAGCAAGATGCCTATTTTACACTTTAATAAGGTGGTACGGACTCATGGCGTAAGCCTCTTTGTGCTCTTCTATGGCGTGGCATCATCCGACATTGGTGGCGTCAGCCAACATTGGATACATCACCCTTTTCGTCCACTTCCCATTGGTCCTTCCCTCTGTCCGCTTCGCTCACGCTACAGTAGACAGATACCACCTTTTGACCAGCGAGATTCCTTCCTTCTCTTGTAAGCCAAGTGGTAACCCGGCTAGCGCCTGGTTAACTCGGCCCTGTTGGTACCTACAAACAAGTTAAAAAAGGCTAGCCGACATACTTTATATGTCGACCGGGACAAGGTTAGACGAATATCCTTTGGGTCAGGTCACTCCGTAAGTCGGCTTGCCTTTAGGTGACTTGGCCAGCTTACGCTTTGACCTTGCCATACCTCATCTAACATGGCTTTTATACTCCGGTGTGACCCTACCTGGGGTATCCCCCCAACATTAGTCCCGAAGCTAGTGCGGTCTTAGCAACTTCAGCTGATAAGGCCACGGCAGGTTCAACCTACCAAGTTTTGTGCTCTCTTGACCGAGTTATCCTGTAACTTGGCTCTTGTGACTTGACATTCCCTTGGCTCATTCCAAGATATTACTCGTTGGTCGTGTTACTTTCTATTTATCTAGGCCAACCTTCCTTCTCTCACTACTAGGTAGGGTCAGTGGAGCATTGTTTTGAATATGCTCCACTGATAATTATCAGTGGCGCATTTAAAAATATGCTCCACTGATATTATTTATAACCAATGGCGCATATCACAAATAATGCGCCACTGATAATGTGGGCCCGGCACTCTGGAGGCCTGTGGACCAAATATCAACGGCGGATATTTCCATATGCTCCATTGATATATTATTATCAGTGGCGCATATGCAATATTTGCCATTGATATTTTTCCTCACCAATGGCGCATATGGTAGTAAATGTGCCACTGGTAGCTATGTGGGCTCCACCTAGACCCCACCACTCTAAAAGGTGGCAGGAATATCAATGGTGCATTTAGGATATGCGCCACTGATACTTGGTCTTCCAATGGCGCATATAGTACTAAATGCGCCACTGATAAGTCCTGGGCCCACCACCTGAAAAGATGGCAGGCTTATCAGTGGAGCATTTATTGTAATATGCGCCAGAGATAACTTCGTCCAGATCTACAAGATGGCATGCACCCCCACCCACCACCACCATTCCATTCTTCTCCACCCACCACCCCAAACTAGATCTAGCTCGTCCTCCTCCTCCCCACCACCTCAATTTCTCCATTCTTTTCTCCATTCTTGGTTGTTGAACCTACCTTGCTTCATAGTTTTGTGAGGGGAAGCCTCCTCCAACATCCATATTGTTCTCCAACAACAACCACACTATCTCGTCGTGGACTTCGCTCAGTAACGATTCTACTAGGTGAGTTGTTGGAGGACATGCATGTGGATGTTTTGTTTGGAGTGTGGACGTCAGAGTGGTGTGTATGTGTGTGCATGCTTATGTTTGTGAAGCCTTCTTATTAATTTGCGAGAGGGATGGTGTGTTTGCATGGATGTGGTGCATTAATGTTTGCAGGTGACGAAGAAGAAAGCATGTTGCTTGCTCTGGTGGTGCATGGATGTTTACCGAAATGTCGATTAATTTCCGTTTTGGCAAAATTTTGCACTATCCATATGTCCCATTTTTAGGAGATGTCATGCCGAATTTTTCCGGTGCCCATGCATGCATGTGTGTGTGTGTGCATGATGGTGCTGTGGTTCTAAGATACTCTCTCTTTTTGCTCTATACCGCGCAGGAAACCATGGTTTGACACATGAGCGAAGGTCGAGCAGCTAGATACAAGAAACGCGTGGTGGCCGACATGATTCTGAACAAGAGGACCTACATAAGATGTCCGTGTCGAACATGAAATCTCGGGAACTTGGTTGACCCTGATTCCAGAGACCTGGAGAATCACCTCCTCACGCGTGGTTTCATGCGCGACTATGATTCTGAAGCTGACGAGGACATCAACGATCCTGAAGACGAGGGCAGGCATGATGATCATCACGAAGGATATGCCGGCGGCGGACATGATCATGATCATGACGGAGATGTCGGCAGCGGCGGACATGATGATCAACACGAAGGAGATGATGGCAATGATGGACATGATGACCATCACGAAGGAGGTGCCGGTGGAGCAGACACAGACACACAAACGACGTGGCTAACCTCGGCCTTGGAGGACCCTCATGTTCAGGAACTGCTTCTCAGGGAGACGAGCAACACTAAAGTTGTAGCCAGGGAGAAAGCCAAGCTAGCGCAGATGGAGATAGACAGGAAAACTCCATTGTATCCTGGGTGCCGGCCCGAGGATACCCGCTTGAACGTAACGCTCAAGGCTCTGGAGATGAAGGGAGAAAGCAAATGGACCGACGTAAGCTTCAACAAAAACATGAGATTCTGGCAAGAATGTCTTCCCAAGGGGAACACGTGTCCAACTAGTATCGAGGAGGCCAAAAAAATTGTATGTCCTCTTGACCTACCGTATGTTAAGTACCACGCCTGCATTAATGTTGCGCACTTTATCGGGACGAGTACAAGGATAGAACCACATGTCCAGTGTGCGGCCAAGGACGATACAAGAGAGGGAACAAGAAAGTGCCTCGGAAAGTGGTATTGTACTTTCCTATCACTCCCCGTCTGTAGCGGTATTTCGTGGACCCCAAGGAAGCAAAGCTCATGCAATGGCACGCGGAAAGGAAGAAGCTGGCTGAAGATGATCCACATAAGGGCAAGATCTTCACACACCCTTCGGACGCTAGCCAGTGGAACGCACTGGACATTGACTTTCCAGACTTCGGGGGCGATCCAAGGAACGTCAGGCTTGGTATGAGCACCGATGGACTTAATCCGTTTGGCAACCAGAGTAGCACACATAGCACCTGGCCCATGTTTGTATGGCCGTACAACCTCCCTCCATGGCTGTGCACCAAGCAGAGATACGTACACATGTGTATTCTGATTCAGGGGCCTAAACAACTAGGTATCGACATGCATCTATATCTCGGGCTGCTGAAAGAAGAGTTAGCCACGCTGTGGGAGACGCCAGCCCATACGTGGGAGCATACACATGAGATTATTTCCCTATGAGAACCGCGTTTCTCATGACAGTGCCGGGCTATCCAGGTTACGCATACGTGTCTGCCCAAGTGAACCATGGACACAAAGCATGTTCCATGTGCATGGATAAGACCCCGCATCTCCAGCTACCAAGGGATCCCGGGTCATCGAAGACCATGTTCCAACGGACTCGAATGTGGCTTCCAAAGGATCACGCGTGGAGAAAGCATAGAGATCTGTTCGATGGCAAAGTAGAGCTCAAAAAAGCCCCACGTCCGAGGAGCGGAGAAGTGATCCAGGATATGTTGGGCAACTGGGAATAGTGCCCTTTGCCGGGAAAGAAGCATCCGAGGATGAAACCGCTGCATGGTGTGTGGAAAGTTAGGCCTGTTTTCTGGGACCTGCCATACTGGAAATACCTCCACACGCCCCATAGCCTTGATGTTATGCCCATCATGAAGAACGTGTGCGAGAGTCTGCTTACCACTATCATCAACATGCCGGATAGGACCAAAGACAGGCCGAAAGCAAGGAACGACCTGATGGAACTTGGCATCAAGGAAGAACTTCATGAGACGCCGCCGCCCGATGATGATGATGATGATGATGATGATGATGAGACGGCACCTGAAGATACTCAAGGTCGCCACAAAAGGGTTAAGAGGGGAATTGCAGTGTTTCCGGCTGCCTACTTCACTCTAAGTGAGCAGGAGCTTGAGCAGTTTTTCAACTGCCTCCTAGGAGTCAAAGTTTCTTACGGTTACTTGGGGAACATAGGCAGATATCTAGACAAAGCGAACAAGAGGTTCAGCGGGATGAAGTCTCACGACTGTCACGTGCTGATGATGCAGATACTTCCCGTTGCGATCCGAGGGATAATGGACGAGCACGTCCGTGAGACGCTGTTTGGCCTCTGCAACTTATTCGACGTCATCTCGAGGAAGTCAATTGGCTTGAAGCAGCTCGACACACTACAAGATGAGATCGTCGTGATACTATGCGAGCTCGAGATTTACTTCCCGCCCGCATTCTTCGACATCATGGTCCATCTACTCGTCCATGTCGTGGATGACATCATTCATCCCGGGCCGACATTCCTGCATAACATGATGCCATTTGAAAGGCTTAACGATGTTATCAAAGGATTCGTACGCAACAGGTCTCGTCCAGATGGAAGCATTGCCAAGGGCTTTCTGACCTACGAGTGCATCTCTTTCTGCCTGAATTATCTACGCACCGACCCGGACGACGAGGATGAGCCTGTTGGTCTGCCCAAAAGGACGCACCTCGGCAGCCTCGCTGGATATGGCCACTGCGAGGGCTTTCGCACCATGCATGTCGGCGCGAAGGGTCGACATGACGACTTTGACAGGGCACACCGAGTCGTGCTACAACACATCGAATTGGTCGATCCTTGGGTGGAAGAGCACAAAAGCTTAATCGAGCAGAAGTTCATTGACCTTGGTCGACCGAGGAAGAAGGGAGAAGTAACAAGAGAGCACAACTCTAGCTTCACAACTTGGTTCAAGAAGAAGCTTCAAGACAATCCCCCCGTAGACCCGCAAACGCCTTCTACGGAGGATGAAAAACTAATTTTTGCCTTGTCAAATGGCCCCGAGCACAACGTGAGGACATATCAGGCATACGACATCAACGGGTACAGATTCTACACCGAGAAAAGGGACATGGGCAGCGACTATCAGAACTCAGGAGTAATGATGCTATCCTATGCCGATGACAAAGCTACCGTCAAGGAAGGATTTTTTTGGAAGGAACGAGGAGATCTGGGAGCTCGATTACGCCAGAGAGAAGGTGCTGATGTTCCATGTCAGATGGGACAAGAGCGTCCAAAAAGAGGGTCCGTATTTCAACACCATGGTTATACCCGATGCCTCTGCGAAGAACACCTCTGCACAAAATGAGCCATGGGTACTCGCGCGCCAAGTTGACCAATGTTTCTTCATCACTGACCCGTCAAAGCCAAGCCATGTTGTCATGAGGAGGGGCAAGAGGAGCATCATCGGAATGGACGACCCGCCAACGAGCAAGACTTAGAAAAGAACGGCGATCCGAAGATCAAAGAGGAATTCGACAAGTACTTCGACAAGCCGACTGCTGTAGGAAAAAGAAGACCACCCTACCTACTAAAGGTTGTCCGTTCACGAGAAGAAACCTTAGCTTTCCGGGCTAAAGTATTCAACCGCGAGGAAGAAGGGCAAGAAGATTGCAAAGAGACGCTATATTTATGAAGAATATTGGTGTGTATGGATATTGCCTATGTACTTGCAAATGGATGTCCTTGTTTTAAATAAATTAATAATTGCCTATGTACTTGCAAATGGATGTCCTTGTTTTAAATAGATTTTTGAATGTTAAACTTAATTACTATTTTACAAAATATACTAGATATTAATGACAAGTATTTTGGCTAAGTGCCAAATACTAAAAAAATTGAGAGAGCCAGGAATCGAACCTGGCTGCTCTAGTTGCAGCACACAACGTCAACAACCACTACAGGGCACCTTGACCAGGGTTCACATAGCTGGTCAACTGATTCTAAGTGAGGAGGTGATCAAAAATACAAGTGGAGCGATGGCTAACCTGCAGCATGCTATTCTATATCTAGAGGAGTGCCTTCTTAAAGAAGAAAATCCACCGTACCCTGTTTTCACGGTCAATGTTCCAACGGGCGCGGGCTTCATTGATAATGCCCCCGCGGATATCTTCTTCATATCGTATGAGGATATCTTCAAGCTTTTCCATGGCAAGCGGATGAACTATAACTTGGCCTGCCTATACGCGCTCCATTGGGCGATGAAGGTCAACAGAGAGAAGACCCCTGGCATCGCGATAGTGGACCCCTAGTTCATGTGTGATTGCCAGTTGGTGACTCTAGTGACCCGGGCCAGCACAAGGAACTACCTCCAAAATTTCATGGTGGACAACAAGAGTGGAAAAGAGCTTATTTTGCCTTTCTTTCCCGAGTAAGTGCACACACTCGCTCGTCGCCATAACTTGTCCTTTCTTAGTTTTCGGTTGCTCTTTTTCCAACATTGTTTCGTTTCAATTGTTTTGCGCAGAGACAAAATTTCAGGGATGACAGACACATAGTCAATCACGTAATGAAGTTCGCCTGCGTCAAGCAGGCAGATAACAGTGTCAAGGAGGCCTACTACGCCCTCCATCACCTGTGGGCGATCGTCCGGGATGCACACATCATTACGTTGCCATCTAGTCTCTGAGCATGGGCTGAAGCTGAGGCAAGAATGGACGATGATAAACTTAAGGATGACTTCTTACACATCCAGCCTCAGATTGAGACCATTGTGCAAGAAGATGTCATCATAAGGGGGGAGGGGGCTTATCCTGCAAAAGAGCGTTCATTAAGCGCGAGATCGAAGCACGGCTCGAGGCGCAGGGTGACCGTAGGACATGAACAATGAAAGACGGCTACAAACCGTTCCCGGCGCCATGTAAAACAAAGTCTTCATGATGTAGGGTTCCTAGCTAGCTAGCGCTCAGCCGGTTTGTGTATCTCGTGTGTGTGTGTCATAAACTTCAACTTGCCTTAGCTCGAAACGGTCGTTGTTGGACTTTGTTTACTTAGTACCATATGTATGAAACTTAATAGCTTGCCTTAGATCGAAACCTTCTTTTCTGTGGAGATGCATGTGATGAACCTTTTAATTCTTTCTGTTGCATGATATAGTACTTATATACCTTGTGTATAGAGATGCCGTGCTACGTGGTGTTCAGAGGGAGGGTCCCAGGAGTCTACGAAGAGTGGGAGGATTGTCATATGAAAGTGAACAAGTTTAGTGGCAACAGATACAAAGGGTACCCGACGAGAGAGCAGGCGGAAGCTAGGTGGAGGAACCACCTCCTTGGAGAGCTGAGAGACAGGAACCAGATGAAGACCTTGATGATCGTCCTCCCTGTGGCCCTTCCTGTGGCTCATCACCGCCATTGCGGTTGTACTCTACTCGGTCCTTTAGTAGTTTAGGACATGGCTAATGATCATGTTGATCAACTTGTTGTAATGTGTAATGTATGAGAAGATGAGATCAATTTGTTCTAGACTTGTATAATATTCGGGCACTTGTCACTATGTCGGGTTCTAATTGATGTGATGATGTATAATTCTAGTGGTATTATTATCTATGTTTTTACACTGTTGTGTATCTATATAAATACCTATATATGTACCTGAATATGTACCTATATATGTACCTATATATGTACCTGAGAGCCATGTATTGTGTATACCTGTACGAAACATTAGTGGCGCATATTTTATTTATCCAGTGGCGCATCTAGTATCAGTGGCACATATGGCTATATGCGCCACTGGTAAAATATCAATGGCGCATATGTAAGGTGCGCTACTGGTGGGCCTATTATCAATGGCGCATATTGTATATGCGCCATTGATATCTAATTATCAGTGGCGCAACACTAGTGGCGCATTACATATGTGCCATTGATAACAAAAAATATGCTCCACTGATAAGCAATTCTCCACTAGTGTCTCGTACGCTTCCCCACATCCTATGTGGAGGGTAATCATTGTTTTGCCTCATTTTAAGGGCCTACACCAGTTACTTTGTCGGTTACTATATTCACTATCAGGGATAACTGCTACAAACGTCACATGGTGGCTGCCTCCTTGTTAACTGTATCACCACATCACGTCGTGGGATCCATTGCTCCTTATGGCCCTTCCTGTGGCCCTCTTCTGATTGGCTGACCCGGAAAATACACGGCCACACCGTGTGGCTTTGGTGTACTGCTAGATCCCACTTCCCCTCCGAGGGGCATGTTTAAATAGGGAAGAGGGACGCCCTTCGTTGTTTTCCCCAACTTCACACACGCCTCTGTTCTTCCTCTTCCTTCTTCCCCACAACAACACCGCCGTCGCCACTACTTCTTCTCCTCGTAGCGCCGCCTCCGCCGTGCCTTGGTGCTATGCCTTTCCATCGCAGCTGCACTGCCGCCTCTGTGTATCTATGCTGCCACAGGGCTCCGCCATTCCAGGCCACTGTCCCCCACCTCAGATTGGTTCTACGAGGGCCTCCTAAGATATTGCTCCCTCTCCCAATCCGGGTGAGTTCGTGGTCTTCCTCTCGCACTTCCAACGCGGCTTCGGTCTCCCCATCAATGATTTTTCCATGATTTCATCAACATATACGAGCTCCAAGCGCATCATCTTCTGGCGAACGTCATCACCTCGCTTTCTTCCTTTGCATCCGGCATAGAAGGGTATGTCGGCCTTTGGCCCACCAACGAGCTATGGATCAAGTTCTTTGGCCTCTGCAAAAATTTCATCCCTGATCCTTTTGCTGCCCCTATCGACAAATCCTTAACCTAGTGTGGCAGAGCCTCTATCTCTTCCTGCAAAAACTCTGCATTCCGCTGAGTCACTGGCCTTGAGTCTTGCAAAGGCTGGGACTAGATGTTCTTCTACGTGAGGAACAATACGGATGAGGACCTGATCCGGCTGCGCCCCTTCAAACTGGGTGTTCCAGATACATCCTTGTGGAACCGAATCCTAAGGCGGCCAACTGCCTTGGAGAATCAGGTGGAGAAGCGAATCAAGGAGCTGAACAAGTTGGGGCTATGCAGCGAGGATGTGATGATCACCTTCATCTGTAGCCAGATCTCTCCCCTACAGAAACACACACACAAGCTCTGCCATATGAGTGGGCATCTTGACCCCAACCGAACCTCCTCCTTCGAGCTCAACAACACCGAGATTTTCCGCCGGATCAAGGCTATCTTCAAGATAGAGAAGGAGTTCACCGAAGAGTGGGAATGGGGGTTGGCATATTTCTTCCGAGATAAGATGCCTCCTCCGGTATGTTTCCCACTTGATCCCTTTTCCAAGTCTTGTCTTATGTCGGACAATCCGCTTACTCGATTCTTTTGTATTTTTTCCTTTAGTTGTCTCTTCAGCAGACCACTGAAGATGGTACGGAGCCGTCCCTTAAATGGGGGAAGGACCGTCAAGTCTTGGACACGATGGAGCCAGATTTAGAAATGTGTTTTCCCACTCCGGATGGCTCCAAACGAACTTCTAGTAAGGTCTCTTCTTCCAAGGATCAGCCTAATGATGATGAACACTCTGATATTGAGATTATGGAGGTACTTGACCTGACGCCCCTCTCATACGCGTTTCTGGTTGATTCGGGTTCAGCTAATCCGGCTAGGCAAGTCCACGAGGATCCTCCTCTTGTCGTGGGCGATCGGGTTCCTACTCCCTCCAAGAAGTGTGCGGTACCTCGGTTGCTTCTCCCGAGCCGCCCCCAGCCAAGAAGAGGGAGAAGAAACCCTGCGTCAAGGGTGCTGGCAAACCCGTGCCCAAGGCCATGGTCCGGAGAGTGCCCAAGCCCAGGGAACCCCCAACCTCATCTGAGTATGTTTTTTTCCTTCCTTGTCCATTTTTTGCATCATATTTCACTATCTTCATGTATTTCTTGTTTTTTCTATTATAACATGTTGTCCATTGTCTAATTCGGTACGGCAGCCAGGGAGATCCCCTAGAGCGGCTCAAGCATTGCAGGGAGAAGTGGCGCTGCCGAGGATACGGATATGTTGGATCTCCCCAGTTCTTCATTGGCCCAGCCGCAACCTGTCGTCACCGAGGTGCCAGTTACTTCGGCACCGACCCAAGTTTCATCAGCTCCAACATTTGCTCCTGTTTCAGCACCATCACCAGTACCAGCACCAGCACCAGCACCAACTTCATGCTTTGTACTAAGCCCTCCTGCCTCGTCTGAGTCTCCCTAGACTCGGCGAGGAGACCACACTAAAACCAAAATTCTAGCCAAATCTCCCACGCCAGCCGCTTCTGTCAAGAATATATTCTAGCAGAAGCCTCAGGCCAAACCCGGAGCTCAAGCCTCTCCTTCACATCAACAACCGAAAACAGACACCTAGGCCAAGAAGGGTTTTGTTGCCTCCAAAGGCCAATCAGCTATCGAAGCCGCCAAAACCCCCAAGGAATCAAATATTGAATCTGGACATCATAGTCTAGTGTCCATGATAAAGAAGGGGAGTACCGCCTCTAGCTTAGCTACTTCTAGGTTTGCTGGCAGCAAGCACCTCACTCATCATACTAGCCCAGTTCCTGCCCAGATCGCAAGGAAAGAGGCCCATGCCAAGGGCTTGGTGGCGACCTAAACACTCACTGGGGAGAACTATGGTCCGGCGTTGATCGAATATGTAAATAACTGGAATGACGCCGAGTTCATCAACCCCAATGATGAGCTCCTGGAGAAGTTTGGTCCCGCCGAGTTCAGCGCTCAAATGAACACAGGGACCAAGGTTATTTCCCTTGCCGGTCGAATGATGGAGGTAAACATCTTGATCATTCCTTTAATATGCGCAAGTACTTAGAGATATGTCCACTAGTCCCCGAGCCTCTGGGGAGTAACTTGTTACTCGGCTCGATGCTCCTAGACAATCAGCTTAGTTCCTTAGTATCCTTGAATATTCACACACCTAGAGAGCCGGGTTAAGTTCCACTTTGCCCGGATCTTGTAAACTTCGAATATTCACACACCTAGAGCCGGGTTAAGTTCCACTTGGCCCGGATCTTGTAAACTTCGAATATTCACACACCTAGAGCTAGGTTAAGTTCCACTTGGCCCAGATCTTGTAAACTTCAAATATTCACACACCTAGAGCTCGGTTAAGTTCCACTTGGCCTGGATCTTGTAAATTTCGAATATTCACACACCTAGAGTCGGGTTAAGTTCCACTTGGCCCGGATCTTGTAAACTACGAATATTCACACACCTAGAGTCGGGTTAGGTTCCACTTGGCATGTATCTTGTAAACTTCAAATATTCCTTCTCATTCATGAACTAACACTTTCCTCTTTAGATCACCACCAACCGCTAAACTGCTTAGTTCCAGCGTCTTCCGGATACACACAAGGATCTTCGCTCAAAGCATGGTAAATTGATCGCTGAGCTGAAGAAGAAATGTAAGTTATCTCACTCAGTATTTTTTACTCTTACTTCTTCTGCCTCATTTGTTGTCCAAACTAACTTGCTATCCGGATTGTACTGCAGAAGTTAAAGCTGAGAACGTCCTCATGAGGAAGAACTTGGCTGATATCAGAGGTAACTTGCCTTGGTTACTCAACCTTTACCCTTTTCCATCCTGACTCGGTAGATAATTATACCTCGGCTCTGCCGGTTCAACAAATTATTTGCAGTATATCTTGAAGATAGCGTGCCATTGCCTGATATGATGCTTCACTTTCTCGAACAAGCAGGCCAGCATGAGGTTGAGATTAATAAAAAGGACGACAAGATCGCCGAACTCTGGCTCAAAGATGATGAGATTACTTAGCTGAATGCCGAAATCAAGAAGTTAAAGAACTCCCACAAGGCTGAGCTGGACAAGGCTGATCAAGAGTTCTCCGAGGAAAAGGAGCGCCTGAAAACTCAGCTTCAAAAGGACCAAGATTTGCTGAAGGAAGCCGACATCAAATTTGAGTCGGTGACCACAGAATACGAGAAGCTCAACAAGAGTAATGCTGACGGTCTCAAGTAGCTGACCCAGATCCTCGGTTATATCTCTCATTAGTTCTTTTCCTTCCGCTGACACATATTTGTCCGGGTCATGCGCCCTTACTTACTGATGTTACTTGTCTTGTTTCCAGGAAAAAATTCCTAGAGAGTGATGCCATTCCTTCTGATGCTATTGCCAAATTCTACCCGTAGAGAGGTACTCCAGTTGGTCCTGGCTCCGAGTCTATTCCCTATGACATGGCGGACATGCTGGTGAGCCTCGCTACCTGAGTTGAAACTATGAAGAATTATGGCACAGACATCATGAATGCAGCTGCCCGGATCGTTAATGCCCTTTGGCCGACTGATCTCACTCCCAGATGTAGTACAACTTTTATTGCAAAACTGATGGAGTGTGAGACCTAGCTGATCCTCTAGAGGGAATTTGCTGCACGCGCTGGAGCTGACACAATGCTAAGCTTCGTGCTATCTTGGTATGAGGGCTTCGATCTGAAGGTTCTTGATCGCTTGCGCACCGGATCTAAGTGGATGAATGACCCGAAGTGGATCGCTTGGTGCAATGCTTGTTCTTACAACCTCATCAAGTATTCCTTTGTCCACAGCTAGAACGAAAGACTGAGCTTCCTCGATGCCATCGATGATGCCTATGTCTCGGATGGATCAGACGGCGAAGAAGAAGAGGCCTCGGAGTTTGCCGAGGATACTAAAGATCTGCAGGATGCTGGGTCCAACCCGGAGGATGAGGCAGAAACGGAAGCTCCCCCCACAGTTGCCGAATTACCTCCTCCAGCGATTGATGCCTCGGGCGCTGCTGCTCCTTAGAGCAAAAAAACACTTTAACATTTATCAGATCCCCGATATGGAGGGTGCAGATGTATCATGCACAAAGATTATGTTTTGCTACTAAGTTATTTATGTCGGATTAACCTGGGCGTAATCCCCAAGTTCCATTTTCTTGTTCTTCCAATTTTATGATTCGGCTCGCGTCTACCTTGATTTGTTTTCTTGACTTACGAGTCTGAGGTACAAAAAATTGACTTAACAATACTTGAAACTTTAGGATTAGCTCAAAGTAACTCAACATAACATAAATAAAACAAATCCAGGGTTAGTCCAAATAACAAATGTCAACTCAATTACGTTCCTTTCCTTAGTTGTGTTTCATGTGCTTTGCAATTCCAAACTTGTTCTCTTCCTTGGCATGAAGCCAATTCTTGTTGGATAGAAGCAAGTCGAAGAGTTAGGTTGTTGGTTCCTACACACTACTAAACCGGCTAAGTTGTAAGTAATTTAAGCCACACGACATATAAAAAGTAAATACAGAAAAGACAATTATTAAGGCAGTCCCCGAGTCTCTGCTTGGGGTGCTGAGATTTCATTGACAAGCTCATTGCCAACATACATACCGACATATGAGATATTCGGATACATAGACTTCTTCGCCATGTGTAAAACGCCAAAGTAGAGCTACATTCGATGGCTGCTTAGATTCCTCGCTAGACCTTTCCGCCTTGTTTTTCTCCTATGGCTGCACATCAATGAGATAATAGGAATCATTGTGCAATGATTTGCTTACAATGAATGGTCCTTCCCATGGAGGGGATAACTTATGCATGCCAGCAGTACGCTACACCAGCTGAAGTACCAGAGCACCTTCCTGGAAGACCCGAGGTGTTACTTTCCAGCTATGGTAGCATCAGAGATTTTGGTGATATATGGAGGATCTAGACAAGGCTAGTTCTCTCGCTTATTCTAGCAGATCAACAACATTTTGCCAGGCTTCCTGCACTTCTTCTTCTATGTATTGGGCGACCCTAGGCGAGTCATGCTCTATGCCGGATGATAATACAGCTTCTGCCCCATATACTAGAAAGAATGGCGTATAGCCTGTTGATCGATTCGAAGTTGTTCTTAAACTCCAGAGTACCGCTGGTAGTTCTTCTATCCAGCACCCCGCTGATCTTTGCAGCGGATCAATGAGCCGGGGTTTTATCCCGAACAAAACCAGTCCTTTGGATCTTTCAACTAGCTCGTTTGATGTGGGGTGGGCTACTAATGCAATATCTACCTGGATCTTCTTTTCTCGGCCGAACCTCGCAAATGCTCCTTCAGCTAAATTTGTGCCATTATTAGTTATGATATTGTGAGGATAGCCATATCTCAAGATTATATCTTTGAGGAATGTCACGGCTGTTGCCCATCAGATTTCCTGATTGGCTTTACCTCAATACACTTTGTAAATTTGTCTACCATAAACAAGATATGGGTCATGTTTCCTTTTGCCGGCTTAAATGGGCTGACCATATCCAAACACCATACCGCAAATGGCCAAGTGATAGGTATAGTTTTCAGTTCTGACATAGGCATGTGTGCCTTGGTGGCGTACCTCTAACAACCATTGCATTTTGTTACAAGATCTTCTGCTTGCTCCAAGGCACTTGACAAGTAAAATCCATGTCGGAAAGCTTTTGACACTAATGCTTTGGATGATGCATGATGCCCACATTCTACCTGATAGATACCTCAGAGGATGTCAAGCCCTTCTTCTGGGTCAACACATCGTTGTAAAAGACTTGTGACACTCCTCTTGTATAGTCTGACATTGATAATGGTGTATGCCTTTGATCTCTTTTGGATTTGCCTTGAAAGTATCTCGTCACTTGGTAAGGTTACTTCTTTCAAGAACTCGAATATTGGCTTTTCCCATGCAGGTATAGCTCGAACAAGGAAAAGTTCCTCGTCAATTTCCATTTTTTCCACCGACATAACTCTAGCTCGATCAAGCTGAACAGTCCCCGGGTTCTACGAGGCAGACCCCGGGTCTGCCGAGATAGTCCCCAGGTTTGCTGAGGTGCTCCCCCAATCTATATCCATAGGGGTAGCTTCTGATCCGGAGTGTGCCAGGACATAGATTGAGTCGGATTCTGGTGAAGGTGTGATAGATGGTTTTCTCAAGTGCTCCAAAGCAACGCCTGGCGGGATTGGCTGCCAAGATGACCCCAATTTAGACAATACGTCGGCTGCCTCGTTTTCAAGCCTAGGTACATGATGGAACTCACATCCTTCAAAGAACCCACTTATTTTTTTGGACATGGAATCTATAAAGGGCTATGTTAGCATCCAGAGCATCCCAATTGCCAGACACTTGCTGCACCACCGAATCTGAATAACCAAAACACTCTATCCGACATATCCCCACTTCCTTTGCCACCTTAAGTCCATGCACGAGATCTTCATACTCGCAACATTATTCGATGCTCTAAAATGGATCTGGAGGACATACTTCAGCTGATCTTTCTTGGGCGAGGTAAGCACCACCTCGGCCCCAGTCCTTCCTTTAACTTTGACCCATCAAAGTGCATTCTCCAATAGTTTGAGTACGGCAAAGGTGGTTCGTATTGCATCTCATACAAATCCACGAAGAAATCTACCACTTCTTGAGATTTGATCGCATCTCTACTATCAAATTGTGGTGCATATGGGGCTAACTCAATTACCCATTTTCAATTTGGCCACTGGCATCTTTGTTGTTCATTACCTCGGAATGGGTGCTTCGCATATCACTTTTATGGTATGTTCCTCAAAGTAATGCTTGAGCTTCTTGGCTGCCATATATGCGCTATATGCCATTATCTAATAGTGAGGGCAATTCTTCTTCGAAGTTGACAACACCTAGCTTAGGTAATACACTGGCCTCTACACCGACTTACCCTCCTCATCACACTCCACCACTATCATTGCACTTACGACTCGGTTGGTCAGTGCTATATAGAGCAACATTAGCTCGTTGGATAGTGGTGAGGCTAACACTGGTGCAGGGGCTAGCATCTTTTCTAGTTCATGAAACGCGCTATTAGCTTGCGGTGTCCATATAAATTTATCTGCCTTTTTCATCAACTGGTAGAGGGGTAATTCCTTCTGTCCCATCCGACATACAAACCGACTTAATGATGCTAGGCAACCCGTGCACTTCTGCACATTGTTAAGAAACTTCGGTAGTTCCATTCTTTCTATGGCTCGGACCTTTGTGGGGTTGGCCTTGATACCTTGGCTGGATACGAGAAAACTGAGTAACTTCCCAGCCAGCACACCAAAGGTACCTTTCTCCGGGTTAAGCTTCATTCGGAACCTCCTTAGCTTCGCGAATGTTTGCCTGATATCATCAAGGAGCGTTTTTCTTTCCTTAGTTTTTATTATGACATCATCCACATAAACTTGCACATTTCGACCAATTTGATCATGTAGACATTTTTGCATGCATCATTGATACGTTGCTACTGCATTACATAAACCAAACGTCATAGTGCGATAGCAATAAGCCCCATACGGGGTGATAAACACGATCTTTATTTGATCATCCGGGTTCAAAGGTATCTGGTGGAAGCCAGAATATGCATCTATGAATGATAACAACTCACAACCAGTAGTTGAATCTATGACCTGGTATATCCTTTGCAGTGGAAATGGATATTTCTGACATATCCCGATTCTCATGGAGGAAGTTTACGAGCTTGCTTTTATATTTGTTGATTTGCGGCACCAATGGTTACGGTGCACTCTAGGAATTGATCATCAATGGGCACCTTCTTTGTATCCTTCATCGCATCGAATGAGACACTCCCATGCGTGTTAGTCAAAGACGGCATATGCTACTGCGCGGACTGAGCCAATGCCGCCACTTCCAGAATTTTCCTTTTCTCCTGACCAATCACTAGTGACTCAGCCAGGTTAAACCCGACTGAAGCACACTAAATGGAACGCCTAAAGTCCCCAGCTATGGTGATCACTCCCCTTGTTCTAGGAAACTTCATCTTTAAGTAACTGATGTGAGTACATTAAATAAACTTGTTTAGAGCAGGCCTACCGAGTAATGCGTGATACACGCTTTCTAGGTTCACAACCTCAAACTCCAAGTTCTCAGTCCTGGAGTTGTCCCTTGTGCCGAATAACACGTCCACACGGACCTTACCAATGGGCTCACATGAGATACCTGCCACGATGCCATGGAAAGTGGTCTTGGTTGCTTGGAGCATGTTCTCCAATAATCCCAACTTGGGCATGGTATCCTTGTACATGATGGTAATGCTACTGCTGTTGTCTATCAGCACCTTGGAAAATCTCACATTGATATTCAGCCCAATGAACGTCGGATCCAGCACCAGTGCATATGATCCAAGACTCGGCATGAGCCTAGGGTGATCCTTGATCCTCCAAGTGATTTCATGTTCTTCCCAAGGCATATACCTCGTCACAGCTGGCATTATCGCGTTCACCTCCATATGTTGGCACTGCAAACTCTTTCTATCAGTTTCCTCTATGGTGAACACACAGTAACTTTGGTGATGTTCTCTATATTCATTCCTGCCATCATTGCCATGATACCCTTGGTCTTGTTGCTGCTAATTATTCACCTGGTGCACTGGATCCCTTCTATGATGGTTCTCATACCTCGGTGGAGGTGGAGGCAACATCAGTTGCTATCCATTTTGTAACATCCCAAATCTTTAATCAATGTTATCAAGATCCAAATCACCCAATTTAGGGTTAACAACAACTTTTTATCATTAAAACAATTATGAATGCATGTGTGTTTGCATTAATATGGAATTATTTGAAAATGACATGTTTGATTGATATAATGGTTGTAAAATGATTCAAAGGTGAATGCCACATCATCTAGATCATTTAAAAACAAAATCCAAAGAAAAAGAAATCAAATAAGATTAAATAATGCAAATGGTCAGTTTGGCCATTTTAATCCACTAGGTCAATTTAGGTGTTCGTAGAAGTCAAATTCAAACAGAAACAATTCTAGATATTTGCACCCCTTGCTAGTACAAGTAAAGATCTACCAAGGCCCACTTTAAAATCTTACAAAAATATTTAACCACTAATTTTAAATGGCATTTGAAAATGGAATCCATTTCATATGCAGAGATCGCACTTTTTCAAAAACCACTCAAATGAGTTCACCTTGACAATCCCATGCAACCACAGATGATCAAGCTTATGACTAACACACCCACCAAAAATCTTTTCAAAATTCAAATAAAAGTTTCTTGCAGCCATTGTGTCAAACAGTTGGCAGGCAAAAATATTTTGGCCTAACTAATACTGTTCTAATCAAGTTCTTGTTCCCCATTCGACCCTCTCATCTGTCCTCTATCCCCTCCTACACTAACTAAGCCCCAGACAACATCCCCTATGCACTGCTGCGCTAGTACCGCGCCACCCACGAATGGTCGTCGCCGGCCGACCATGGCCAAGCCAAAGGAGAACACTCAATGCCTTCGCTAGAGCGCGGACGCGCCTGACCATTTGCCACCGACCCTAGCCACGCCATTACGCCGTAGATGACCGCCAGGAGGCAGAGCACCATCCGCCTACCTCGCCCATGCCATTCGCCCCCTGTACCATCGTCATCGACGAGCTCACCGTCGCACCTCACGGTCCCCTCGTCGAGCTATAAAAGGATATCTCATCAACGCCAATTCTCCACACTCCAACACTCACCACCTTCCACTGATACCCTCACACCATCCCCGGAGCCTCTCGAGCCCGCAGTCGCCGGAATTGTGCCAGAGCTCGCCGCAGCAGAGGAGAAAGGGGGCCGTCGATTGCAACCACCCTAGGAGCTGCCATGACCACGCCTGAGTCTGCCGTTGTCCACCAGTTCGATCACCCCCATCGCCACATTATCTAGAGCCCTGGTAAGCCCCCAATCCACCCCCACCAAGCCGCTAGGGTTCAGTCTCGCTGGCGACCTGTTCATGATCGATGATGAGCCACAGTCGTTGATCCCTGTTCTAATCGCACGACCCATATCGCCCCGTACCGCTTCGCGTTTGAGTCAGCCGCTGACATGCGGGACCGCCTTGTCAGCTGCCCTCTGCGCCGTGGAGCGCCACTGGGCCGGCCCATTTAGTTTCCCGCCTAAACAACTAGGTATCGACATGCATCTGTATCTCGGGCTGCTGAAAGAAGAGTTAGCCACGCTGTGGGAGACGCCAGCCCATACGTGGGAGCATACACATGAGATTATTTCCCTATGAGAACCGCGTTTCTCATGACAGTGCCGGGCTATCCAGGTTACGCATACGTGTCTGCCCAAGTGAACCATGGACACAAAGCATGTTCCATGTGCATGGATAAGACCCCGCATCTCCAGCTACCAAGGGATCCCGGGTCATCGAAGACCATGTTCCAACGGACTCGAATGTGGCTTCCAAAGGATCACGCGTGGAGAAAGCATAGAGATCTGTTCGATGGCAAAGTAGAGCTCAAAAAAGCCCCACGTCCGAGGAGCGGAGAAGTGATCCAGGATATGTTGGGCAACTGGGAATAGTGCCCTTTGCCGGGAAAGAAGCATCCGAGGATGAAACCGCTGCATGGTGTGTGGAAAGTTAGGCCTGTTTTCTGGGACCTGCCATACTGGAAATACCTCCACACGCCCCATAGCCTTGATGTTATGCCCATCATGAAGAACGTGTGCGAGAGTCTGCTTACCACTATCATCAACATGCCGGATAGGACCAAAGACAGGCCGAAAGCAAGGAACGACCTGATGGAACTTGGCATCAAGGAAGAACTTCATGAGACGCCGCCGCCCGATGATGATGATGATGATGATGATGATGATGAGACGGCACCTGAAGATACTCAAGGTCGCCACAAAAGGGTTAAGAGGGGAATTGCAGTGTTTCCGGCTGCCTACTTCACTCTAAGTGAGCAGGAGCTTGAGCAGTTTTTCAACTGCCTCCTAGGAGTCAAAGTTTCTTACGGTTACTTGGGGAACATAGGCAGATATCTAGACAAAGCGAACAAGAGGTTCAGCGGGATGAAGTCTCACGACTGTCACGTGCTGATGATGCAGATACTTCCCGTTGCGATCCGAGGGATAATGGACGAGCACGTCCGTGAGATGCTGTTTGGCCTCTGCAACTTATTCGACGTCATCTCGAGGAAGTCAATTGGCTTGAAGCAGCTCGACACACTACAAGATGAGATCGTCGTGATACTATGCGAGCTCGAGATTTACTTCCCGCCCGCATTCTTCGACATCATGGTCCATCTACTCGTCCATGTCGTGGATGACATCATTCATCCCGGGCCGACATTCCTGCATAACATGATGCCGTTTGAAAGGCTTAACGATGTTATCAAAGGATTCGTACGCAACAGGTCTCGTCCAGATGGAAGCATTGCCAAGGGCTTTCTGACCTACGAGTGCATCTCTTTCTGCCTGAATTATCTACGCACCGACCCGGACGACGAGGATGAGCCTGTTGGTCTGCCCAAAAGGACGCACCTCGGCAGCCTCGCTGGATATGGCCACTGCGAGGGCTTTCGCACCATGCATGTCGGCGCGAAGGGTCGACATGACGACTTTGACAGGGCACACCGAGTCGTGCTACAACACATCGAATTGGTCGATCCTTGGGTGGAAGAGCACAAAAGCTTAATCGAGCAGAAGTTCATTGACCTTGGTCGACCGAGGAAGAAGGGAGAAGTAACAAGAGAGCACAACTCTAGCTTCACAACTTGGTTCAAGAAGAAGCTTCAAGACAATCCCCCCGTAGACCCGCAAACGCCTTCTACGGAGGATGAAAAACTAATTTTTGCCTTGTCAAATGGCCCCGAGCACAACGTGAGGACATATCAGGCATACGACATCAACGGGTACAGATTCTACACCGAGAAAAGGGACATGGGCAGCGACTATCAGAACTCAGGAGTAATGATGCTATCCTATGCCGATGACAAAGCTACCGTCAAGGAAGGATTTTTTTGGAAGGAACGAGGAGATCTGGGAGCTCGATTACGCCAGAGAGAAGGTGCTGATGTTCCATGTCAGATGGGACAAGAGCGTCCAAAAAGAGGGTCCGTATTTCAACACCATGGTTATACCCGATGCCTCTGCGAAGAACACCTCTGCACAAAATGAGCCATGGGTACTCGCGCGCCAAGTTGACCAATGTTTCTTCATCACTGACCCGTCAAAGCCAAGCCATGTTGTCATGAGGAGGGGCAAGAGGAGCATCATCGGAATGGACGACCCGCCAACGAGCAAGACTTAGAAAAGAACGGCGATCCGAAGATCAAAGAGGAATTCGACAAGTACTTCGACAAGCCGACTGCTGTAGGAAAAAGAAGACCACCCTACCTACTAAAGGTTGTCCGTTCACGAGAAGAAACCTTAACCTTTCCGGGCTAAAGTATTCAACCGCGAGGAAGAAGGGCAAGAAGATTGCAAAGAGACGCTATATTTATGAAGAATATTTGTGTGTATGGATATTGCCTATGTACTTGCAAATGGATGTCCTTGTTTTAAATAAATTAATAATTGCCTATGTACTTGCAAATGGATGTCCTTGTTTTAAATAGATTTTTGAATGTTAAACTTAATTACTATTTTACAAAATATACTAGATATTAATGACAAGTATTTTGGCTAAGTGCCAAATACTAAAAAAATTGAGAGAGCCAGGAATCGAACCTGGCTGCTCTAGTTGCAGCACACAACGTCAACAACCACTACAGGGCACCTTGACCAGGGTTCACATAGCTGGTCAACTGATTCTAAGTGAGGAGGTGATCAAAAATACAAGTGGAGCGATGGCTAACCTGCAGCATGCTATTCTATATCTAGAGGAGTGCCTTCTTAAAGAAGAAAATCCACCGTACCCTGTTTTCACGGTCAATGTTCCAACGGGCGCGGGCTTCATTGATAATGCCCCCGCGGATATCTTCTTCATATCGTATGAGGATATCTTCAAGCTTTTCCATGGCAAGCGGATGAACTATAACTTGGCCTGCCTATACGCGCTCCATCGGGCGATGAAGGTCAACAGAGAGAAGACCCCTGGCATCGCGATAGTGGACCCCTAGTTCATGTGTGATTGCCAGTTGGTGACTCTAGTGACCCGGGCCAGCACAAGGAACTACCTCCAAAATTTCATGGTGGACAACAAGAGTGGAAAAGAGCTTATTTTGCCTTTCTTTCCCGAGTAAGTGCACACACTCGCTCGTCGCCATAACTTGTCCTTTCTTAGTTTTCGGTTGCTCTTTTTCCAACATTGTTTCGTTTCAATTGTTTTGCGCAGAGACAAAATTTCAGGGATGACAGACACATAGTCAATCACGTAATGAAGTTCGCCTGCGTCAAGCAGGCAGATAACAGTGTCAAGGAGGCCTACTACGCCCTCCATCACCTGTGGGCGATCGTCCGGGATGCACACATCATTACGTTGCCATCTAGTCTCTGAGCATGGGCTGAAGCTGAGGCAAGAATGGACGATGATAAACTTAAGGATGACTTCTTACACATCCAGCCTCAGATTGAGACCATCGTGCAAGAAGATGTCATCATAAGGGGGGAGGGGGCTTATCCTGCAAAAGAGCGTTTCATTAAGCGCGAGATCGAAGCACGGCTCAAGGCGCAGGGTGACCGTAGGACATGAACAATGAAAGACGGCTACAAACCGTTCCCGGCGCCATGTAAAACAAAGTCTTCATGATGTAGTGTTCCTAGCTAGCTAGCGCTCAGCCGGTTTGTGTATCTCGTGTGTGTGTGTCATAAACTTTAACTTGCCTTAGCTCGAAACGGTCGTTGTTGGACTTTGTTTACTTAGTACCATATGTATGAAACTTAATAGCTTGCCTTAGATCGAAACCTTCTTTTCTGTGGAGATGCATGTGATGAACCTTTTAATTCTTTCTGTTGCATGATATAGTACTTATATACCTTGTGTATAGAGATGCCGTGCTACGTGGTGTTCAGAGGGAGGGTCCCAGGAGTCTACGAAGAGTGGGAGGATTGTCATATGAAAGTGAACAAGTTTAGTGGCAACAGATACAAAGGGTACCCGACGAGAGAGCAGGCGGAAGCTAGGTGGAGGAACCACCTCCTTGGAGAGCTGAGAGACAGGAACCAGATGAAGACCTTGATGATCGTCCTCCCTGTGGCCCTTCCTGTGGCTCATCACCGCCATTGCGGTTGTACTCTACTCGGTCCTTTAGTAGTTTAGGACATGGCTAATGATCATGTTGATCAACTTGTTGTAATGTGTAATGTATGAGAAGATGAGATCAATTTGTTCTAGACTTGTATAATATTCAGGCACTTGTCACTATGTCGGGTTCTAATTGATGTGATGATGTATAATTCTAGTGGTATTATTATCTATGTTTTTACACTGTTGTGTATCTATATAAATACCTATATATGTACCTGAATATGTACCTATATATGTACCTATATATGTACCTGAGAGCCATGTATTGTGTATACCTGTACGAAACATTAGTGGCGCATATTTTATTTATCCAGTGGCGCATCTAGTATCAGTGGCACATATGGCTATATGCGCCACTGGTAAAATATCAATGGCGCATATGTAAGGTGCGCTACTGGTGGGCCTATTATCAATGGCGCATATTGTATATGCGCCATTGATATCTAATTATCAGTGGCGCAACACTAGTGGCGCATTACATATGTGCCATTGATAACAAAAAATATGCTCCACTGATAAGCAATTCTCCACTAGTGTCTCGTACGCTTCCCCACATCCTATGTGGAGGGTAATCATTGTTTTGCCTCATTTTAAGGGCCTACACCAGTTACTTTGTCGGTTACTATATTCACTGTCAGGGATAACTGCTACAAACGTCACATGGTGGCTGCCTCCTTGTTAACTGTATCACCACATCACGTCGTGGGATCCATTGCTCCTTATGGCCCTTCCTGTGGCCCTCTTCTGATTGGCTGACCCGGAAAATACACGGCCACACCGTGTGGCTTTGGTGTACTGCTAGATCCCACTTCCCCTCTGAGGGGCATGTTTAAATAGGGAAGAGGGACGCCCTTCGTTGTTTTCCCCAACTTCACACACGCCTCTGTTCTTCCTCTTCCTTCTTCCCCACAACAACACCGCCGTCGCCACTACTTCTTCTCCTCGTAGCGCCGCCTCCGCCGTGCCTTGGTGCTATGCCTTTCCATCGCAGCTGCACTGCCGCCTCTGTGTATCTATGCTGCCACAGGGCTCCGCCATTCCAGGCCACTGTCCCCCACCTCAGATTGGTTCTACGAGGGCCTCCTAAGATATTGCTCCCTCTCCCAATCCGGGTGAGTTCGTGGTCTTCCTCTCGCACTTCCAACGCGGCTTCGGTCTCCCCATCAATGATTTTTCCATGATTTCATCAACATATACGAGCTCCAAGCGCATCATCTTCTGGCGAACGTCATCACCTCGCTTTCTTCCTTTGCATCCGGCATAGAAGGGTATGTCGGCCTTTGGCCCACCAACGAGCTATGGATCAAGTTCTTTGGCCTCTGCAAAAATGTCATCCCTGATCCTTTTGCTGCCCCTATCGACAAATCCTTAACCTAGTGTGGCAGAGCCTCTATCTCTTCCTGCAAAAACTCTGCATTCCCCTGGGTCACTGGCCTTGAGTCTTGCAAAGGCTGGGACTAGATGTTCTTCTACGTGAGGAACAATACGGATGAGGACCTGATCCGGCTGCGCCCCTTCAAACTGGGTGTTCCAGATACATCCTTGTGGAACCGAATCCTAAGGCGGCCAACTGCCTTGGAGAATCAGGTGGAGAAGCGAATCAAGGAGCTGAACAAGTTGGGGCTATGCAGCGAGGATGTGATGATCACCTTCATCTGTAGCCAGATCTCTCCCCTACAGAAACACACACACAAGCTCTGCCATATGAGTGGGCATCTTGACCCCAACCGAACCTCCTCCTTCGAGCTCAACAACACCGAGATTTTCCGCCGGATCAAGGCTATCTTCAAGATAGAGAAGGAGTTCACCGAAGAGTGGGAATGGGGGTTGGAATATTTCTTCCGAGATAAGATGCCTCCTCCGGTATGTTTCCCACTTGATCCCTTTTCCAAGTCTTGTCTTATGTCGGACAATCCGCTTACTCGATTCTTTTGTATTTTTTCCTTTAGTTGTCTCTTCAGCAGACCACTGAAGATGGTACGGAGCCGTCCCTTAAATGGGGGAAGGACCGTCAAGTCTTGGACACGATGGAGCCAGATTTAGAAATGTGTTTTCCCACTCCGGATGGCTCCAAACGAACTTCTAGTAAGGTCTCTTCTTCCAAGGATCAGCCTAATGATGATGAACACTCTGATATTGAGATTATGGAGGTACTTGACCTGACGCCCCTCTCATACGCGTTTCTGGTTGATTCGGGTTCAGCTAATCCGGCTAGGCAAGTCCACGAGGATCCTCCTCTTGTCGTGGGCGATCGGGTTCCTACTCCCTCCAAGAAGTGTGCGGTACCTCGGTTGCTTCTTCCGAGCCGCCCCCAGCCAAGAAGAGGGAGAAGAAACCCTGCGTCAAGGGTGCTGGCAAACCCGTGCCCAAGGCCATGGTCCGGAGAGTGCCCAAGCCCAGGGAACCCCTAACCTCATCTGAGTATGTTTTTTTCCTTCCTTGTCCATTTTTTGGATCATATTTCACTATCTTCATGTATTTCTTGTTTTTTCTATTATAACATGTTGTCCATTGTCTAATTCGGTACGGCAGCCAGGGAGATCCCCTAGAGCGGCTCAAGCATTGCTTCGCCTATCCGGAGTGCCCCATCTCGCCCTCGCGACAACGGCGCGTGCCCGCTGAGCCCAGTTCTTAGCACACCTCGTCATGTGTAGGGAAACATCGGTGCAGGGAGAAGTGGCGCTGCCGAGGATACGGATATGTTGGATCTCCCCAGTTCTTCATTGGCCCAGCCGCAACCTGTCGTCACCGAGGTGCCAGTTACTTCGGCACCGACCCAAGTTTCATCAGCTCCAACATTTGCTCCTGTTTCAGCACCATCACCAGTACCAGCACCAGCACCAGCACCAACTTCATGCTTTGTACTAAGCCCTCCTGCCTCGTCTGAGTCTCCCTAGACTCGGCGAGGAGACCACACTAAAACCAAAATTCTAGCCAAATCTCCCACGCCAGCCGCTTCTGTCAAGAATATATTCTAGCAGAAGCCTCAGGCCAAACCCGGAGCTCAAGCCTCTCCTTCACATCAACAACCGAAAACAGACACCTAGGCCAAGAAGGGTTTTGTTGCCTCCAAAGGCCAATCAGCTATCGAAGCCGCCAAAACCCCCAAGGAATCAAATATTGAATCTGGACATCATAGTCTAGTGTCCATGATAAAGAAGGGGAGTACCGCCTCTAGCTTAGCTACTTCTAGGTTTGCTGGCAGCAAGCACCTCACTCATCATACTAGCCCAGTTCCTGCCCAGATCGCAAGGAAAGAGGCCCATGCCAAGGGCTTGGTGGCGACCTAAACGCTCACTGGGGAGAACTATGGTTCGGCGTTGATCGAATATGTAAATAACTGGAATGACGCCGAGTTCATCAACCCCAATGATGAGCTCCTGGAGAAGTTTGGTCCCGCCGAGTTCAGCGCTCAAATGAACACAGGGACCAAGGTTATTTCCCTTGCCGGTCGAATGATGGAGGTAAACATCTTGATCATTCCTTTAATATGCGCAAGTACTTAGAGATATGTCCACTAGTCCCCGAGCCTCTGGGGAGTAACTTGTTACTTGGCTCGATGCTCCTAGACAATCAGCTTAGTTCCTTAGTATCCTTGAATATTCACACACCTAGAGAGCCGGGTTAAGTTCCACTTTGCCCGGATCTTGTAAACTTCGAATATTCACACACCTAGAGCCGGGTTAAGTTCCACTTGGCCCGGATCTTGTAAACTTCGAATATTCACACACCTAGAGCTAGGTTAAGTTCCACTTGGCCCAGATCTTGTAAACTTCAAATATTCACACACCTAGAGCTCGGTTAAGTTCCACTTGGCCTGGATCTTGTAAATTTCGAATATTCACACACCTAGAGTCGGGTTAAGTTCCACTTGGCCCGGATCTTGTAAACTACGAATATTCACACACCTAGAGTCGGGTTAGGTTCCACTTGGCATGTATCTTGTAAACTTCAAATATTCCTTCTCATTCATGAACTAACACTTTCCTCTTTAGATCACCACCAACCGCTAAACTGCTTAGTTCCAGCGTCTTCCGGATACACACAAGGATCTTCGCTCAAAGCATGGTAAATTGATCGCTGAGCTGAAGAAGAAATGTAAGTTATCTCACTCAGTATTTTTTACTCTTACTTCTTCTGCCTCATTTGTTGTCCAAACTAACTTGCTATCCGGATTGTACTGCAGAAGTTAAAGCTGAGAACGTCCTCATGAGGAAGAACTTGGCTGATATCAGAGGTAACTTGCCTTGGTTACTCAACCTTTACCCTTTTCCATCCTGACTCGGTAGATAATTATACCTCGGCTCTGCCGGTTCAACAAATTATTTGCAGTATATCTTGAAGATAGCGTGCCATTGCCTGATATGATGCTTCACTTTCTCGAACAAGCAGGCCAGCATGAGGTTGAGATTAATAAAAAGGACGACAAGATCGCCGAACTCTGGCTCAAAGATGATGAGATTACTTAGCTGAATGCCGAAATCAAGAAGTTAAAGAACTCCCACAAGGCTGAGCTGGACAAGGCTGATCAAGAGTTCTCCGAGGAAAAGGAGCGCCTGAAAACTCAGCTTCAAAAGGACCAAGATTTGCTGAAGGAAGCCGACATCAAATTTGAGTCGGTGACCACAGAATACGAGAAGCTCAACAAGAGTAATGCTGACGGTCTCAAGTAGCTGACCCAGATCCTCGGTTATATCTCTCATTAGTTCTTTTCCTTCCGCTGACACATATTTGTCCGGGTCATGCGCCCTTACTTACTGATGTTACTTGTCTTGTTTCCAGGAAAAAATTCCTAGAGAGTGATGCCATTCCTTCTGATGCTATTGCCAAATTCTACCCGTAGAGAGGTACTCCAGTTGGTCCTGGCTCCGAGTCTATTCCCTATGACATGGCGGACATGCTGGTGAGCCTCGCTACCTGAGTTGAAACTATGAAGAATTATGGCACAGACATCATGAATGCAGCTGCCCGGATCGTTAATGCCCTTTGGCCGACTGATCTCACTCCCAGATGTAGTACAACTTTTATTGCAAAACTGATGGAGTGTGAGACCTAGCTGATCCTCTAGAGGGAATTCGCTGCACGCGCTGGAGCTGACACAATGCTAAGCTTCGTGCTATCTTGGTATGAGGGCTTCGATCTGAAGGTTCTTGATCGCTTGCGCACCGGATCTAAGTGGATGAATGACCCGAAGTGGATCGCTTGGTGCAATGCTTGTTCTTACAACCTCATCAAGTATTCCTTTGTCCACAGCTAGAACGAAAGACTGAGCTTCCTCGATGCCATCGATGATGCCTATGTCTCGGATGGATCAGACGGCGAAGAAGAAGAGGCCTCGGAGTTTGCCGAGGATACTAAAGATCTGCAGGATGCTGGGTCCAACCCGGAGGATGAGGCAGAAACGGAAGCTCCCCCCACAGTTGCCGAATTACCTCCTCCAGCGATTGATGCCTCGGGCGCTGCTGCTCCTTAGAGCAAAAAAACACTTTAACATTTATCAGATCCCCGATATGGAGGGTGCAGATGTATCATGCACAAAGATTATGTTTTGCTACTAAGTTATTTATGTCGGATTAACCTGGGCGTAATCCCCAAGTTCCATTTTCTTGTTCTTCCAATTTTATGATTCGGCTCGCGTCTACCTTGATTTGTTTTCTTGACTTACGAGTCTGAGGTACAAAAACTTGACTTAACAATACTTGAAACTTTAGGATTAGCTCAAAGTAACTCAACATAACATAAATAAAACAAATCCAGGGTTAGTCCAAATAACAAATGTCAACTCAATTACGTTCCTTTCCTTAGTTGTGTTTCATGTGCTTTGCAATTCCAAACTTGTTCTCTTCCTTGCCATGAAGCCAATTCTTGTTGGATAGAAGCAAGTCGAAGAGTTAGGTTGTTGGTTCCTACACACTACTAAACCGGCTAAGTTGTAAGTAATTTAAGCCACACGACATATAAAAAGTAAATACAGAAAAGACAATTATTAAGGCAGTCCCCGAGTCTCTGCTTGGGGTGCTGAGATTTCATTGACAAGCTCATTGCCAACATACATACCGACATATGAGATATTCGGATACATAGACTTCTTCGCCATGTGTAAAACGCCAAAGTAGAGCTACATTCCATGGCTGCTTAGATTCCTCGCTAGACCTTTCCGCCTTGTTTTTCTCCTATGGCTGCACATCAATGAGATAATAGGAATCATTGTGCAATGATTTGCTTACAATGAATGGTCCTTCCCATGGAGGGGATAACTTATGCATGCCAGCAGTACGCTACACCAGCTGAAGTACCAGAGCACCTTCCTGGAAGACCCGAGGTGTTACTTTCCAGCTATGGTAGCATCAGAGATTTTGGTGATATATGGAGGATCTAGACAAGGCTAGTTCTCTCGCTTATTCTAGCAGATCAACAACATTTTGCCAGGCTTCCTGCACTTCTTCTTCTATGTATTGGGCGACCCTAGGCGAGTCATGCTCTATGCCGGATGATAATACAGCTTCTGCCCCATATACTAGAAAGAATGGCGTATAGCCTGTTGATCGATTCGAAGTTGTTCTTAAACTCCAGAGTACCGCTGGTAGTTCTTCTATCCAGCACCCCGCTGATCTTTGCAGCGGATCAATGAGCCGGGGTTTTATCCCGAACAAAACCAGTCCTTTGGATCTTTCAACTAGCTCGTTTGATGTGGGGTGGGCTACTAATGCAATATCTACCTGGATCTTCTTTTCTCGGCCGAACCTCGCAAATGCTCCTTCAGCTAAATTTGTGCCATTATTAGTTATGATATTGTGAGGATAGCCATATCTCAAGATTATATCTTTGAGGAATGTCACGGCTGTTGCCCATCAGATTTCCTGATTGGCTTTACCTCAATACACTTTGTAAATTTGTCTACCATAAACAAGATATGGGTCATGTTTCCTTTTGCCGGCTTAAATGGGCTGACCATATCCAAACACCATACCGCAAATGGCCAAGTGATAGGTATAGTTTTCAGTTCTGACATAGGCATGTGTGCCTTGGTGGCGTACCTCTAACAACCATTGCATTTTGTTACAAGATCTTCTGCTTGCTCCAAGGCACTTGACAAGTAAAATCCATGTCGGAAAGCTTTTGACACTAATGCTTTGGATGATGCATGATGCCCACATTCTACCTGATAGATACCTCAGAGGATGTCAAGCCCTTCTTCTGGGTCAACACATCGTTGTAAAAGACTTGTGACACTCCTCTTGTATAGTCTGACATTGATAATGGTGTATGCCTTTGATCTCTTTTGGATTTGCCTTGAAAGTATCTCGTCACTTGGTAAGGTTACTTCTTTCAAGAACTCGAATATTGGCTTTTCCCATGCAGGTATAGCTCGAACAAGGAAAAGTTCCTCGTCAATTTCCATTTTTTCCACCGACATAACTCTAGCTCGATCAAGCTGAACAGTCCCCGGGTTCTACGAGGCAGACCCCGGGTCTGCCGAGATAGTCCCCAGGTTTGCTGAGGTGCTCCCCCAATCTATATCCATAGGGGTAGCTTCTGATCCGGAGTGTGCCAGGACATAGATTGAGTCGGATTCTGGTGAAGGTGTGATAGATGGTTTTCTCAAGTGCTCCAAAGCAACGCCTGGCGGGATTGGCTGCCAAGATGACCCCAATTTAGACAATACGTCGGCTGCCTCGTTTTCAAGCCTAGGTACATGATGGAACTCACATCCTTCAAAGAACCCACTTATTTTTTTGGACATGGAATCTATAAAGGGCTATGTTAGCATCCAGAGCATCCCAATTGCCAGACACTTGCTGCACCACCGAATCTGAATAACCAAAACACTCTATCCGACATATCCCCACTTCCTTTGCCACCTTAAGTCCATGCACGAGATCTTCATACTCGCAACATTATTCGATGCTCTAAAATGGATCTGGAGGACATACTTCAGCTGATCTTTCTTGGGCGAGGTAAGCACCACCTCGGCCCCAGTCCTTCCTTTAACTTTGACCCATCAAAGTGCATTCTCCAATAGTTTGAGTACGGCAAAGGTGGTTCGTATTGCATCTCATACAAATCCACGAAGAAATCTACCACTTCTTGAGATTTGATCGCATCTCTACTATCAAATTGTGGTGCATATGGGGCTAACTCAATTACCCATTTTGCAATTTGGCCACTGGCATCTTTGTTGTTCATTACCTCGGAATGGGTGCTTCGCATATCACTTTTATGGTATGTTCCTCAAAGTAATGCTTGAGCTTCTTGGCTGCCATATATGCGCTATATGCCATTATCTAATAGTGAGGGCAATTCTTCTTCGAAGTTGACAACACCTAGCTTAGGTAATACACTGGCCTCTACACCGACTTACCCTCCTCATCACACTCCACCACTATCATTGCACTTACGACTCGGTTGGTCAGTGCTATATAGAGCAACATTAGCTCGTTGGATAGTGGTGAGGCTAACACTGGTGCAGGGGCTAGCATCTTTTCTAGTTCATGAAACGCGCTATTAGCTTGCGGTGTCCATATAAATTTATCTGCCTTTTTCATCAACTGGTAGAGGGGTAATTCCTTCTGTCCCATCCGACATACAAACCGACTTAATGATGCTAGGCAACCCGTGCACTTCTGCACATTGTTAAGAAACTTCGGTAGTTCCATTCTTTCTATGGCTCGGACCTTTGTGGGGTTGGCCTTGATACCTTGGCTGGATACGAGAAAACTGAGTAACTTCCCAGCCAGCACACCAAAGGTACCTTTCTCCGGGTTAAGCTTCATTCGGAACCTCCTTAGCTTCGCGAATGTTTGCCTGATATCATCAAGGAGCGTTTTTCTTTCCTTAGTTTTTATTATGACATCATCCACATAAACTTGCACATTTCGACCAATTTGATCATGTAGACATTTTTGCATGCATCATTGATACGTTGCTACTGCATTACATAAACCAAACGTCATAGTGCGATAGCAATAAGCCCCATACGGGGTGATAAACACGATCTTTATTTGATCATCCGGGTTCAAAGGTATCTGGTGGAAGCCAGAATATGCATCTATGAATGATAACAACTCACAACCAGTAGTTGAATCTATGACCTGGTATATCCTTTGCAGTGGAAATGGATATTTCTGACATATCCCGATTCTCATGGAGGAAGTTTACGAGCTTGCTTTTATATTTGTTGATTTGCGGCACCAATGGTTACGGTGCACTCTAGGAATTGATCATCAATGGGCACCTTCTTTGTATCCTTCATCGCATCGAATGAGACACTCCCATGCGTGTTAGTCAAAGACGGCATATGCTACTGCGCGGACTGAGCCAATGCCGCCACTTCCAGAATTTTCCTTTTCTCCTGACCAATCACTAGTGACTCAGCCAGGTTAAACCCGACTGAAGCACACTAAATGGAACGCCTAAAGTCCCTTGCTATGGTGATCACTCCCCTTGTTCTAGGAAACTTCATCTTTAAGTAACTGATGTGAGTACATTAAATAAACTTGTTTAGAGCAGGCCTACCGAGTAATGCGTGATACACGCTTTCTAGGTTCACAACCTCAAACTCCAAGTTCTCAGTCCTGGAGTTGTCCCTTGTGCCGAATAACACGTCCACACGGACCTTACCAATGGGCTCACATGAGATACCTGCCACGATGCCATGGAAAGTGGTCTTGGTTGCTTGGAGCATGTTCTCCAATAATCCCAACTTGGGCATGGTATCCTTGTACATGATGGTAATGCTACTGCTGTTGTCTATCAGCACCTTGGAAAATCTCACATTGATATTCAGCCCAATGAACGTCGGATCCAGCACCAGTGCATATGATCCAAGACTCGGCATGAGCCTAGGGTGATCCTTGATCCTCCAAGTGATTTCATGTTCTTCCCAAGGCATATACCTCGTCACAGCTGGCATTATCGCGTTCACCTCCATATGTTGGCACTGCAAACTCTTTCTATCAGTTTCCTCTATGGTGAACACACAGTAACTTTGGTGATGTTCTCTATATTCATTCCTGCCATCATTGCCATGATACCCTTGGTCTTGTTGCTGCTAATTATTCACCTGGTGCACTGGATCCCTTCTATGATGGTTCTCATACCTCGGTGGAGGTGGAGGCAACATCAGTTGCTATCCATTTTGTAACATCCCAAATCTTTAATCAATGTTATCAAGATCCAAATCACCCAATTTAGGGTTAACAACAACTTTTTATCATTAAAACAATTATGAATGCATGTGTGTTTGCATTAATATGGAATTATTTGAAAATGACATGTTTGATTGATATAATGGTTGTAAAATGATTCAAAGGTGAATGCCACATCATCTAGATCATTTAAAAACAAAATCCAAAGAAAAAGAAATCAAATAAGATTAAATAATGCAAATGGTCAGTTTGGCCATTTTAATCCACTAGGTCAATTTAGGTGTTCGTAGAAGTCAAATTCAAACAGAAACAATTCTAGATATTTGCACCCCTTGCTAGTACAAGTAAAGATCTACCAAGGCCCACTTTAAAATCTTACAAAAATATTTAACCACTAATTTTAAATGGCATTTGAAAATGGAATCCATTTCATATGCAGAGATCGCACTTTTTCAAAAACCACTCAAATGAGTTCACCTTGACAATCCCATGCAACCACAGATGATCAAGCTTATGACTAACACACCCACCAAAAATCTTTTCAAAATTCAAATAAAAGTTTCTTGCAGCCATTGTGTCAAACAGTTGGCAGGCAAAAATATTTTGGCCTAACTAATACTGTTCTAATCAAGTTCTTGTTCCCCATTCGACCCTCTCATCTGTCCTCTATCCCCTCCTACACTAACTAAGCCCCAGACAACATCCCCTATGCACTGCTGCGCTAGTACCGCGCCACCCACGAATGGTCGTCGCCGGCCGACCATGGCCAAGCCAAAGGAGAACACTCAATGCCTTCGCTAGAGCGCGGACGCGCCTGACCATTTGCCACCGACCCTAGCCACGCCATTACGCCGTAGATGACCGCCAGGAGGCAGAGCACCATCCGCCTACCTCGCCCATGCCATTCGCCCCCTGTACCATCGTCATCGACGAGCTCACCGTCGCACCTCACGGTCCCCTCGTCGAGCTATAAAAGGATATCTCATCAACGCCAATTCTCCACACTCCAACACTCACCACCTTCCACTGATACCCTCACACCATCCCCGGAGCCTCTCGAGCCCGCAGTCGCCGGAATTGTGCCAGAGCTCGCCGCAGCAGAGGAGAAAGGGGGCCGTCGATTGCAACCACCCTAGGAGCTGCCATGACCACGCCTAAGTCTGCCGTTGTCCACCAGTTCGATCACCCCCATCGCCACATTATCTAGAGCCCTGGTAAGCCCCCAATCCACCCCCACCGAGCCGCTAGGGTTCAGTCTCGCTGGCGACCTGTTCATGATCGATGATGAGCCACAGTCGTTGATCCCTGTTCTAATCGCACGACCCATATCGCCCCGTACCGCTTCGCGTTTGAGTCAGCCGCTGACATGCGGGACCGCCTTGTCAGCTGCCCTCTGCGCCGTGGAGCGCCACTGGGCCGGCCCATTTAGTTTCCCGCCTTAGCTCGCAAGTTCAAATAAAGATTTTTCTATTTAGGTTTAAACTAGATTCAATCCACTAGTTTAAAAATCAATTAAGAGAGTTCTAAATAACCAAAATGAATGATTCAAATTTTTTTAGAACGATATTTAAAATCTCTATCCAACCCCGTTGGATTTAAATCAATTGGAGTTAGAGATCAGATATAGCAAAAATAACAAGATAGAGACTTTTCTACATTCAAATTTTTTTCAAAAATGAACCATAATAGCCAACTCTCAAAAATCACATTTGATAATATCTATCTAAATATGTAATAATACTTAGGTTTGCATGCAGTGACTTTGGACTAGTACCAAAATATTGCTATATAGGCATTTCTAGTTACCTTAAACTGAATAAATAATAAACTTAAACTTTATAAAATGTGACCAACACTTTAAATCACATTCCCATGTATTAGAATATGAGGTGATGACATGTGTCCACATGATCCCATATTTTAATTGGAGAATATTAAATCTTAATTAAGTTCAATGAGTAGAAATTACTTTTCTCAAATAAAATAAAAGAAACTAGTCCATTAGATTTTGTGATGATTGTGATGATACTAGATCATCAAGTGTGTTCCTTAGTGTGCTATCTAGCAATAGATAAGTCTTGTTTGGTGATTGTGTACCCCGTATGTATTTATAGACGATAGTACCCACCAAGTCTATGAGGAGGAGGAGTTCTACCCCGAAGAAGATGCGAAGAATTTCAACCACTGCACCAACCAAGGCAAGCTATTGTTGGCAAGATAGAATTATACAAGGTAACCTAAGAAAGATGCATTAGGCATGCTTTGGTCATACCTCTTTATTTATATCCATCCCAAGTTTTACTTACAAGTTCTACTTTTTGCTTCATCAAAGTTTCGTTACTTCTAGTAATACTTTGTGAGATTTTAGAAAGTAGTTGAGATAGCATAAAGAGTATAAAATTTGGCCTATACTAGATGTCATTCTATGTCATGAGATTGAGATTAGCATCCCACCTTAGTGAACACTCTTAACTTGTGGTTAGATCAAAACCAAAAACTTGATCACTCTAGATGGGAATACTTGGTGAAAATGCTTATCAAAACCTTGGAATGATGAGTCATTCTATTGAGATGTTTTGACATGTATTGAGAAACACAAATGGTTTATGATGATGAAATGTTAAGGCATGAGCTTTATCCCTTTATAAAAACTAATGGTTGGGTTCGGATGCGATACCATTCCAATTTTACCGTACAACCACAATACCTGAATTGGGTAAGGCTTAGCAGGAAGTTTATATGCACTAGTATGAGTTCCCTCGCGAAGGAGGTTTGAGCTGAGGTTACCTCTTGATGTTGTCCACCTATGCAGTGCCCAGGATGTCAGATGGCCATGGCTGGGAGGCCAAGCTCATAGGAGAGGTGCCTGTACTTGGGTGTGTAATTGAAAGGTTATGATTGATTATCCGCATACTAAGTATGATGATTCAGGGCTATCCCTGACAGATGTCTCGAATGTTGTGGTGAAAGTGTACCACCTATGTAGAGTGTCAAACTATTTGAATAGCTGTGTCCGTGGTTATGGAAAGTTGGAGTGGCCATACTATTTTGTTGTCAGATGTTTTCAAAATGACTTAAGAAATGAATTGTGACATGACTTGACCACAACACGATTGTGACTATGACAACTAAGTACCCACTTAGGTGATTTAGAACTTTATTTTATCTTTCTTTGTTTCCGAACTCATCTTTGGTTCAAACTTAACCTTACAAATAAACTTAGAACTTAGCATTCCTACTAGAACTACCTTACTTGTTAGTGATAGTTTGCGAGTACTTAAAGAGTACTCATGGCTTTGTCCCTGGGTATTCTCGTGCCCAGACTATGAAGAGGACTATTCGGAAGAAGGACAGCAGGACGGCTATGACAACTAGGACTATCTCCCATCGTCAGCATTGCCTGTGACACTGAAGATAGGAGCCCAACGATACGCTAATTATTCCGCTTCTTGTTTGTACTAAGACCTTATTATGGTTTGTAATGGATGATGTACTGTGATATCCAATCTTTTATGTCTCGCAAAAATGGTAATCCTGGGATTGCGATGTATGGCATAATAGGCATATTGGATTAAAAAATCTGGTTCTTGACAAGTTGGTATCAGAGCCATCCTGACCATAGGAGACCCTAGTTTATCGATGATATTATTATCTACTCCAAGTCAGAAGAAGACCATGAGCAACAGCTAAGAATCATCCTTGAAACCCTTAGAGAACATCAGTTGTATGCCAAGTTCAGCAAATGTGAGTTTTGGCTGAAAGAAGTAGGATTCCTTGGACATATTGTGTCGGCAGGAGGAGTAGCCTTTGATCCCGCCAAGATCAAACATGTTGAAGAATGGGAAGCCCCAACCACTCAAACCCAAGTTCGTACATTTCTCAGATTAGTGGGATATTACCGCAAGTTCGTAGAAGGATTTTTGAGCATTGCAAGACCCATGACCCAATTGTTGAAGAAGGACAAGAAGTTTGAATGGACCGACAAATGTGAAGCAAGTTTTCAAGAGCTTAAGAAGAGATTGATTTCAGCCCCAATATTGATTATACTAGATATCAATAAGTCGTTTGATGTGTATTGTGATGCATCCAAGATTGGTCTCGGATGTGTGTTGATGCAAGAAGGCAAAATCATAACATATCTATCTCGACAACTGAAGCAGCATGAGCAAAACTGCCCTACCCATGATCTGGAACTAGCAGCTGTAGTTTTAGCCTTGAAGACATGGCGTCATTACCTTATGGGTAACCGCTGAGAGATTTACTCAGATTGTGGGCTCCCTGGATTATTCATCCGAGAAATCCCTATTATGCATATTTCCACGTTCCCATGATCAGTGAGCCGTGGAACATAACCGACATGTACCATTACAACACCCAAAACATAACGAAATACAAGACTGAAGCAGCATGAGCAAAACTACCCTACCCATTATCTGTAACTAGTTTTAGCCTTGAAGACATGGCGTCATTACCTTATGGGTAACCGCTGTGAGATTTACTCAGATTGTGGGCTCCCCGGATTATTCATCCGAGAAATCCCTATTATGCATATTTCTACGTTCCCATGATCAGTGAGCCGTGGAACATAACCGACAGGTACCATTACAACATCCGAAACATATCGAAATACAAGACTTACATAAGTGCCATTATGGCTAGAACATCAATAGCAGCCGAACATCGCCAAGCGTAGAGCCCAATCGTGCCTTAACCTATAGGCAGCTGACTGGGAAGACGTCCTAGCTCGCTGGACGTCACCTTAAACTCCTGAAAGTCTGGCCAAGTAAATAGTCAGGGACACAGCCCTGAGTACTTTGAATATACTCGCAAACCACCAAAGATAAGTGAACAAAGGGAATGCAATTCTGGCTATGGCGAGATAGCTCTATCTGGGGTTGCTTTTGAAGGCCTAACCTAAATTTGAAATTATGGCATTTTCATATCTTTGTTGAAAAAGAGTTTTGAAAACATGCTTCTATTTTATAAATCTCCATATCTTTGTTGAAAAAGAGTTTTGAAAACAGTTTCGTAGTAAAACCCCCTTTTTAAACATCTTCGACCCCACGGGTCAAAACAAAGCTTTTCGAACTAGGGTTCCCCCGAAACATTCGTCCTTTTTGTATTTGTTTCCCAAACAAGCACATTTTGGGTACTCCTAGGCAACACCTTTACAACCGTCCTTGACCGTGGACACGGCTATTCGAATAGGTTATACTCTGCAGAGTTTGCACACTTTACCCACAAGAATCAATACATCCGCCGAGATACAACCACGACCCACTACCACTGTAGATGGGGGTCCGGATAATCAAACCTTTCGCTTGTCTACACTAGCAAAGGCATGCTTTTCCTCTTGGGTTGTTCTCCCCGGCAACGCGTATGTGGCTCCCAGCCATAGTCCTTCCTTCCGTACACGCGCATACCCAAGCCGCAACTTGGCGTATAACTTAAATTTGATGACTCCTCTTCCTTCCGTACTACCTAAGTCATAGGTCCGCGGGAGACCCAATTGTTGCACCGGACTCCTGGTAGTCCAGGCTCACTCTTGCCAAAGCAAGCGACAGGCGTCAGATCCTTGATCTGGGGGCGCCCGCCTAGAATTCTAGGGATTTCTCCCTATGAGCATGGTAGAAGTTGCCTCAGCTAAGGCGGACAAACTACGAGTTAAGCCCCAACAACTCGGGGTAATGTGGTTGCGCGGATAAAAAAATGTTCTAGTAAAGGCGTAGAACATCCCATCACAATCTCCTTACTTCTCCTCTTCACCAGTTCTTTTGCTAAAACCTCCACTGGGAACGATGCCTCTTCCCAGGGTTTTATAAAGCCATTTTGAAAACCTTTGTTTTGGGGAAATTCCCAAAACAGTTTATTTTTCTCAAAATCGGGGTTTCCAAGGAGATAGGATGCTAATCATCGTACTCTCGGTCTAAAGGGGATAAATGATGGGTTCATCGGCGTGGTGCCTCAAAGGACACGAAATCATAACTTGGAGGAGCCAAGTTACTATCGCAGTATTTATAAAGCGAAACATGCAGGTATATAATGCAATTTGTAAAGAGGATACAAAACAGGTAAAGATAGTAGGACATTGATACGTCCATTTTGCATCACTATTCTATGTCTTAATTCACTATTATTCATTGATATATTTCGTATTGAGAGGTGATACTTATGTTATTTGATCTATTTTTGCATGGTTGATGACATTTGGAGCATGGACCGCTGCAGTCAGGATTCTGATGGAAAAGGTGTTGTTTGGAGGCAAAATTCGCGAAGGTCAGAAAATCCGAGAAAATATACGGAAAATTCTATTTTTCTAGAAGACTCAGGATGCCAGAAGATGGAGTGGAGGTGGGCCACAGGGGGCCCACACCACCCCATGGCGCGGGCAGGCCTAGGCCGCGCCTGGGAGTGGTGTGGCCACCTTGGCCCACTCCAGCCTCTCTCCTCTGGCGTATATCATCCCCATGAAACCCTAAGACTGGGGGAGTGACCACAGAAAGATTCCGCCGCCTCTGCGGGGCGGAAAACACCGAGAAAGAAAGATCTCTCCGGTAGATAGATTTCTGCCGGGGGAATTCCTTCCCGGAGAGGGAAGATCTTCGCCATCAACACCACCATCAAGCTGGACTTCATCGGGATCATCATCATCATCATCACCATCAGCAACCTCATCACCATCTCCATATTGCTGTAACAATTGGTTGAATCTTGCTATAGTTCATAGGGGAAACTTTCCCGGGGTTTATTACTCTTTGTAGTTGATGCCGCTGAGTGAACCATTGAATTATTGTTTATGTTCATATTGTTATACATCATTATTCCATCTCTTATCATCATTCATATGATGTCTTGTGAGTAGTTCGTTTTGTGCTTGAGGACATGGGAGAAGTCTTGTTGTTAGTAGTGGAGTTGCATTGAGAAATATTCAATAGATTGTTATTTAAGTTGTGGTGTACTTCTTCTAGTGGTGTCATGTGAATGTCGACTACATGACACTTCACCTATATGGGCCTAGGGGAATGCATTGTGTATTTGGCTACTAATCATAGGGGTTGCCGAAGTGACAGAAACCTGAACCCCCGTTAGGAAACCATTGCACAAGGGACGTAAGGGTCTTAGAGTTTAAAGCTGTGGTTAGGTTTTACCTTAATTACTTTCTTGTACTTACGGATGTTTGCAAGGGGCATAATCACAAGTATGTATTTAGTCTTGGATGGGGTGGTACATTAGCACAGGTTCACCCACACAACACTTAGCAAGCTAGAGAAGATTAATCGACTATATGAAGCGAAAGCACTTGACAGTATTCCCATGTGTCCTCGAGAACGTTTGGTCATCTATAGAATTACAACCGGCTTGTCCTTTGCTGCATAAAGGATTGGGCCACTTGCTGCATTCATTTTTACTGTCTTTTATTTCCTTTTACTTTGTTTACTTGCTTTATCGAAAACCCCTAAACATCCATTTGCTAAGTATTTGCAGAGAATTCGTGATCCATACCACTAGCCAGCACCTTCCGCTCCTCGTTGGGTTCAACACTCTTACTTATCGAAAATACTGCGATACACCCCCTATACTTGTGGGTCATCAAGACTATTTTCTGGCGCCGTTGCCGGGGTGTGAAGCGCTATTGGAGAGTGGAACTGGTAAAGGAAACTTCTACTGTGAGTATTATTTACTTTTGCTAGTTGCTTTATTTTCGTTACGGATAATTCGTTGAGTTTCTTATTTGGTAATGTTACTACCACTTGTAAGGTAGTAGATAAGCCACCACCTGCTGAGAAATATGTTTTCAAAATACCTACAAGAATTATTGATCGTGTTATGGATAACTACTATGTTGGGGATGGAACTGTCCATCCTGGTGATCATTTACTCTATATACACGAATTATGCGGGTTGTTCAAGTGTGCCGGTATTACTACAGATCAAGTTAAGAAGAAGTTATTCTCATTATCACGAAAAGGAAGAGCTGAGGAATGGTATAAGCTGCTGAAGAATGGTCAAGCTCTGAAATGGGATTAAATACTGCCTCTCTTTTATTCAAAGTTTGATCCTCCTAGTGAGATTCATAAAGATCGGAATCAAATATACAAATTTTGGCCTCTTGATGGAGGGAGTACAGCCCAAGCTTGGGGGAGATTGAAGTTACTAATGCTCAAATGACCCATTCATGAGCTCCCCAACAATATTATTATGAATAACTTTTATGCAAGGCTTTCTCTTCATGACAAGGATTTATTGGATGCTTCTTGTGCTGGATCATTCACTCGCATGGAAGAAGAAGCTAAATGGGATCTTCTGGACCGTATTCAAGACAATGCTGAAGCTTGGGAGAATGACAAAGGTATAAAGTCAGGTATAAATTATGATTATGATTGCATTGAATCTTTTATGGGAACTGATGATTTTCAAAATATTAGTAATATTTATGGTCTTGATTTGCAAGTTATTATGAATTGCTTTAGAGCTTTTGCTTCTTATATTGAAATTCCAAAAAGGGGATGGAGTAAGTACCATGCACCTTATAAAGATATTGTTGACAGTGTTCCTGTTGGGAGCACTGAGTGTTGCATTATTGATCATATCTTACATGAACCTTATATCGAGAAGATTCCCTTCCCAGATAAGGTAAAGAATCATCCTATGATAACTAATGTAATCACTAAAAGTGAAAAGAGAATCGTAAAACCTGATGAACAAATAAACATTGAGCCCGTTGTAGCAATTGTGAAAGACCTTGTAACTAAAAGCATAGAAGATGGGCACATAGTCTTCTGTGAGGATGCTTCTAATATTGTTTCACATCCTAATAGAACCAAAAGGGCTATTGTTCCTGTGCTTTCTGTTAGAATTGGTGATCATGGCTATTATGGTTTATGTGATATTGGTGCAAGTTCCAGTGCTATTCCTTGCGAGTTGGAAGAAATTGATGTGGTTGTTCACCTTGCTAATAGAGAGACCATCTCTGCAATTAGTATCGTACGAGACGTGGAAGTCCTTTGTGGTAAGATCAAGTATCCTTCTGATTTTCTAGTACTTGGTTCAGCTGCTAGTAAAACTTATCCTATCATTTTTGGTAGACCTTTCTTGAGTACTTGTGGAGCTATTATTGATTGCAAGAGGGAGAAAATCTTGACTAAGTTTGATGGGGAATCCTATGAGTTTAATTTTTCAAAATTTACCAAAGAACCTTGTGAAGAGGAAACCCATAATGAGGATTTTAGAGTTGAACAACTTGCTTTTATCTCTCTTGCTCCTAACAATGCTTTTCAGTAATTGATGGAAGATCACGAAAGTGAGATCTTCATGGAAGAAAGGAATGAGATTGACGAGATCCTCCGTGACCAACCTAAGAAGACTTGGGTACCACGATGATCTTGCCTGTAGAAGACTTGGGTACCACGATGCCACCTAAAAAGGATCCGGTTTTCGATCTAAAACCTCTCCCTGATGATCTTAAATATGCTTTTATTGATGATAAAAAGATATATCCTGTTATTATTAGCGCTAAACTTTCAGGGGATGAAGAATAAAGATTATTGGAGGTTTTGAGGAAACACCGAGGAGCTATGGGCTATACTCTGGATGATTTAAAAGGGATTTCACCCACTATATGTCAGCATTCTATCAACATAGAACCAGATGCGAAGCCAGTAGTGGAGCACCAACGACGTTTAAATCCTAAGATGAAGGAAGTGGTAAGGAATGAGGTATTGAAACTCCTTGATGCTGGTATTATTTACCCTATTGCTGATAGTGAATGGGTTAGTCCTGTTCATTGTGTTCCTAAAAAGGGAGGTATTACCGTTGTCCCTAATGATAATGATGATCTTATTCCTCAAAGAATAGTGGTAGGCTATAGGATGTGCATGGATTTTAGGAAAGTCAATAAAGTTACTAAGAAAGATCACTACCCGCTTGCTTTTATTGATCAAATGTTGGAAAGGTTGTCTAAAAAGACCCATTTTTGTTTTCTTGATGGTTATTCTGGTTTCTCTCAAATTGCTGTTAAACAACAAGATCAAGAAAAAACTACTTTTACTTTCCCTTATGGAACTTATGCTTATAGACGTATGCCTTTTGGTTTATGTAATGCTCCTGCTACTTTCCAAAGGTGCATGTCTGCTATCTTTCATGGTTTTTGTGAAGAGATTGTAGAAGTGTTCATGGATGACTTTTCTGTTTATGGAACTTCTTTCGATAATTGTCTGCACAACCTTGATAAAGTTTTGCAGAGATGTGAAGAAACTAATCTTGTTCTCAATTGGGAGAAATGCCACTTCATGGTTAATGAAGGGATTGTTCTTGGGCATAAAGTTTCTGAAAGAGGCATAGAAGTTGATAGAGCTAAGGTTGAGGCACTTGAGAAGATGTCATGTCCAAGAGACATCAAAGGTATTCGTAGTATCCTTGGTCATGCTGGTTTCTATAGAAGGTTTATGAAAGACTTCTCTAGGATATCAAAACCTCTCACTAATCTTCTTCAAAAATATGTACCTTTTGTTTTTGATGATGATTGTAGGGAGGCTTTTGAAACTCTTAAGAAGGCTTTAACTACGGCCCCTATTGTTCAACCACCTGATTGGAGTTTACCCTTTGAAATAATGTGTGATGCTAGTGATTTTGCTGTAGGGGCTGTCCTTGGGCAACGTGTTGATAAAAAGTTAAACGTTATTCATTATGCTAGTAAGACTCTAGATGCTGCTCAAAGGAATTATGCCACTACTAAAAAGGAATTCCTAGCTGTTGTTTTGCCTATGATAAGTTTAGGCCCTATATTGTGGACTCAAAAGTAACCATTCATACTGATCATGCTGCTATTAAATATCTTATGACGAAGAAGGACGCTAAGCCTAGACTTATTGGATGGGTACTGCTCTTACAAGAGTTTGATCTACATATAGTAGATAGGAAGGGTGCCGAAAACCCTGTAGCTGATAATTTATCTCGTTTGGAAAACATCTCTTTTGATCATATGCCTGTTAATGATAGTTTCCCAAATGAACAGTTAGCCGCAGTAGGGGTGAGCTCGCGAGGAAGCCCTTGGTATGCTGATTATGCTAACTTTATTGTCTCCAAGTATTTGCCTCCAACTTTTACAGAACAGCAAAGAAGAAAGTTCTTTTTCGATTTGAGGCATTATTTTTGGGATGACCCACACTTATACAAAGAAGGAGTTGATGGTATTATGCGAAGGTGTGTTCCACAATATGAACAAAAAGAGATATTGCGTAAATGTCATGGAAGCGCCTATGGAGGACATCATGCGGGAGATAGAACTGCACAAAAGGTACTACCATCAGGTTTCTACTGGCCTACCCTTTTTAAAGATGCAAGAAAATTTGTTTTGTCTTGTGATGAATGTCAGCATGTTGGTAATATTTCTAGACACAATGAAATGCCTATGAACTACTGTCTAGTTATTGAACCTTTTGATTGTTGGGGATTTGACTTTATGGGTCCTTTCCCTCCTTCGAAAGGCTATACTCATATTCTTGTTGCCGTAGATTATGTTACTGAGTGGGTAGAAGCCATTCCTATGAAGAGTGCTGACGGGGAAACCTCTCTAAAAATGCTTAAGGACGTTATCTTTCCTAGGTTTGGAGTGCCTAGGTATCTCATGACTGATGGGGGTTCTCATTTCATTCATGGTGGTTTTAGAAAGACCCTCGCTAAGTATGATGTTAATCATAGAATTGCTTCATCTTATCACCCCCAAACTAGCGGACAAGTAGAGTTATCAAATAGAGAAATTAAATCTCTCTTGCAAAAGACTGTTAATAGGTCTAGAAAAAACTGGGCTAAGAAGTTGAATGATGCTTTATGGGCTTATAGAACGGCTTACAAAAATCCTATGGGAATGTCTCCTTATAAAATGGTTTATGGGAAAGCTTGCCACCTACCCTTAGAATTAGAACACAAAGCTTACTAGGAAGTGAAAGAACTAAATAGAGATTGTAAGCTCGCTGGTGAGAAAAGATTATTTGACTTAAGTTCTTTAGATGAATGGAGGAGTGAAGCCTATGAGAATGCTATGCTCTTTAAGGAAAAAGTTAAAAGATGGCACGACAAGCGAATACTTAAGAGAGAGTTTCATGTTGGTGAGAAAGTTCTATTGTATAGGTCTCGTCTCAGATTTTTTGTAGGTAAGGTACTATCAAAATGGGAAGGAACTTTTATCATTGAAGAAGTATACCGTTCAGGAGCAATAAAAATTTCCCCTCTACAAGATAATACTACACAAGTAGTGAATGGACAGCGACTCAAACAGTATATTGCTAGAGATTCTTACAATGAAGATGTTAATGCCTTTAAAGTTATAACTCCAGAGAAATTCATTGAGGACCAAATTCAGAGACCTGCAGAGTCCGTTTCCAACTAGGTAATAGTTCTGGTAAGAAAAGTTCCACGAAAATAGAATCCAACTATATTTTTGCAGTTTTCAGTCAATAAGGAAAGCTACGAAGCAAAAAAGAGACGGAAACGGAGCCAGGGTGGCCCACACCACCCCATGGCGCGGGCCCACCCCTGGCCGCGCCACCAGGTGGTGAGGCCACCCAGGACTCTGCTTTCGACCCGTTTTCTCCCAGTACCTTCCTTTTGATATGAAACTTCAAAATATATAACCCCCGGACCCCCCGAGGTTCGTATATCGTGTTTTTGTCGTGTTTTTGTTTCGATCTGTTTCTGCCAGGTAGAATCCCAGATTTGGAGCCACAATGTCTTCCTCCGGATCATCCAAGGGAGATTCTTTTGAAGATATCATCAACCCATACATGAGGGAATTGAAGATTCATCCCAAGGAGTTATTGCTCGAAGGTGGGGAAGTCCGGATTAAGGAGGTTCAAGGCCCTAAAGGTGTAGGAAGTCTAGAGGACAGGATGGAAGCACTGGAGCAAGAAGTCTTTAGGTACAGGAAGATGGCGGAACGTGAAGTGGACATCATCCATAAGATTTGTTCCGAACTCATAGACGAGCACCAAAAGGAGGCTGCTGAACTTAAGTACGAAATCCTTTCACTGCACCAAACAACCAACGATCTACAAGCCTAGTTCTATGACGTTCAAAATCAAAACCGTGAGTATGAGGCTAGATTTAAACGCATAAGTGCTTCTGCAAGTTTCAGGATGTTGGAAACCACGATGTCCTTTGTTGATGGGAAGCCTTTACGCTGGAACACGGACGAAGATGAGAAGATACCACCACCACCGAAGGAGTAATTCATCATCAGGTTTGGCATCCCCTTGGTTTGTTCCAAGCTTGGGGGAGTGCCGCGGTATCATATCACTATCTTCTATCTTTTTACTTTATTAGTAGAGTCATGTCATGAATAGAGGAGTTATTTTTTAGTATGGTTTGCATTATGGAAGTGTCCCCTCTCTCGTTAGATTTGTATCCCTTGGTGTGAGTTGCCGTTATGGACTATTAATGAGAAGTTCTATCATTCACTCTTTTGCATAGCTTATGTTAGTTTTCAATTCGTGGTTATATGATTGATCTTGTTGTTAGTATTGGTATCACTTTGGGATCATTGAGTTAATTTATTTGGTTTTGGCAAACCTGGCTCGGTCAGTAGCAACACCTTTTTGAGAGTTGAAAAGAAAAATATAGAAGTACTCTAAACAAAAATAATTTCATCATCTTTCTTTCTTGATTTGCTCATAAGTATAGTATTCTCTAGTTAAGATCTTTTGTGCTTCCAAGGAAGATTGCATGTTTATATTTATCATTTGTATGTTTGGTTGTTTCCTTCAACTCTTGTACTTGCCTCCCAGCCTTACTAGCCAAAAACTTGTACTAAGAGGGAATTCTTCTCGTGCATCCACTCCTTTAAACCAAAACCTTTGCCATTTGTGTCCACCGTACCTACCTAGTAGCATTATTGCTATTCCAAGTAAATTCTTGTTTTATCTACCTCCCGAATTAAACTTGTTATGTGAAAAATTAGTGATTAAAGCTCTCACGAACTTGATGGCACACTTTATTTTCCGCACTTAATAAACCTGAACCACTGTGAACTCTCCATGAAAGTTATATGCTTGCAAATTATAGGCTGGAGATTAGCAGAACCGTGTTGTCACGGGGAACGCTTTCAATACTTGTAAATATATACCCAGTTGATACCTTGCTCTTTTGTTTGTGGATGTCGTCGGTGTGAAATAAAAGGGGAGCTTGTAAGTCCATGGAGTTATGTATGTGTGTTAGAGAAACACTTGGGCCACTGGTCTAATCCATGCTGACATGGTGGAAACCTGCAGCGTAACCATAATGATATCTATAAAAAAAGAGAGAGATAACTTTTGAGAAAAAGAAAAGAGAAAAAAAGAGATACTATGAAAAGAGGAAAGAGATAAAAAAGCACCATTTTCCCATGGTAAATAAGAAGATTGATGAGATACTCATTGTTTGCTTGCCTTGTCATTTTGATATGGGGATTCTTCCGTATCATCGGGCAAGGGGTACCCCATTGGCGGTTCTCAATGATACGCACATACTTACGATGATAAGAACTTACCGGTAACTAGAGTTGAGTAGCATGAGGAGGGGCCCTCGTACTCAAGGGACTTGGGATTTTCAGTTTATAGTCTGTCAAGCATATAACTCAGATTGGACCTCACTTTCACCTTAATCACCTAAAAGATGCCTATGATAGGGGCAATGAGAGCTGAAAGCTAGTAAGTATCATAATTTTTGGGAGCTCTTTATGAGACTTGCAATCCCTGCTTCCCTCTTTGAAGGGCCTTTCTTTTACTTTGTAGTTGAGTCAGTAAACCTACTCCCTTCTATCTCAGCAAGTATTTTGAGTTGATGTGTTTCATTCATTCATATGATGATTTATTCAATCATGTCTTATGTTCCTTGTTTTGCACATTGCTCTTATCTTGATGTTTACTACTTTGAAAGCTTTCATTGAAAAACCAGCTATTTGTGAACTCTAGCAAATTATCAACTATTCTTCAACCAAGAGCTAAGTTTGCCATTACCAATTCTGATTCACTTTATGTATCTTTATTGTGTTTCCTTTACTCATTGCAAGTTGAGTTATATAATAGTGAGTTTTCCTCTATTATGATCTATTTATTTGATGAATGTGATGCTTCTTGTTAGTATTCTTTTATCGACTCTTCACTCCATAAACCTGAGGTCATGTTTATTGAGCTCAGTTTCGCTTGGGGACAAGCGAAGTCTAAGGTTGGGGGGAGTTGATACGTCCATTTTGCATCACTATTCTATGTCTTAATTCACTATTATTCATTGATATATTTTGTATTGAGAGGTGATACTTATGTTATTTCATCTATTTTTGCATGGTTGATGACTTATAGAGCATGGACCGCTGCAATCAGGATTCTGATGGAAAATGTGCTGTTTGGAGACAAAATTCGCGAAGATCAGAAAATCCCGGAAAATATACGGAAAATTCTATTTTTCCAGAAGACTCAGGATGCCAGAAGATGGAGTGGAGGTGGGCCACAGGGGGCCCACACCACCCCATGGCGCGGGCAGGCCTAGGACGCGCCTAGGAGTGGTGTGGCTGCCCTGGCCCACTCCAGCCTCTCTCCTTTGGCATATATCATCCCAACGAAACCCTAAGACTGGGGGAGCGACCACAGAAAGATTCCGCAGCCTCTGCGAGGCGAAAAACACTGAGAGAGAAAGATCTCTCCGGTAGACAGATTTCTGCCGGGGGAATTCCTTCCCGGAGAGGGAAGATCGTCGCCATCAACACCACCATCAAGCTGGACTTCATCGGGATCATCATCATCATCATCATCATCATCATCATCATCACCATCAGCGCCCGCATCACCATCTCCATATTGCTGTAACAAATGGTTGAATCTTGCTATAGTTCATAGGGGAAACTTTGCCGGTGTTGATTACTCTTTGTAGTTGATGCCGCTGAGTGAACCATTGAATTATTGTTTATGTTCATATTGTTATACATCATTATTCCATCTCTGATCATGATTCATATGATGTCTTGTGAGTAGTTCGTTTTGTTCCTGAGGACATGGGAGAAGTCTTGTTGTTAGTAGTGGAGTTGCGTTGAGAAAGATTCAATAGATTGTTATTTAAGTTGTGGTGTACTTCTTCTAGTGGTGTCATGTGAACGTCGACTACATGATACTTCACCTATATGGGCCTAGGGGAATGCATTGTGTATTTGGCTACTAATTGTAGGGGTTGCCGGAGTGATAGAAACCTAAACCCCCATTAGGAAACCATTGCACAATGGACGTAAGGGTCTTTGAGTTTAAAGCTGTGGTTAGGTTTTACCTTAATTACTTTCTTGTACTTACGGATGTTTGCAAGGGGTATAATCACAAGTATGTATTTAGTCTTGGATGGGGTGGTACATTAGCACAGGTTCACCCACACAACACTTAGCAAGCTAGAGAAGATTAATCGACTATATGAAGCGAAAGCACTTGACAGTCTTCCCACGTGTCCTCGAGAACGTTTGGTCATCTATAGAATTACAACCGGCTTGTCCTTTGCTGCATAAAGGATTGGGCCACTTGTTGCATTCATTCTTACTGTCTTTTATTTACTCGTACTTTGTTTACTTGCTTTATCGAAAACCCCTAAAAATTCGTTTGCTAAGTATTTGCAGAGAATTCCTGATCCATACCACTAGCCAGCACCTTCTGCTCCTCGTTGGGTTCGACACTCTTATCGAAAATACTGCGATACACCCCCTATACTTGTGGGTCATCAGACATATATCAGAGTTCAGGAATGGTGGCTTGCCTATGATCAACGATCAGTCACTGGACTTCTTCAAATGACCAAGAATACCCAAAAATATACTAATAAGAAATCCCGTTCTTCTTGTCGTCAGACACTCACACTATCGTTGTCATCGGCTATACATGCATCAGCAGACAATATCACAATCAATACAAGGCAAACAAGCATCAAACCATACAGCAAAAAAACATAAGGATTACAAATGGACTTGGGAGGTGTTTGGAGGCAGTTGGATTCAAATGGTGGAATTTACAAGATTGCCACTGAGGTGTTTTCTCTTGGAGGATGGTTGTCTAGGATATTTACAAGGAACTTAGACTAGGGATCTGTGGTCAGTAGGATATCAATGTGTAAAAGTGATATCCTTAGATAGGTCTGGTCAAGACAAAACCAACACAAATAGTTTTACTTGATTATCACTGTTCTAGATTTAGTTATGCTTTTTATAGTGGAATAAACTCTAGTTTAAGGAAATAATTTACCATAAAAGTTCTGGAGCTCAAACAATTATTTACTTGGATGGTTAGGTTGTACTTGATGTACTGAACCACCTAGAGTTGGAATTGGGTCAAAAGAATTACCAGAATGCCCTCAGGAAATTTCCAAAGACAGTTATGTATGCCTCTTCCCTTTATCACCAGATTAATTCTACCAAAGCTATTGGGTTGGTTCCAAGGGCACGTGATAGATATTTAGAATAACTTTCTGTAGAAATTCGATTCACCCTTTTTGGAGCTGCCAAACTCCTGGAGTGATTTATTTAGTGAGAATACCCATCACAGAAGTATTTAGATCACTAAAATTCAACCAGAGCTCAATAAATTCTGAGCTACTGGGGTTTGGTAGGTACTGATTCTAGGAGGTACCGGGAGTTGGAATCAGGTCCATACCACATTTTGTTAGACTTGGGGAATTTATCTAAGACAGAAAGTTGTTATTTTTGTTATTTTTGCTAAAGGCAGAATATAGTTCATCTTGGTATAGGACTAGTTCTGGATGATAGGTGTGTCAAATACCTCCCATAAGAGCCTTGGTTCATCCCAAATGGATAAGGCTAGCTCACAGAGGAATTTAATTAGTGTTCTAGATACATTCTAGCAGATGAATTATCATTAATTATAGAAAATTTATTTTAGCCAAGGGGTTTCCTCTACATGTTTGATAAAACATCAGGGAACCATCATAAATTTAGATCTGGTTATTTGGAAATGATTTACCATTTTATTTGGATAATCCTAGCAGAAACATTTCTGGAATAAATGGATCTGCTAAAAGAAAAAGAAAAGGGGGGGCAATGGGCCGGATCTGGAGAGCTACTGGGCTGCGGGGGAGGATTCGGCCCACGGCGGGGCAGCGCAACGCGTGGATGGCTCGGTTCGAACCCGAGGAGCGGGGCCCACTGCTAGCGAGCGGGGGGCGCCGAAGAGGTATAGGACGTCGTCGGCCATTGGATCAAGTCGCAATGGACGGCTTGCCAACGTCGTCTCCGCAGAGACAGAGTGCCGGCGACGGAAACCCTAGGCAGAGCGGGGAGGATACCTGGGGGCTCGGGGGAGGTCGAGGAGGCGGCAGTGTGACGCGGTGGTTGACGACGAGCGGAACGAGGGGCGGCACGAGGGGATCAGACGCCGAGAGGTAGCTGGCGCATCGGAGGCCGAGGGTGACCTCGTCGGAGCTCAACGCCGACAACGGAGGAGAGGGTCCTGGGCAAAAATAAGAGCACCGTTAGATGTAGGAGAGCAAGGGGATCACGTGAGCTGACATGCAGAGGGAATGGCGTGTAGGAGAAGATGACTTTCTCGATTTTGTGAGGAGGCTCTCCTCTTCTTCTTCCTTCGGACAGCACAAAGCAGGGGAGGGGGTGTGGAGTTCGGGGGAGGAAAGTGAGGTGGAGAGGGGGCAAATGAAAGGCAGAGGGCTAGCTGGGGGTGGCCTGCTAGCTTTATACCAAGGAGAGCGAGTAGATGTAGTAATTTACCAAATTGGACAAGGGGGAGAGCAATGCTGGCCAATGATTGGTCCAGGGGGAGGTGGATAGGGGTAGGATGGTAATTGGGTCGTGCTAGACCAGAGAGATAGGGGGTGGCATCAATGGTAAATAATGGGGGACAAATCTTGTAAGATCTTTGTTGTCTCTTTCTCTTACTACTAGTACAAGGGCAAAATGGGGATTTGGTGGGGTGGTGCTACAGTGGTGGTCGATCATTGTGTGTCATGGTGTTAAGGAGAAGAATTTATCAAGGTATGATGAAGATTGGAAGTGCTTAGGTTGGTGGTTTGCTTAATTGACCAATATTGATGTAATAGAGGGTTGTGAAGGAAGTCCAAAATCTTGCATTGGACTAGAGGAGAAAATGGTACTGGTAGTTAGATAAGGTAAATGTAGACTCCTAGGATTTAATTGAGTTTTTTATGTGGGGTTTTGGTCCACTTAAATCCAATTACTCAAAAAGGACAGAAGTGATTTCTGGATGATCATTTGCTAAATTTCAATTGGACAAGGATGGATTCTGATGTGGGAGGGTCCCAAATGTGAATACACACTTAGGCGAATTTTCCCAAGATTTATTGGGGATTAAAAGTATTTAGAACAATTATTATTCCAATTCAGCCATTTAAGAAAATGGACAAAAAGAAATAATAAAGCTTCTCAAAAATATTTATTTTTGAGATGGAAAGATAGTATATGATTTGTGGGACTCACATGAGCCAAAAGTTGTGGAAGTGGTTTGATAAAAACCAAACTTTCCTTTATGGAGGGAGTTTTGGAGATTTTGACTATTTAAGTAATTAAATAGTTTTGGGATCATAATAATTATGGATAAAATTTGAAGAATATTGAGGATCAATGTGGATGAGATTGACCAGGTGTAGCAAGCAGTTGCAACTTGGTGGAATGAAATTCCAACTTCAAAGGATTGAAAACCAAGAGTTGATGATCTAGGCTGGTGTTATTTTTATCTCACCAAAACATGCTTGCATCTTGGAGCTTGGAGATCACCTTGGTGCAAGGGATAGATGGATGAGTAGACCAGGTCATATATATGATCATGGCAAGAGGAGTTTGAAATGATATCATTTGATATTATCTAGAAGTCATGGCAAACTTTGTTGAAAATAAGGCTGCCATGCAGAAAGTGTCATGAAGCCTTCTAAACTAGGTGGGTTTAATAAGCTCAATGGTCCACTTGGAACAAGTGAGGTAGGTTTTGATAGACATCAAAGAGTGGATCACAACCATGCAGAGAGTTGGTTCAAGTCCTCAGGATGGTTTACAAGCTGGTTCAAGTGCATTTCCAAGAATGCACATGGTTTGAGAAAAAGAGGGATTCAAAAAGGTGATGCTGAAACTGTTTCCAGTCTTAGCCAAATTTGGCAGTTTGGAGGATTTTGACTAGAGTATGAGAGGGAATGTTCTTGGAGGGGTTGCAAGGTATCAAAGCTTTAACAAGTGGTTGATAGGGAAGTGTAAAGTGAGCAGAAGAGATCCATGCTTGATGTTGGTCTTAAGGACTTGGAGATATCTAGAATGGAAATCCTCAGAATGGATCTGATTAAGGGTCTTATATGATAACCTAGTGGCTAGGGATCATAACAATGTTTTCATTCTTCCTTAGGGGTTTATTATTGGGAACCATCTTGCTCCTAGTGATGAGCTTCCAGGGTAGCTCATTCTACTTCCTAAGCAAACAAGTCAAACAACAGATCAAAGCAACTCATGAGACAGCAGATCAAGGCAACTCATCGTATACCAAGCATAACCACTAAAGAGGTTACCATCAAGCCTAGCTTGGGGTAAGGTTGGGGCATTTTTAAGAGGTTGAATTTTGAATAAGGTGAGGGTTCTTGATATCCCTACCAAGAGTAGAATTCAAAAGCTTTGAACAAGAGTTTTGGGAAAACTAGGGGTAAGAGTAGTTGAGTGATCTATCTTGAAAACATAAGGAGATTGTTATATATCTCTCCATAGTTTTGTCAATAGAAGCTACCAAAATAGTTTTGGTTACATAGGCATCTTGGCTCCTATTTTGAAATGCCAGAACGTTTGAAAATATGTAGAGTAAGCCAAGATAGTTTTGGTAAATAGCTTTTGACAACTAAGGGTGAGGTAAGGAGTATTACCAGATACACTCTTATATGCACAAATGCAAGCAAACAACTAGCAAGCACTGCACCAAGGCACAAGAAAAAGTTTTTGTTCCCCCTAATTTTTGCATTCTGGACAACAAATTAGGATTGCTGGTGTTTGAGTTCAGCCAATTCAGCAGGACCCATTTTATAAGGCCACATGGAGATAGGAGCGGTACCAGGTTCAAGCTCAATCACAAACTCGACCTCTCGGTAAGGAGGCATACCTGGTAACTCTTCAGGAAAAACATCTGGGAACTCACGGACCACCGGAACACTCTGAATAGCATCCATAGCATCATCATTCAGAGCTGCCAAAGAGAAAAGCTGAATTGCAGGAGTCAGACTTGGAGAATAGACTATATGGCCTTCAGGAACTTTCAGAGAAACCGAGCGTTCAGCACAATCAATCACAGCTGCATTTGCTGTTAACCAATCCATGCCCAAGATAACATCAATGTCAGAATTTCCCAGAATAATTAAGGAAGCCGGGAACGAAGAGCCACCAATCTCAATTTGATTGACATGGCTGATATGAGCAGCCCTTATGTTTGACCCAGGGGATTGTACCACGAGACGATGCAATAGAGGACCCATAGCCAGATCATGCTCATGTGAAAACTTGTGAGAAACAAAAGAATGCGAAGCACTAGAATCAAACAAAACTCATGCAGGGACCGAGTTAACGGGAAGCGTACCCATCACAACTCCAGGTGCATGTTCAGCTTGAGCGACATTGACACAGTTGGCACGTGCAACAGTGGACCCGGGCTTGGTGTTGATGTTGAGAGCCCGCGGTGGAGGTGCACGAACCATAGAAGAACTTGCTGCAGGTCTTGGAGGTGGTGGAGGAAGAGCTTTGTTGTTCATGGGACAACTCCAGTGTTGATGCCAAGTGTTACCACAAGTGTAGCAAGCACCAGGTGGACGTGGAGCAACGTAGCCAGGGAATCCGCCAGGTGCTCCAGGGTAGTTGTGGTTGTAGCCCCTAGGAGCCACGGTGAAGGAGTTTGATGGCCTTGCCGCGTAGCTTGAAGGTCTTGGTGGAGCCGGCAGCGGCGGTGCAGTATTAGGAACCCACACGCGGCGCTTAGAAGGAGTTGTCATAGCTGAAGAGCTTGCTGCGTCACGGCTGTGTTTCTTGGACTCCTCAAACACTTGCCTACTTGCTTCTTCATGTAGAGTTGTATGTTGGAGTTCCAGAAAATACCCCGGCCTGGCATGAGTGATTGCATATTTGATAGATGCATTGAGCCCTTGCCTGAATCTCTTTTGCTTCTTCTTGTCATCAGAGATCTCATCGCCACCATACCGAGAAAGATTCATGAAGTTTCTGATAGAGGTATTGACATTGTCATTGCCCTCCTAGAGGTTGAGAAACACTTCTTTCATCCTTTCCATGACAATTTCTGACAGATATTGCTCTTTGAAAGCCCCAGTGAACTGCTCCCAAGTAGGCTGAAAACCAGAGTGGTTTGCCTTCAGGTAATTCTCCCACCACAGAGCTGCGTCTCCCTTCAGAAGGTGAGTGGCACATTTTACCCATTCTTGCTCAGGAACATCAGCAGTCATCAGCAACCTTGACATCTCACGCAGCCAATCATCAACATCTAGTGGCCGATCAGACACCTCAAAGTGGCGCAGGTTGAACTTCAGAAAACCCTTGATGTCTCCACGCTTGGGAGGTGGAGGTAGCGGAACAAACTCATTCCTCCTGACACTTTCTTCAAAGTGTTGCTGGTTCTGTTGCATTGTTCCCAAGGCATTAGCAATACTTGCCAACGCAGCCCCCAGTTGAGGTCGTATGTCCTCCTCATTGCGGCGTGGTGATGCCATCCTGTGATTGATATAGAACTCAAGTCAGTACCATAATGGAGAGTAATAATAATCCAAAATAGTACCAAAATGGAATTAACCAAGATTAAAGGATACAATTACTAAGATGATATTAAAATATCAACAAAGTTCAAAGCACCTAGAAGATAGTAAGCATATCGCACACGACTGAACAAGGAGTGTGGTACACAAAGCTATCAAAGAAAAAATTTCCGCAAATTTCGGTATTAAAACACCACTATATGCGCAAAACCACTTAATGAATCAAGATTAGTAACTCTACCAATTCAATATACAAGAGCGAATGATAAAATTAGTGGTATGGTCGCGACTCCATCCCGCACTCAAATCATTACTCCGCACATGAATAGGTAAAACACATATCCCAACTATCTTCCTTCTTAAGATGAACCTAAAGATTAGCAACTACGGAAACAAACACCCCTAACAAGATAGCATCGGATAACAAAGAGTAAGACATATCGCGTCGGTTTACAATGAATCAGATAGGTCGCGTTGGTTTACAAAAGCCTATCGGTATGGAATGTACCACCAATTGATAACCAAAAGGCAGATAGCGACAACAAGTTGGATGCAACAGATAGGCAAGGAATTACACACACACACCTATGGTACTACGGAACCCCGAACACGTGAATCCTAGTTTGAATTTTAGAAGAGTATTGAAAACATTACACTTCCTTACCAGAAAAGGGTGGGTGGGTGGGTAAGAGGAAAAGTGGAAGCAGTCCTACACTCGCGTTTTGTTTTTCCCTAGTATACATAACTACCAAAATATTTGCTAGACTGACAACGACCATTTGGCTGAGACCCTGAAGGGCGGGATGGCTCTGATACCAATTGTAACAACCTCGGACAATACGCTCTAAGTTCAAGCCTGGATGAACCAAAAGTGGTTAAAATAGTACAGCGGGGGCCCAGGGACCACCCACTTGTAGACCCGTCAGCCGCCCTAACCACTTCCAAGAACATCTGGGCAAGAGCGAGCGGCATAGGCAACAGGCGAAGAGATCAAATACATACACAAGTGAGTATGTATGCAAGCTACCTTACAACAGTTCTCAGAGCCATACCATCTAAAAGAAATAGAAATATTGCAACGCCATACGGCAAGGTCCAAATATCCTAGATAGATATAATAGTGTAGGATAACTCCTCATACATCAATCCTCAGAGTATCAAGCGGAAGCGAGAAACAAGATCCGAGTGCGGACAAGAAGCAAATCGGCATAAGATGCCACATAAATAAGCACATGCCGCTCATAGATCTCACGGATCCCCATCCCCGGAATCTCTACACCGAGTGATCGTTGCCCACATCATCTGTCTCCTCCACCTAGTATCCATCTTGCGAGTACACCTGTTCATCTGAATCAAACAATTTATCATGTGAGACACTAGGAGTACTCAGCAAGTCTTTATGCCTCTAAGGGGACATATACCTGGGGTGACGCAATTGCAGCAAAAGATAATAACTAACAAGTCTATAGATACTCGCTAACCATCCGCCTAACCAAAGATAGACGGATGTCCGTTAACTAGAACAACAGTTATAGTAGTATAAAGTAACAGGTCCATCCTCCTTCTCGCTTACCAACGAGAAAGTGGACGAACAACCCATCTGTTGGTAGTTTTAATACTCATTGCATGAGTATTGCACTATTTACTAGTCAGGTATTTAATCAATTAAAAGCGGTACTTTAGTTATACTTGTCTATGATCGAGAAACTGTGCTCCAAGTCGTCCATAACCGCGGACGCAGCTCTTAGAAAGATTTACCCTGCAGGGGTGCACAAATAGAAACACACACTCGATCAACCTCGCAAAAACCAACTCAAAACCCAACGAGGCATTCACGACAAAGAGATCACAGGATTCATGAAATATTTCAGGGGGCCACCCCACTAAGCTACCCGCAACGAAGTTGGCCGGCTCCGAAACGGACCCAGGGTTTGTGTGGATGGCGGTAAACGACTGGGAACCCGAAAGTGTGACTGGGCTTGTCGATACAGCAAAAAAGTGTCACGATCCAAAACAGTATAGGTGCTCCACGCATAATCTTAAATAAAACTGTAAAGCATGGCATAAGTACATGATAGTAATAAAGCCCCAAACTACTTTGTGGCCCCAAGAAATAGAAATGAATCAAGCTCTGGCTCAGGGGGGTCCATAAGGCCTCCTGGATGTGGATAGTGCGAATATTCAGGGAACAGGAATCAAGTACTAGGGGTCCTACAGGACACAAGTGAGCATGAAAAACCAAATAACAGATATTGCTCACCGATGCCCCTTTCATTAGTTATCCCATTACTACTCAGGTTAAGTTGTTTAGGTACCTCGTTAACCCAGCAGACACTCACATACCCTACACATGCTGTTCTACGACTCGCATGGCTCAAACAATTCCGTAGTAATGGCTCATGGGATTGAGGAACAGGCTCGGTGGGGTTTAAAAGTAAAGGCTATGCAGTACTTGGGATTCAATTTAATGCAATCGCGACTCCATGATGCAAGAATAAGATAGAATCAATAGGTACTATATGTATGCAAGCATGTGGTAGTGCTTGCCTGGCAGCTCAGTTGAAGCGAGAGATGGATCTGGGTAGTACTCCTAGGATTCCTGATATTTCCCCTGCTCGGCGTCTAATCGAAAGAAGAACCAAACAAACAAGGGACAACATAAATAAAGTGCACAAGCATATAAATAAAATGCGCCAAGCAAACAAGCATGCCATTTGGAATGATGCACAATTTACATGGCAATAATGTAGCATGGCATGGGTGAGGTGTGGGGTACAAGAATAAAGTATTTTATTAAGTTTTAGTCATGTTTTGCTCCCATAACACTTTCTGTCCACTTAATATTTATATGATGCATGCTGCAATTCATATCATGGAGTGCATAGATAGAACGGGCTCGTCGCACTGATCAATTTAGACATATTATTTGTCAAATTTAGAGTTATAGAATTAAAATTATTAATTAATTAAGAAAATGGCATTTTTATTGCAATTTAAACAATTTCGAAATTTTAACATAGAAAAACATTATTTTGAATGGAAGATTTGAATTCTTCACATTTTTTTGATTCAAAAACATATATCATTTGTATTATTTGGATAAGTCAATTAAAAGATATTATTTTCTGGATTTAAAACATACTTAACAATTTCTGAAATCATTTTTAATAAACATAAAAAAATCAGTGACTTTTTGCACACAGAGGCAGCTAGCCACAGCCATAGACAGGTGGGGTCGTCTGCTGAGCTGGCGGGAAAACGACGCAGCGGCTTTTCTCACCGGGCGCTCAGCCAGCCACGGAGGATGACAGGCCGGACCCGCGTCTGTGCAGACCCACACGCGGGCGCGCGAACAGGGCACAGCCACGTGGCCGAGACGGGGACTGCGGGTTGAGGAACCCACAACCTAGGTACGTTATTACAAAAGTGCAACAGTAGCTGACCGGTGGGTCCGGGCTGGAGCGCGGGTTGAGGAAAACAAAAGGTAGGGGGTGTTCGCAAAAGGCCTCAGCTACTGTTTTTTCTTCCATCTGCTTTCTCTGACTAAACTGACGGCGCGGGAAATAGAGCGGGGCGGGGGTCGAACTCGCAATCTGGCGCGCGCGCGGGCGGCGGTGACCACTGGGGATAGCGGGGGTTGTTGCTGGGTAAACCCTGCGCGGTTAGATGATGTATCTGCGGCGCAACGACGGGGTGGCGAACGCGAGCGCGGTGCACAGAGAGTGCTTACCAGAGTGCACGGTGTGTCCAGGAAGCAGATCGGCAAGAGGGGGTGTCTAGGAGGTTCGGAGGCTCACCGCAGGGAGGTTGGTGGTGGCGGATTGGCCTAGAGCACAGCGGATCAGCGGCGGACCTGACAACCCGAGGCTAGGGTTTCTTGTTAGCGTGATGAGGTGCAGCGTGTACCGGTCGCCTCCTCCGCGTTGCTGTGTACGGGGACGGCCCAGAGGGTCTCCTCAGTCTTCCCTAATGCCTCAGCGTCACGCCCGCCTCCTCCTAGCTACTGCGGCGGGTCGATGCCGATGATGGCCGAGCGGAGATGGAAGAGAGAGGGGGGTAGCAGGTAGATGGGGAAGGGCTGCAGCGGTAGGGCCCTGGGGATCTAGGGAAAAGCTAGGCAGAGAGGAGGGGGTAGATAACGTCGAGGCAGACGGAGAGCACATGGAGTGGACGGTGGCGGGGTGGAAAAAGGTGGTGTGCACCTTTCGTTCTCTTCCTCCTCACGTGTTCAGTGGGGCTCGGGAGGGCTGCAGCTGGGGCCAGAGAGGTGGACGCAAGGTGGCTCGGGTGGGGCCTGGCTTGGCAGTGGGAGAGAAAACAGAGAGGAGAGGGGCTCGTCTAGGGCTAGACCGGCAGGGGTCGGCATGGTGGCTCGGGCTGGGTTGCTAGGCTAGGGCTCTTCGGACCAAGCCAGGGTGGTGGTGGCCTAGGCAGGAAGGGTGGTGAGGTGAGGGTTTAGCCGAGGCTAGGAAGAAGGGGTTAGGGTTAGGGTTTTAGCTAGGTGTAGAGAGAGAGAGGGCTCGGTTTAGCTAGAAAAGAGAGAGGGGAGGAAGTGAAAAAGGCACATGTATACACACATGCATGTGTAGATGGTGGACAAGGTAGGAGGGCTAGATAGAGGAGCTAGGGTTTGAAGAGGATAAAGACACCAAATGAGTTTGAATTAAGACAAAGGGAGAAAACAAAAGGGCCAAAGGAGAGAGAGGTGGAAGAAAAGATGATCTTGCATGTGGCATGCACATGATGACATTTTATGAAAACAAAATATCCATCCCATGTATGCTTGACAAAGAGAGAACCACTCAAAGAGTTGCAAGGTGGAGGACAAGAGAAAGAATAAGCATTTATTTGGTGTATTTGTTTCAACTTAGTTCAAACAAACTCCACCCAAATATTCCCAAAGAAACCAAAATAGAAGAACAAGTGAGGCCTTGCATGGGCCATGCATGAAGAATAATTGCCACATTCATTAGTTGTGAAAACAACTACATATACATATGGGCATCTATTACCCCCATGAACATCCATACTTGAATAAAGACCACCACATAAGCTACAAGCTTCATAAAATATGGTAAGGGTGGATTTAAGCATAAATGAATATAATAGGCCATGCTAGTGTGTATGTCCCACTAGAAGATCATTTGGACACAATTATATTTAAACCATGCTCAATTATTCCCACAACAAACCATATGGAAGATAGAGCAAGTGAAACTATCCACATGCATGCAAAGGTGGCCATGTGGCTCTCCACATATCAACAATGTGAAAACAACATGAAGCATATAGGGAAGCATGTGTAACTAGAAGTGGATCCATCCCAACCCACATGAGCTAGAGGTAAACCCAATAAAATGCAAAACTCACATATAGTTGAATGGTGGAATTATGGGGTGTTGACAAGAAAAGGTGGTGGAGTTAAATAAAAGATATGCCCCCAACTCAACTTGGGCACCAAGCATTTATCAAGAACCAAATACAATTTATTAAGAACCAAATACAATTGATAAATGCATATGAGACAAGATCCAAAAGAAAAAGGGTTTTATATGATGCTTAAATGCAAGGTGGCATGATGACGTGAGCATGATATAATTATGATGCAACAAATATATGTAGGAAGTAGCATTTTATTATTAGACCATGTAGCATTACAGATGTTAGACAGATGGGATGCTACACTCATTCTAGTTCCTAAGCAAACAAGTCAAACAATAGATCAAAGCAACTCATTAGATAGCAGATCAAGGCAACTCATCTTATACCAAGCATAACCACTAAAGAGGTTACCATCAAGCCTAGCTTGGGGTAAGGTTGGGGCATTTTGAAGAGGTTGAGTTTTGAATAAGGTGAGGGTTCTTGATATCCCTACCAAGAGTAGAATTCAGAAGCTTTGAATAAGAGTTTTGCGAAAACAAGGGGTAAGAGTAGTTGAGTGATCTATCTTGAAAACATAAGGAGATTCTTATATATCTCTCCATAGTTTTGTCAATAGAAGCTACCAAAATAGTTTTGGTTACATAGGCATCTTGGCTCCTATTTTGAAATGCCAGAACGTTTGAGAATATGTAGAGTAAGCCAAGATAGTTTCGGTAAATAACTTTTGACAACTGAGGGTGAGGTAAGGAGTATTACCAGATATACTCTTATATGCACAAATGCAAGCAAACAACTAGCAAGCACTGCACCAAGGCACAAGAAAAAGTTTTTGTTCCCCCTGATTTTTACATTCTGGACAACAAATTAGGATTGCTGAAACTGGGATGTTACACAGATCACAAGAGCTTGAAGTATATTTTCACTCAGAAGGAGCTGAATATGAGGCATCAGAGATTAATAGAGTTAATCAAAGATTATGAACTTGACATCCACTATCACCCTGGCAAAGCCAATGTGGTAGCGGATGCTCTTAGCAGATTGCTGTGTATGTTAAACACCATGACCAAGGAGAAGGAACCAAGTTTGCATGAGGAGTTGGAGCAGTTTAGAACTGAGCTAGTTAGCAAAGGATTTTTAGCTAGCATTGAACTTCAACCCACTTTGATTAGCCAAATCAAGGAAGCCCAGAAGGGAATCAAGCATCGTATTGGTACAGGAAAGGTACCTGGATTCACCAAAGATGAAGAAGGAGGTTTCTGGTACAAAGGACGTATCAGTGTGCCACTAGATTCGGAGCTGAAGCAAGTAATCATGCAAGAATCTCATGATACTCTTTATTCTATCCACCTAGAGGAACAAAGATGTATCAGGATTTGAAGGAGCGATTTTGGTGGCACAAGATGAAGAGAGAAATCGGAAGCTACATCGCCAAGTGTGATATCTGTCAGGGAGTCAAAGCAGAACATCAGAGACCCGTAGGACTATTACAACCATTGCAGATTCCGGAATGGAAATGGGATTCTGTCGAAATGGACTGTATCACCGGTTTTCCTACTTCTAGTAGGGGAAACGACTCCATATGGGTTATTGTTGATAGACTGTCCAAGGTAGCCCATTTTATACCTGTCAAGACTACCTACCAGAGTTCGAAGCTAGCAAATTTGTACATTGCTAGAATTGTCAATTTGCATGGAACCCCCAAGACCATGGTATCGGATCGAGGAACCCAATTTACCTCGAGATTTTTGTAGAAAGTCCAAGAAGGATTGGGAACCAAGTTGAATTTCAGCACAGCTTATCACCCGCAGACCAATGGACAAACTGAAAGAGTGAACCAGATCTTAGAACACATGTTGAGAGCTTGTGTGCTAGAGTATGGATCAAAATGGGAAGATTGTTTGCCTTTCGCAGAGTTCTCATACAACAACAGTTATCAAGCTAGTTTGCAAATGGCCCCATTTGAGTTTTTATATGGAAGAAAGTGCCATACCCCCTTTGAATTGGTCACAAGTAGGAGAGATTTAGATTCTGGGACCCAACATCCTACGAGAGGCCAAAGAGAAGGTTCACAAAGATCATGAGCACCTCAAGACCGCCCAATCTAGATAGAAGAGTTATGTTGACAAGAGGCATGGAGACCCGACCTTCAACGTCGGAGATTTTGTGTATCTCAAGGTTTTGCCATTGAAGGGAACGCAACACTTTAGTCTAAAAGGAAAGTTAGCCCCTAGATATATTGGACCCTTCAAGATTCTAAATCATCGAGGAGAAGTATAGTATCAACTAGAACTTCCAGAGGAGATGTCAACCATCCATTATGTGTTCCATATCTCGTTACTTCGCAAATGCCTAGAAGTGCCAGAGAAGACCGAAGTTTTCAAGAACATCGATCACCGAGCCGTTGATATCAACAAGGATCTGGCGTATCATGAAGTTCCCATCTGTATCTTGGAAGAAGCTTACAGAACCACCAGGACCCGGAGTATCAACTTTCTCAATATCCAATGGAGCAACCATACCGAAGAAGAATCCACCTGGGAGTGATACATTGCAAATGTATCTATAATTTTTGATGTTCCATGCTTGTTTAGTATCTACTTTCTTATGTTTTGCCCACACTCTGGAGTACTTTTATACACTTTCTGGCACTAACCTATTAACAAGATGCCACGGTGCCAGTTGCCTATTTTCTGCTGTTTTTGGTTCCAAGAAAGTCAGAAAATGAATATTCTCGGAATTGGACCGGACAAAAGCCAAAGTCGATATTTTACCGGAAGACTCACGGAGCCAGAAGACAACACGGAGAGGGGCCAGGGGCTAGCCACTCCACCTGGTGGTGCGGGCCAGGCTAGGCCTCGCCAGGGGGTGGTGTGGGCACCTCCGGCACCCCCTTGGTCTTCCCTCTCACCTATATATTCCTCCCGATACAGAAACCCTAAATCGTCAATCAGAAATACACGAAAAGTTCCGCTACGCCACCACCACCGAAGGGGAGATTCGGGGGACAGAAAGTCTCTGTTCCGGCACCCTGCCGGGACGGGGAAGTGCCCCCGGAGCCATCTCCATTGATCTCCACCACCATCTCCATCACCATTGCTAATTCCCATGATGATGAGGGAGTAGTTCTTCCTCGAAGCTAAGGGTTCTACCGGTAGCTATGTGTTCATCTCTCTCTCTATGCATGATCATATTGTGATCATGAGCTTTGTAATCAAGTAGATCTACCTTTCTACTCAAGTGCTTTAATAGATCTCTGCTCTCCCCATGTGTGTGAAAGTGACAGCGTGCACATCATGGTGGCACTTAGGCTAGAGATTACAAATACTTGTTATGATTTATATTTGGAGTTGGATGTCTCTCTGAAATTGTGGTGTTTGTTGGAACCATCTAGTGCTCAAGGTGACAGTGTGGGGTTTTCTAGATGGGAAAGGCTTACTTTGAGGTGTGATGTTATAGCCCTACCATGGATTAGAGTGTCCAACCGGAGAGTAGTTAAGAGTAGTATCATAAAGAGAAGATATTTATATGAGAGTGTTCACTAGTGAAATTATGATCCATATGCCTTGTTTCTAAGCATTGAAACACCGTTTGCTACAAGATCTGTTACATGTTTTCTTGCTGCCATCTTTATTTCAGTTTTTCTTTAGTCTCTTCCCACTTCAACCACACGCCATCAAGCTATTTTCAAGCATCGCTATCTTATATCCATACCACTTGTATTTCACTATCTCTTTGCCGAACTAGTGCACCTATACACCTGACAAGTGTATTGGGTGTGTTGGGGACACAAGAGACTTCTTGTATCTTGATTGCAGGATTTCTTGAGAGGGGATACCTTTGACCACTTCCTCCCTAAGTTCGATAAACCTTGGGTGTCCACTTAAGGGATAACTTGCTGCTGTTCTACAAACCTCTGCACTTGGAGGCCCAACAACTGTCTACAAGAATAGAAGTGCGTAGAAATCAAGCTATTTTCTGGCGCCGTTGCTGGGGAGGTAAGGTAAAAGGTACTCACATCCTCCGGTGTGAGTGCTCGAAGTAATTTATTTTATATTCTGCAATTTTTTCTTTTTGTTTCTTGTTTTCACTAGTTAGGCTTATTGGAAAACAACAACAAAATTAGAGAGCTTTATAGTATTTATCTTGAGTTAGGACATGAAGTGTTTGAAGAGAAAATTAAAAAACCTGTGGAACTTTATTTGCATCCTAATAGCAATGTTGTTAGTATGAATTCTTTCGACACCATTATTGCTAATGCTATGGAAAATTCTAAGCTTGGGGAAGCTAGTTTTATGAAAATGATCTTTTTAGTTCCCCAGCTTTGGAAGATAGCTATTCTATTGCTTATGATAATACCAAACCTCCAATATATGATGATTACAATGATGAATATGATATTTTCAGTCCACCTACTATTCAGGAGGCAATTAATTATGACTACAATATGCCTCCTATATTTGATGATTATGGTGACGAGAATAATAATGATAGCTATTTTGTTGAATTTGCTCCCACTACGATTAATAAGAATGACTATGCTTATGTGGAGAGTAATAATGATTATATGCATGTGGCTCATGATAAGAATGTTTTATGTGATAGTTATATTGTTAATTTTATTCATGATGCTACTGAAAGTTTTTATGAGAGAGGGAAACATGGTTTTATGTATCTCAATAATATTAAGTTTCCCCTATTTATGTTGAAAGTTTTGAAGTTGCACTTGTTTTGCTTTCGTAGGAAGTGGGTTAGACTTAAATGTGCTTTGAATTTTCTTCTTGATGCTCTCTTTTACTTCAATTCATATTTCTTATGTGAGCATCTTCTCAAACTATCATGCCTAACTTAAAGGCGTTAAAGAAAAGTAATTATTGGGAGATAACCCAAAAGTTTTAGATGAGTATTGGAAGTTATTACTTCAGTAATAACCGCTCCTTATCCTTTTTATTTGCTTTTTGTGCCAGGAGTAACCTCTAATGAGAGAGAAGTAATGATTGGGAAAGTTGTTGTCCCAAAACAGATTTCTGTGCTTCACCGTAAAAATTCGTGTAAAATCTATGTACATTCTTTTGAGGCATGAATTTTTGTGCTTCTGACCCAGGTTGTTACCTAACTTCAGTTAGTTCAACACTTTTTGATTTGAGCAACAGAAGGTCTGCAAAAAAATTCGTATTTACCTGCTGGTATGTTTTGACAGATTTCTGCCTTTATTTGCATTTGCTTCTTGTTGGTTCCTTTTTGAGTTCTTTTGGGGAATTGAGCTTTTTGAGGGAAGTGCTACAGTAGATTTTGTTTTAATGGAAGTTTTATTGGTGTTGAAACTGAACACAAAGACTTGTTATCTTGAGTGCACTAATGTTGCTAAAAAAGATTGTGTGAAGTTTTGTATGAAGGAAAATTTTAGGTGTATGGAAGGAATTAGTAATGAGATGAAGAATGGACCAAAGCTCAAGCTTGGGGATGCCACGCGTGTCACCCCAAGAAATATCCAAGAAGTACAAGCGTCAAAGCTTGGGGATGTATCCCCTTCTTCATCAATAAAAATCTCAGGTTTCTTCCAAATGCTTCATTTTTATTGTTTCATACACAGTTGTGTTGTTCTTGGAGCGTCTCCTTTTTTGTTTTCCTTTTGGTTTTTCGTTTTCTGGGTTTGCTTAGTTTGCTGAATAAATTGGTTGGACCCCCTCTTTCATACATTGGTTTTCAAATTGTTTGGTTTGGATTGGAAAAGAGTAGGAAAGTTCATGCTTAAGTGGTAAAGAGAGCTTGTTTTTGACTGTGGCCTATGCTTTGTCATGCCATGCTTGGTATTGTTTTGGCTTTATGCTTAGTATTCTTTGCTGTAGCATGACATGTTATAAACAATCGAGATTGCTTAATGTGCCTTGGATGAATCATGCGTTGTTTTAGCATATTAAAGCATATTATTGTGGTATTCTCCTTTGATGCTTTATTTGGGTTCACTTGGCGCATGCTCACACCATGTTATGACTATCCCAAGTCACCATAGCCTGTATGATCCTAGTTTTCGACTTGTAATATCAATTTATGCTTTAATTAATGATGTTTGTATGGCCATTATTGCTCTATTAGTTTGTTGCTCCCAGTCTTTTGCTAGCCTCCACAACCAAGTATGAGTCCCATTCATGCATCCAACTCCTTAAACCAAGTTATTCCAAAGAGTCCAACATACCTACCTATTAGCTTATGCTATTCCAAGTATATTCATGTTTTTATCTACCTTCTAAATTAAACTTGTTATGAGAAAACTAGTTATTAAAGCTCTCACGAAGTTGTGGAACACTTTACTTTTCATGCCCTTAATAAACTTGAACCATTGTGTCGTCTATGTTGTATATGCTTGCACTTATTTGCTGGGGATTAGCAGAACCCTGCTATCATGGGGAACGCTTTCAACATTGCACTTGTACTTTGTACCTAGTTGATATCATGCTCTTTAGTCTATGGATGCCGTCGGTGTGAAATGAAAAGGGAGCTTGTAAGTCCATGGAGTTATGTGTATGTGTTAGAGAAACGCTTGAGCCGCTGGTCTAATCCATATTGACATGGTGGAAACCTGTAGCATAACCATAATGAGCTGTCTATGAAGCATTCTTCTTAAAAAAGAGTCAGATATTGAGAAAAAAGAGAAAAATAAAAAAAGAGATTATGAAAAGAGGAAAGAGAGAAAAAAGCACCATATTCCCATGGTAAATAAGAAGATTGTTGAGATGCTCGTTGTCTCCTTGCCTTGTCATTTTGATATAGGGATTGTTCCGTATCATCGGGCAAGGGGTACCCCATTGGCGGTTCTCTAAGATACACATTTACTTACGATGACAAGAACTTACCGGTGACTAAACTTGAGTAGCATGAGGAGCGGTCTCGTATTCAAGGGACATGAGATTTCTAACTTATACTTCGTCAAGCATGTACACCATAGTTTGTTCACTTTAACCTTAATGACCTGCAAGATGCTTATGATAGGGGCAATGAGAGCTAAAAGCTATAAGTACCATAATTTTTGGAAGCTCTTTATGAAACCTGAATCTCTGCTTCCTTCTATGAAGGCCTTTCTTCCACTTATACATTGAGTCTCCACCTTCTATCTTTATGCACCTACTTTGAGAGCATAGTGGCCATTCTTAGTTCTATGTGCATTGTCCCAAGACTAGTTGTTCGATGCATAACTTGATATTTCTCATTTTAAACTATTTGTATCTAGTCACTCTTATGAACTTTGAAGGTCTCCTATGCATTTATATTTGCTACTCTATGAGGGACACACTAAATGCCACTATGATATTGTTTTCTTTATGTGAAACAAACAAACGTCTTGCAAAGCATTGTTATTCATGAATCTTTTGTTTGTGCATTTTCATGTTGCAACATAGTTTCTTTGTCTTATTTCTATAACTTTATCTTTCATGCTATGTTGAAGTACTATGATCCCAGCTATTAATGTTTTACAAATACTTTGATCAAGTTTATGATGGTGCATGTCACCTCAAAAATTATTCTTTCTTTTTATCACTTACCTACTCGAGGACGAGCAGGAGTTAATCTTGGGGATGTTGATACAATGTAAATGTATCTATAATTGGACCGGACAAAAGCCAAAGTCGATATTTTACCAGAAGACTCACGGAGCCAGAAGACGAGACGGAGAGGGGCCAGGGCCTGGCCACACCACCTGGTGGCGCGGACCAGGCTAGAACGCTCCAGGGGTGGTGTGGGCCCCTCCGGCACCCCCTCGGTCTCCCCTCTCGCCTATATATTCCTCCCGATACAGAAACCCTAAATCGTTAATCAGAAATCCACGAAAAGTTCCGCTATGCCGCCGCCACCAAAGGGGAGATTCGGGGGATAGAAAGTCTCTGTTCTGGCACCCTGCCGGGATGGGGAAGTGCCCCCGCAGCAATCTCCATCGATCTCCACCACCATCTCCATCACCATTGTTGATTCCCATGATGATGAGGGAGTAGTTCTTCCTCGAGGCTAAGGGTTCTACCGGTAGCTATGTGTTCATCTCTCTCTATGAATGATCATATTGTGATCATGAGCTTTGTAATCAAGTAGATCTACCTTGCTACTTAAGTGCTTTAATAGATCTCTGATCTCCCCATGTGTGTGAAAGTGACAGCGTGCACATCATGGTGGAACTTAGGGTGTTATTGGTAGCCCGGGTGGGCTATCTCAGCTCATACAAGCTGAGTCCACCCATGCCTACCCCATACAAGTGTGTTTTATTTACTATGTTTGGTAGATTGTATGACCTGAGATATGCTCAACTGAGATCCTGTTTGGTAGGTCGTGTGTGCTGAGCCATGCCAGCTATCTATCAAAAGAAATCGGGTCCCTGGATAAAACTACAAAAATCAATCGGGCCCCTAGAGGTCATCGGCCCCACTGCCAGCAATAGGAGTCGCCGTCGCGGCCAGGATGACGAGCCCCTCCCTCCCCGCACCGGTAGGCCAAGCTCTGAATCGACAAGCGCTGCCAGGAGGCCGCGCCTTTGCAGCTCAAAATCGACAAGGGCGGCCAGGAGGCCGCGCCTCTGTAGCTCTGAATCAGCAAGCGCTGCTAGGAGGCCACACCTCTGCAGCTCGGACAAGGCAAGGAAATGGGACGGAGCTCGATGGGGCTAGGAACAGGGATGCCGAAGCTTGCTGGAGACGGGGCCGAGAACAGCGGAGTTCGCCGAGGACGGGGTTGTGCCTCTGCAGCTCGGACTCGACATGCACTGCTAGGAGGCTGCACCTCTGCAGCTTGGACGGGGCCGGGAATAGGGATGCCGGAGCTTGCCGGAGACGGGGCCAGGAACGGCGGAGCTCGCCAGGGACGGGGCCGCGCCTCTGTTGGGAGAGGACATGACAGAGCCGGGGGACAGGGAATTGACGAGACGGGAAGCGCGTCGTACGTGGGGGTGGGGGAATGAGCGGTGCGGGCCTCGACCCCTATGGACACGTCACACGCGTAGGGATGAGCTCGACAGTGCCTAGTTGCGAAGCTCGATTCGAGCTTCCCAACCGGGCAATGCTCGAGTGGCTTTTTTGCACGAGGTCCGCACTGCCCGATGGAGCCGACTTGAGATAACAAATGGCGAAACGTGGGATGGGGAGAATTTCTGGGTTGCCCCGGGCTACCAAACACACCCTTAGGCTAGAGATTACAAATACTAGTGCTCAAGGTGACAGTGTGGGGTTCTCTAGATGTGAAAGGCTTACTTTGAGGTGTTCTGTTATAGCCCTACCATGGATTAGAGTGTCCAACCGGAGAGTAGTTAAGAGTAGTATCATAAAGAGAATATATTTATATGAGAGTGTTCACTAGTGAAAGTATGATCCCTATGCCTTGTTTCTAAGCATTGAAACACCGTTTGCTACTAGATGTCAACACCCGGATTTTTAATCCAAGATGCATGTTATGTCATACATCGCAATCCCAGGATTGCCATTTTTGCGAGACATAACAGATTGGATATCACAGTACATCATCCATTATAAACCATAATAAGGTCTTACAAGAATAAAGGATCTCATGATCCAGTCTTAATACAACAAGCAACAGAATAAATAAGCGTAGCGGTGGGGTCCATCTTCAGTGGCACAAGCAATGCTGACGATGGAAGATAGTCCTAGTTATCATAGCCGTCTTGTTGTCCTTCATCTTGGTAATCTCCTTCATAGTCTGGCCATAGGAATAGCCAAGGAAAAAAGTCATGGGTACTCTTTAAGTACTCGCAAACTATCACTAACAAGTAAGATAGTACTAGTGGGAAATGCTAACTCTAAGTTTATTTGTAGAAGTAAGTTTGAAACCTAAGCTGAGTTTAGAAACAAAGAAAGATAAAATAAAGCTCTAGAATAACTTAAGTTGGGAAGCTAGTGTCATACTCACAACCCTGTTGTGATCAAATCAAGATTCATCATTCATTTCATAAGTCATTTTGCAAACATCTGACAACGAAACAGTATGGCCACTCCAACTGTCCATAACCACGGACTTGGCTATTCGAACAGTTTAACACACTACAGAGGTGGTACACTTTCACCACAAGATTCGATACATCTGTCAGGGATAACCCTGAATCATCATACTTAGTATGCGGATAATCAAACATAACCTTTCCTTTACACACCCTAGTATAAGCACCTCTCCTATGAGCATGGCCTCCCAACCATGACCATCTGTCATCTTGGGCACTTCATAGGTGGACAACATCGAGAGGTAGCCTCAGGTCAAACCTCTCCTGTGAGGGAACTAATACTAATTGATACATTGCAAATGTATCTATAATTTTTGATGTTCCATGCTTGATTTTATCCACTTTCTTGTGTTTTGCCCACACTTTGGAGTACTCTTCATATGATTTCTTGGACTAACCTATTAACAAGAGCCACAGTGCCAGCTGCCTGTTTTCTGCGGTTTTTGGTTCCAGGAAAGTCAGAAAATGAATATTCTCAGAATTGGACGGGACAAAAGCCAAAGTGCCTATTTTTCTGGAAGTCATCAGATGCCAGAATACGAGACGGTGAAGGGCCAGAGGGCGGCCACACTACCTGGCCGCGTGACCAGGCTTGGCCCACGACAGGGGGTGGTGTGGCCAGCCCAGGTACCCCCTCGGCCTCTCCTTCCACCTATAAGATGCCCTCGGGACGAAAACCCTAAGGACCTGATCAAAAATCCACGAAAGAGTCTATGGCTACCATCATCTCCATCCCTAGATCAGGAGGGATCTGAAGCTCTTCTCGGCACCCTGCCGGAGAGGGGAATTCACCCTAGGGGCCTTCTTCACCAGGCAAGCCTCCGGTGTGATGCGTGAGTAGTTCATCCTTGGACTACAGATCCATGTAGTAGCTAGATGGCTGGTTCTCCTCCTTTGTGCTTTCATGTTTAGATCTTGTGAGCTCCATTCATGATCAAGATCATCTATTTGTAATTCTGCATGTTGTGTTTGCGGGGATTCGATGGATATTGAGATGCTATTTCAGATTGATTATTGATTCTATCATGTCTTTATTATTTGTGATCTTGCATGCTTTCCGTTGTTAGTAGCTATCTCGGCCAAGTAGATGATAGCAACTCCAAGAGTTAATATTTATGCTCGATAGTGAGTTCATGCCTCTAGTAATCTGGGGAAGTGACAGAAATCTCTAAGGTACTAGATGTGTTGTTGCTATTAGGGAGAAAACAACAATCCTTTGTTCATAGAACAATCGTATTGTTTACTTTACACGCAATTCGTAAAGCAATAATCTGTTGCTTGCAACTTAATACTGGAGGGGGTTTGGATGATAACCTGAAGGTGAATTATTAGTCATAGATGCAGTTGGATGGCGGTCTATGTATAATGTTGTAATGCCCAATCAAGTCTCAAAGGAGTCAAGATGATTAGTATATGCATGTATTGCTTTCTCGATGTTTTTCCATTGCCCCGTTGTAATTTGTTCACCCAACATGTTATCTATCTTAAGGAGAGCCACCTCTAGTGAACTGTGGATCTCGGTCCTTTCTTTTACATACAATCTACAAACTGTTTACTGTTTTTTGTTTACTTTCTGCAAACTATTACTTCCTTCCATTCGATACGTTTAATCCTTTGTTTTCAGCAAAACACGGTGAGATTGACAACCTCATCGCAAGTTGGGGACAGAGTTCTGTGGTTGTTTTGTGCAGGTCTCCACGTTGGTACTAGCACCGGTAGTGCGCCCTGCCAAGGCTCAGCTAGCAACACCTTTGGGGTGTTTCCTTGCTCCTACTGGTTCGATGAAACCTTGGTTTCATAACTGAGGGAAACTTGCTGCTGTGCTCATCATACCTTCCTCTTGGGGTTCCCCAACGAGCTTGTTAATACACGAGCCATCACTAATGCATATAAACTTCTGGCTAAGCCTTACCCAATTCAGGTATTGTGGTTGTACGGTAAACATTGGAATGGTATCGCATCCGAATCCAACCATCAGTTTTGTAAAAGGGCTAAGGCTCATGCCTCAACATTTTCATCAGCGTAAACCATTTGTGTTTCTCAACACATGTCAAAACATCTCAATAGAATGACTCATCATTCCCAGGTTTTCACAATTAATTTTCACCAAGTGTTCCCATCTAAAGTGACTCAAGTTTTGATTTAGCTCTAAGCTACTAAGTTAAGAGAGTTCACTAAGGTGGGATGCTAATCTCAATCTCATGCCATAGAATGACATCTAAGGTTATCCAGATAGGTCAAGTTTTATACTTTTTATGCTACCTTCAAACAGGTAAGGGACTTTCGTAAAGTAATGAAAGTAAAAGCTTGAAAATAAAACTTGGAGTAGGTATAAGTTCAAAATGGTATAACCAAATCATGCCTAATGCCTTTGTGTAGGTTATCTAGCTTGCAAGGGTTAGCTTGCATTGTTAATGGTGGCTTGCTAGTATAATACTTGCAAGTATTAGCTTGCAAGTAAAACTTGCAAGGCTTAACTTGTATTGGGCTATCTTGCCTTGGTTAGTGGAGTGGTTGAAGTTTTCTTCCTCCTCTTCTTGATGAACTCCTCCTCCTCGAAAGCTTGGTCAGTACTATCGTCTATAAATACACATGGGATACACAATCACCAAACAATACTTAACTAGTCTACTTAGCACACTAAGGCACACATTTGATGATCTATTACCATCACAAGCATCACAAGGTTTTATTAACTAGCTTCATTCTTTGTATTTGAGAAAAGTAATTTCTACTCATTAAAATTAACTAAGATTTAATATTCTCCAATTAAAATATGGTATCATATGGACACATGTCATCACCACATATTCTAACATATGGGAATATGATTTAAAGGTTGCGTCTCATTTTAATAAGTTTAAGTTTAAAATTTAATGATTTAAAGTGACTAGAAATGCCTATATATCATTATTTTGGTACTTGTCCAAAGTCACTTCACGTAAACCTTAATATTATTACATATTCAGATAGATATGGTTAAGTGTGATTTTTTAGAGTTGGAATCAACTCAAAATCTAGTATGGTTGATTTTATAAAAAATGTTTGAATGTGCAAATGCTTATGTCTTGTTATTTTTACTAGGAGAGATCTCTACATCTAAATGAATTAAATCCAATTGGCTTATATAGATAATTTCAGTAACTTTCCAACAAAATTGGAATCACTCAATTTGGACTTGCACAACTCTCTGAATTGATTTTTGAACTAAGGGACAGAAGTGAATTTAAACTAAAATAGAAAAACCTATATTTGAATAAACTAGGTCGCGCGGGAAAGCAAACGGGCCGGCCCAGTGACGCTCAGCGGTGCAGAGGGCGGCTGACAGGTTGGTCCCGCTTGCCAGCGAGACTTAAACCCCGAAACAGTATCAAGCGATCTGGCCCACATGATTAGAACGTGGAACAACGGCTCACAGTCGTCTTCAACGACGAACTCGTCGCCGACGAGAATGAACCCTAAACGGACGGTGGGGGTCTACTGGGGACTTACCAGGGCTCTAGCTAGTGCGGTTAGGCGGGCGATCGAACTAGACGGCGACGGCAGACTCATGTGAGGTAGCTGCAGGGGCTGAGGTGGACGGAATCGATGACAGCGTCTCCTCCTCTGTTGTGGCTACCTCCTGTGAAATTCTGGCGTCCTGCTGCTCGAGCTGCTCTGGCAAGAGGTGGGGAAGGACTGGGAGTGAGAGGGGAGTCGAATGATGTGGCGATTGAGTCTGGGGAAGCCCTCCTTATATAGGCTAGAGGAGGGGACCGAGGGGGCGATGGCGCGCTCGTCGGTGACGACGATACATGGCGCTATCAGCATGGGCTGCGTAGGCGAATGGTGGCTTGCCTCCTGGCGGTGCTCTATGGCTTTATGGCGTAGCTAGGGGCCGGTGGCATTTGGTAAGGAGCGTCGCGCGCTCTAGGAGACAGAGGCGGTGCTCGAGAGGAGATCACGGCGACTATGGGTCGCGCGGCGATGCACAACCTTGTCTAGTGGGTTGCTGCGGTCGAGGCGGAGCGGCGTGCAGGATTGGGTGCGGGCGGCGATCGCGTTCTGGCGATGGATGGAGAGAAAGGGCGGCGAGGCTGGCGAGTGGTCCAGGGGCTGGGGTTGATTGAGGGGTGGACCGTGGGCGGCGGTACGGTGGCGCCTAACTTCCGGCAGCGGCGGAGAGGGGCTGGTGGTCTCCTGCGCCTTGTGCACACTTGGTCAACGAGCATGGCGTCGGGGCGGCATGGCACTGGCGCCGGCGGCTAGGGATAGAGGTGGGTTTGGTCTGGTTGGGCCTAGGGGAGACAAGGATGATCCATGCACCCCAAATGGCTCGACAAGATTTGTTCCAAAACAGTAATAGTTAGGCCATAATGATTCTGCTAACAAAGTGTTCGATCAAATGGCCGCATAAACAAAATATTTGAATTTTGAGCTGATTTTTGGTGGAGTGATGTAACTTATGCTTAAGCATCTAGGTTTTCTTAGGATTTAAAAATGGAGTTCATTTGAGTGGTTTTTGAATTAATGTGATCTTGATACATACACTAGATTCAATTCTTAAATGTCATTTAAATTTAGTGTTTGAAAGTTTTTGGGATGAAACAAAGTGGGCCTTGGCACATCACTACTTGTACTAGCAAGGGGTGCAAAGAACCACAATTGTTTCTGTTAAGATTTGAGTTCTAGGAATAGCCAAAGTAGGCTAGGTGATTAAAATGGCAAAAGTGACCATTTGCTTATTTTATTCTTTTTGATTTCTTTTTCTTTGGGATTTTTTTGGGGATGATCTAGATGATGTTTAATTCACCTTAGAATCATTTTACAACCAATGGCTCACTCAAACATGGCAATTAGAAAACAACTCCTAATTTAAATGCACACACATATGAATGCTTAATGATTTTAAATGGAAAAGTTTTTGTTAACCCTGAATTGGGTAGATTTGATCTTGATTAACCTTGGGTTAAGTTTTGGGATGTTACACTAGATCTGTTATATGTTTGCTTACTGTCATCTTTATTTCAGTTTGTCTTTAGTCTCTTCCCACGTCAACCACACACCATCAAGCTATTTTCTAGCATCATTGTCTTATATCCATACCACTTGTATTTCACTATCTCTTCGTCGAACTAGTGCACCTATACACATGAGAAGTGTATTGGGTGTGTTGGGGCCACAAGAGACTTCTTGTATATTTATTGCAGGATTGCTTGAGAGGGGATACCTTTGACCACTTCCTCCCTGAGTTCGATAAACCTTGGGTGATCCACTTAAGGGAAAACTTGCTGTTGTTCTACATACCTCTGCACTTGGAGGCCCAACAACTGTCTACAAGAATTGAAGTGCGTAGACAATTCTGGATCTTTGCACCCGTTGCTAGTACAAGTAAATATCTACCAAGGCCCACTTTGAAATCTTACAAAAAGCATCCCCGGAGCCGCTCGAGCCCGCAGTTGCCGGAATTGTGCTGGAGCTCGCAGTAGAGGAGAAAGGGGGTCGTCGATTGCGACCACCCCAGGAGCCACCGCGACCATGCCTGAGTCCGATGTCATCCACCAGTTCAATCGCCCCCATCGCCACATTAGCTGGAGCCCTGGTAAGCCCCCAATCGATCCCCACCGAGCCGCTAGGGTTCAGTCTCGCCGGCGACCTGTTCGTCATCGAGGATGAGCCATAGTCGTTGATCCTTGTTCTAATCGCACAACCCATATCGCCCCGTACTAATTCACATTTGAGTTAGCCGCTGACATGCGGGACCCCCTTGTCAGTTGCCCTCTGCTCCACGGAGCGCCACTGGGCCGGCCCATTTAGTTTCCCGCCTTAGCCCGTAGGTTCAAATAAAGATTTTTCTATTTAGGTTTAAACTAGATTTTGTCCACTAGTTTAAAAATCAATTCAGAGAGATCTACTTAACCAAAATGAATGATTCAAATTTTGTTAGAAATATATTTAAAATATATATCCAAGCCCGTTGGATTTAAATTAATTGGAGTTAGATATCAGATATAGGAAAAATAACAAGACAGAGACTTTTCTACATTCAAACATTTTTCAAAAATCAACCATAATAGCTTTTGAGTTGATTTCAACTCTCAAAAATCACATTTGATAATATCTATCTAAATAAGTAATAATATTTAGGTTTACATGCAGTGACTTTGGACTAGTACCAAAATATTGCTTTATAGGCATTTCTAGTCACTTTAAATTGAATAAATAATAAACTTAAACTTTATAAAATCTGACCAACACTTTAAATCACATTCCCATGTATTAGAATATGTGGTGATGGCATGTGTCCACATTATCCCATATTTTAATTGGAGAATATTAAATCTTATTTAATTTCAATGTGTAGAAATTACTTTTCTCAAATAAAATAAAACAAACTAGTTCATTAGATCTTGTGATGATTGTGATGATACTAGATCATCAAGTGTGTGCCTTAGTGTGCTATCTAGCAATAGATAAGTCTTGTTTGGTGATTGTGTACCCCGTATGTATTTATAGACGATAGTACCGACCAAGTCTATGAGGAGGAGGAGTTCTACGACAAAGAAGACGCGGAGAATTTCAACCACTACACCAACCAAGGAAAGCTATTGTTGGAAAGCTAGAATTATACAAGATAACCTAAGCAAGATGAATTAGGCATTCTTTGGTTATACCTCTTGATTTATACCCATCCCAAGTTTTACTTACAAGTTCTACTTTTTTCTTCATCAAAGTTTCTTTACTTCTAGTAATACTTTGTGAGATTCTAGAAAGTAGTTGAGATAACATAAAGAGTATAAAACTTGGCCTATACTAGACGTCATTCTATGGCACGATATTGAGATTAGCATCCCACCTTAGTGAACACTCTTAACTTCTGGTTAGAGCTAAAACAAAAACTTGATCACTCTAGATGGGAATACTTGGTGAAAATGCTTATGAAACCCTTGGAATGATGAGTCATTCTATTGAGATGTTTTGACATGTGTTGAGAAACACAAATGGTTTATGATGATGAAATGTTAAGGCATGAATCTTAGCCCTTTATAAAAACTGATGGTTGGGTTGGGATGCGATACCATTCCAATTTTACCGTACAACCACAATACATGAATTGGGTAAGGCTTAGCCGGAAGTTTATATGCATTAGTATGGGTTCCCTCACGGAGGAGGTTTGAGCTGAGGCTACCTCTTGATGTTGTCCACCTATGTAGTGCCCAAGATGGCAGATGGCCATGGCTGGGAGGCCAAGCTCATAGGAGAGGTGCTTGTACTAGGGTGTGTAATTAAAAGGTTATGATTGATTATCCGGATACTAAGTATGATGAATCAGGGTTATTCCTGACGGATGTATCGAATGTTGTGGTGAATGTGTACCACATCTGTAGAGTGTCAAAGTATTCGAATAGCCGTGTCCGTGGTTATGGACAGTTGGAGTGGCCATACTGTTCCGTTGTCAGATGTTTTCAAAATGACTTATGAAATGAATTGTGACATGACTTGACCACAACAGGGTTGTGACTATGACAACTAAGTATCCACTTAGGTGATTTAGAACTTTATTTTATCTTTCTTTGTTTATGAACTCAGCTTAGGTTCAAACTTAACCTTACAAATAAACTTAGAACTTAGCATTCCTACTAGAACTACCTTACTTGTTAGTGATAGTTTGCGAGTACTTAAAGATTACTCATGGCTTTGTCCCTGGCTATCCGGAAGAAGGAGAGAAGGACGACTATGACAACTAGGACTATCTCCCATCGTCAGCATTGCCTGTGAAACTGAAGATAGGATCCCACCGCTACGCTATTTTTTTGCTACTTGTTTGTACTAAGACTGGATCATGAGATCCTTTATTTGTGTAAGATCTTATTATGGTTTGTAATGGATGATGTACTGTGATATCCAATCTGTTATGTCTCACACAAATGGTAATCATGGGAATGCGATGTATGGCATAACAAGCATCTAGGATTAAAAAATCCAGGTGTTGACGCATTTCCCCTAGTGAGCTGCTGCTGCGGAGGTGCATCATTCCGAGGTGCTTCATGCCGAGGTCCATCATGCCGAGGTGCTTCCTGCCGTGGTGCCTGAGAATTCGCTGAGCCACCCTGCTCTATCTTCCTCGTCCATTCACACGGGTCGTATGATTCGCCGGGTTATTCGGACCTGAAGTGTGGAACTTGCACGGCTGGTCCAGCATATACTCATATGTATATCTCGGCCTATCCTTTCGTTCTTGCCACTGTTTCTTCTGGTCTAGTTTCCAAGGTTTCTTTCCTTCACCTTTTTTTACCACTATTGCCCTCCAGTTTTCTGACGCTGGCTGGCACCAGCATTGGGCTGATCCTGATCCACAACTCCCACTTGCTGCGAGCTGTACCGGTAATCCGCCTGATTGTCTCTTCTTTTACCTTGGAAATCATTCCTCCTGGATGACCAGGAACCAACTTTGTTGTAGTACTCCTCATTTGACTCACTTAACATTAGCCAAGGTTGGGTTGGATCACCCAAGGCATACGAATCAATGATCCGAATTGTTTCTGCCAAGGTAGTTGGCATATCTCGCTGCAACCTCTTCCACAACATACTTCCATACCTACAACCTTGGGCAAACCACACAATAGCTTGTGATTCAATTACCCCTTGACATGAATTGCGCACATTGCACCACCGAGTCAAGAATTCTCGGTCTGGCTCATTCGGTCTTTGCTTGCATAGTGCCAACGTCTATGGCCTATTCGGTCTCTTGTACGTGCTCGAGAAGTTGCTGATGAATAGCTCCTCAAAGTCTAACCAACAGTTAGTACTTCTTGGCGGCAAATTGTTCAACCAGAACCTTGCTGGCCCCTCCAACATCTATGGTACATAACTCACGATCCATCTCAAATTTCCTATGGCAATGTTCACTGCTGTTGCGTAATCAATGAGCCAATCATCTGGCTTGGTGTTGCCGTCATATGTCCTCGTTCCTCTGGCTATGTGAAAGTTCGCCACAAGTGGTTCTTGTAACACCCTCGAATCGGCCCTATGCAAGTTTTATCCCTTTCCACCAAACCCACATAGAAACAATTCAAGGACGCTCACCAGGAACTTTCGTGCGCGTGGAAAACGAAGTAATACCATTACACAACAGTCCTCGATGGGACCCACAGAATAGATATATATACAACTGCGACTCAACGAGTCAAGAATACAGATATACAATACAAAGATCCAAATCACCTTGAAAAAACGATACAACGTCCGAGTACGGACAAGACACAAATTGGGGTAAGAGCCCTGAAGAATAACCAATGGCGTCCATAACCCTGCCCAGGCCAAGCTGGAAGGGTAACCCTGCTCACAACGTCGATCTCAAACCTGCTAAAACAAAAGGGGTGCCGACAAAGGGCAAAGGAAAAATAGGAGCGTCACTACTAAGGTCAGTACATGGCGAGGCTAGAATTCCGCGATCCTCGCCTACACAGGTATGGTGGACTGAAGAGGTAGCGCAGCGACACTAAACAACCTATAGAGACTCGGTAATACTGGCGACTATTAGAGAGAGATAAGAGAGACCTATTCGGATCCAACCTGATACTAACACCAAACATACCCATCCTGGTATTCCCCCTCGAGACCAACAAGGAAGTTAAGCCGAGGAAACTCACACGGTTGGCAGTTTTATTTAATCTTTCCATGGCAGTTATCCAACTTACTAGTCATCTCAGATACAAGTCAAATTATAACAGCAAACTTTAGTGATGGTTGTCTATGATCGAGAAACTATGCTCCAAGTCATCCATAACCGCGGACATGACTTTTCGAAAAGATTTAACCCTACAGGGGTGCACCAAAGTATCCACACGCACTTCGACCCTTTTTGCCAGATCAATTAACGTACACCCATCGATATGTCGGCGGGGCCTAAGTCATGACGTTTCCCAGACCCAAAGCAAGTACATGGGGGCCACCCCACTAAGCTACCTGCAACAAAGTCGGCCGGCTCCGGAACGGACACAGGGTTGTGCCAATGGCTGTAAACGACTAGGAACCCGAAAGTGTGACTGGTTTGTCAATACCGCGAAAACATTCCACATCCTAAACAGTACAGGTGCTCCACGCACAATCTTAAATAAAGCGGTAAAGCATGGCATAAGTACAGAATAGTAATAAAGCCCCAAACTACTTGTGGCCCCGGTACAATACTTTGAAATCAGGTAGTAAGCCGATGGGGGTGCCCACACACCCCACATGTGGTTAGCGCGCTCGATCTCGAAACATGTGTCAAGAACTCGGGTCCTAGGTGGACACAAGTGGGTGGTTAAAATCCAAATATTGACTATTACCCACCGGTGCCTCTGCATTATATCTATTTCCAGCATTTTAATTAACAAGTTATAATGTAAGCCATGATCATCTCCACCATTAAGCATGTGCCAACCTTCCAATAACGGTGGAACAACAACGAAGCGAAGCAGCACATGAGCAAGCAACTACGACTCCCAAGGCTGACTATTTATCAAACAACAGGCAATAGGATGTGTCCATGGCAATTTAGGGGCTGCAAGGAGTAAAAATGGTGCACGGAAACTAAAGCATCGCAACACGGATAGCAATAGAACAACAGGAGGGAAAAAAAACTATAAAGCAAAATAGGTAGAAAGGGGAAGAATGATCGCCTGGAAAGATAGCCGGAGATACATTATCCGAAGGACTTGTCGATACTTGCATCAACTCATCGGCCTAAACCGCGAAGAACCAAAGCACTAGAAGAAACACCAGATACACTATTTAATACTACGGCAGAAGATCGTGCATGCTTATGATATGATGCATGGCATGGCATAGATGCGGTGCAATTAGGCAATATTAAGTGGAACCGGAGTATCGACAAATAATTATATGGTTCAAGTTGTTTAGCTACCCCGTAATTTAAATGTTGTCTTAACACGGCAAAACATAGCATCGGTTCGCTACACAAATTTAAATGGGAACAATATAAGACTAGAAAAGTCCGCATATGGTCTCAATATTTAATTTAGGAGAATTATCGAAATAGCCCCAAACACCCATATTATGCATGCAAGTATGTGCAATTTAATATGCACAATTTTATATAACCTTTTATAAAATAGGGCTCAAAAAAGGGGATCACACATTGGGGTTCGGCGATCTTGGGTTCTGAGGGTCCGACGGGGTTCGGTCTCCGGGTTGATGGGAACGGGAGGGGTTCGGTTCGACGGGATCATTCTCGGACAACGGAAGGAGAGCTTGGCGTTCCGGGAAGAAGGACATGAATTGGCGTCAAAGGATCATCGGATTCGCCCTGGTCGGTGTCGGTCTTGTCATCATGAAGATCTTGTCGGGTCCGTGTATCGGGTCGGTCTTGGCGTTCGAGATGAAGAACTTCGCGTTCCGTGTCGGCGAGCTTCAAGAGGGAGACGGTGAGGGAGACAAGGTGACGAGGCGGCGATGCCCAGAGGAGCATGGCCGGGGGGAAGTGAGTTTGGCAAGGCGACGAGGTGAGCTAGATAGGGCGGCGGCGCGATGGGGGTAGCGCGGGGTCGTCGGAGGTGGCCTTGCATGGGTGAGGACAAGGGACGGGGAGAGGGCGGTGGCTGGGGCGATCTTGATGGTGAGAGGAATGAAGCGGCAAGCGGGGCCTCGCGTGAGGGTATCCGTGGGCGGAGGCCGACGCTCGGGTTGGGGAGAGGATTCAGGCGAGGGAGCGGATCGTGGAGATCGTGGGGATCCAGGCGACGCGGTGGGGAGGGAGTTGCGTGGAAGGCCGCGGGGCTAGCGGGGGTAGGTGGTGGGGCCAGGTCGGGCGAGGCAAAGGGTCGGGGCGGGTGATCCCGACGCGGTGTATGCGGGTGGGCCGCGCGGTATCGAACTGGCATGCAGACGACGGCTTGCAGCGCTACTGCTGTTGTCGCTAGCGGGTGCGTGCGTGTAGCTTCAGGCTGGCGGCGGCAGAGGGGCATGGTGGGGTTGGTTGCGGCTGGGGAGGGAGTATGTGGCGGTAGGATTAGGGTTTGGGGTGGCCTGGCTAGCTGGGTTACCCCTAAAAAAAACTTAAACTTTTATTTTATTTTTAAAACAAACTTTTGTAATTTGTTTTTAGGCAAATAAAATATCCAGGAAGACCTCGTTTTATAATTTGAAATAAAACGAGGCTAATTAGAAAACAAATTAGGGATTTGCAAAGATACTTTTATGATCAAACATGTATGATGATGCACAAAGCACAAACTCAAGCGATTTTCTAGTAGTGGTTTTAGCGGGGTGCTACAGTTCTCTCCTGATCCAAGGACCAAAGCATGATGGACCTTGTCGTGGTCGTGTCACGGCACATGCCATGTATAGGCTAAAGGTGGGGACTAATACATGCTAGGGGAATCCAGGGAGGGATAGTGAAGTGATTCTCCACACAGAAATTTGTATTGATTTGCTTCCAAGGTTACATGTGCTCCTAGAGCTGTTTTGGCGAGAGGAGGAAGAAAGAGCTCTCTTACTCTCACCCACAGATCACACCTGAAACCCTAGCCCAAAACTGAATCGTTGAGAGACCAACCAACCCCTTCTATAGAAGCCCTAGCCCCCCTTTTATAGGGGAGGCTTGGTTTCTGCCTAGGGCATACGTGGAGGCATATTCCTAAGAATATGCCTCCTCCCAAAGTGGTAAGCCGACCGGGGTGCTTTTTCCCCCGCGTCACACATGCTTTAGCTACGTGAGCCACTGCGGCGCCCTTGTCAGCTGACACGGGCGTCGTCACGCTTGTCGGCCACGCCCCGGTGGTCCTGTCCTTGCTCGCTTTGCTCAGGCAGTGCGTACCGGGGCTCCTTTTGACCAGCGAGATTCCTTCCTTCTCCTAGAAGCTTGCTATGACCCTGATGATGGTTCATCCGGCCACACTCTTTCCTACATTCAGGTAAAACATGCACTTCCGACTTACTCCTTAAGTCGGATGAGACCTAGTCAGGTGAACACCCCCAGGTCCGGATTACTCCGTGATTCGGCCTTCCTTGAGGTGACCCGGCCATCATCTGCTTTGGCCTTTATACCCCGGCGTGACCCTACCCGGGGGTATCCCCCCAACATTAGTCCCCGAAGCTGGTGCGGTCTTAGCTGCCTTGGCCGCTTAGGCCACATCAGGTTCAATTTTGAGCTCGGGTCGTTACTGCTGAGTTGCCTCTTTACCTCGGATTATATGGATTTACGTTCCCTTCGCATATTCCAAGTTTTCGCTTGCAGGTCGGGTCACCAATTTAACCCGGACCTCATGGTTTTACATTCCCTCCGCATATTCCAAGTTTTCACTTGCTAGCCGGGTTACCATAGTTCCATCCGGGTCTCGCTTCCTTCTCTCGTACGCTAACCCATGTGAAGGGTGATCATTATGTCACCTTATTTTAAGGGCCTGCATAGTAACCGCCACAGTAATTGTCAGTTATCACTGCGAGCGGGTCACGTCACGCCTACCCCCTCGTTTCTCGCATCACAGTGTCACGTCATAGGATTCTCTTCGCCCTGTGGCCCTCCGTGTGGCTCCTCACTGATTGGTCCGGACGGGCGATACATAGCCACTGCGTGTGGCCTGTCCACAGGGCGTGATCCCACTCACCCCTGATGGGAGTGGTTAAATAGCGGAGGGGCGCCTCCCTTAGGATTTTTCCCCCGCTGCAGCCCTCTGCCCGCTGCTATTCCTCTTCGTCTTCCTCGCGACCGCGCCGCCGCCAGCACTGCCAAAAAGCAGCGTCGCCGCCGCACTTCTCCGTTGCGCCTCTGCGTCATCGTCACTGCGACACAAATCTCCTGCTACGGGTCCTCGTCAATCCAGGCCACTGTCCCCCGCCGCCTCTAGCGCCAGCGAGGGCTTCGAGGAGCAGATGACAGAAGAAGAACTCGCCATTGCTGAACAAGAGATGGAGGAGGACGCCGCTGCTACGGACCGCGGCACGTGGGCTGGCTCCTGGGTCTGCCAGGATGATCTGGACTGGCTCTACCGGACCAGACGCATCCCCGCCGGCGTCACCGCTCGCCTCGCCTCCGCCGAGCTAGCTCCTTCACCCAATCCTGGGGAGTTCGTTGTGTTCCTGTCTCACTTTCAACGGGGCTTCGGACTGCCGGTGAGCGATTTCTTCCACGACTAGCTCAGTACTTACCATCTCCAGCCGCACCATCTTCTAGCCAATGCCATTACTTCTCTCTCTGCCTTTGCTTCTACAATCGAAGGCTACGCTGGATTATGGCCCACGAAGGAGCTGTGGATCCAGTTTTTCGCCCTTCGTCGCAACGTTATTCCCGACATCCACACTGATCCGAAGGACAAGCGGCTCACTCAGTTCGGAGCGGCCTCCATCTCACCCCGGAGGTTCTTTGTTTTCCCCGTGGTCACAGGGCTAGAATCCTACAAAGGGTGGGCCCGGACGTTCTTTTACATCCGGAACACGGGCACCGAAGATTTCATCCGGTTGCTCCCCTATACACCGGGTCCGCCGAACCCGGATCTGTGGGACGCCGTTCCTAGGAAACCTACGGCCCTGGCCAACCAAGTGAACAAAAGGTTCGCGGAGCTGCAGGAGCTCGGGTTGCGCAACAAGGATGCAATGATCACTTTCGTGCGCAACCGAATCGCCCCTCTCCAGAAGCACACCCACAAGGTGTGCCATATGAGCTACGGCCGCGATCCCAACCGGACTTCATCCTTCGAACTGAACAACACGGAGATTTATCGCCGGGTTATGGCTCTCTTCACCACTCACAAGGACTTCTCCTCTGAGTGGACTTGGGGGATTGAGAATTTCTGCCGTGACCGGCTTCCTCCCGCGGTAAGTTTCATGCTGCAAACTTACCCCGGACTAATCACGTGTCTGTTATTGTTGCATTTTTGACTCGTTTCTTTACTCTTTTCCTCAGCTATTCCTTCAGCAGACGCTCGAGGACGGCATCGATCCGACCCTTAAGTGGGCACCGGACCGGGTGACTTCAGACGAGGAGGAGCCGGACCAAGAGATGTTTCTCCCCATGACCGACGCCACGAAACGACCCACGGGTAACTTCTCTTCTGCTAGAGATTGGCCCGATGATGAAGATTACTCGGATATCGAGATAATTGAACCCTTTGAAGCTGTCCCCATTTCTTTTGCTTTTCCGCCATCAGCTCACCCCGGTGGTCATATCCACGAGGATCCTCCCCTCGCTACGGACGAGCCAGTTCCGGTGGTGTTGAAGAAAAAGCGCGGGGCTTCCTCAAGCTCTTCCTCCGGACCTTCCCAGCCTGTCAAAAGGCGAAAGAAGGCCCCAGCACGAAGGGCTCGGAAACCCAGAGCAGCCGAAACCTCGGATGCGTAAGTCCTTCTTTCTTCTGTAACTCGTTCTTCCTTACTTCGTCGTAATTTTTCTTCTGACGTTACTTGATTTCACAGGGCTCCGGTGGAGGTCCCTCAAAGTGGATCCGGTATCTCATCACCTCTCCGGCCTAGCCCTTCACCCCGTCGTGACGACGAGTCACGTCCGCTGAGCCCTATTCCAGAGGGCTCTGCGGCCGCTCCGGGTCATCCTGGAGTGGGGGGAACCGGCCCAGCCGGAGCAACGGCATCCACCGCCTCGACAAACACCTCAACCAGCAGCCACTTACGCTACTTCGGCCCCAACACCAATTCCCGTACCAGCAAGAAGACCAGCACCAACTCCAACCTCGGTAGCAGCATCAACTCCGGCAGCCAAAACTTCAGCGCCGGCACCAAGCCCAGCCGCGAGAGTACCAGCACCTAGTTCATCTGCATATTCCAAGTTCTCTCAACCTCGGCAGGGAAAAACCGCTGCTACGGCTTCTTCTTCCCAGCAAGCCAAGAACAAGAAGATTCAAGACGCTGCCAAGCCTAGTGTTGCCGAGCCTGGGCAACGCACCCTTGAGTCAATGCTCCCCAGGAAGACATCAGCGGCAAAGGACGCGCTTGCCAAGCCAACCGAAGCCCAGCAGTTGGTTCTGCACACCAGCCCCGCCCTTGCCTTGGTGGAGAGGAAGGAATCACATGCAAAAGGCTTGGTGACGCCCCATATGCCCACGGGTGAACGGTATCCTCCGAGCCTGATGGAATTTTTCATGAACTGGAATATGGCAGAGGTAGTCCAGGAATCTGATCTCCCGGAAAAATTCGGCCCCGCCGAGTTTTCCACTCAGATGAATACTGCCGCAAAGGCCATTAACCTCGCTGGGCGAATGATGGAGGTACGTTGCTTCTCCTTGACAAGTTGTAGATAATAACCATTAGTCCCCGAGCCTCCGGGGGAGTAACTTGTTACTTGGCTGGATGCTCTTTTATAGAACTAACGTAGATCCATGAGTACTTTGAATATGCACACACCTAGAGCCGGGTTAAGTTCCACTTGGCCCAGATTTTAGTATACTTCGAACATGCAAACACCTAGAGCCGGGTTAAGTTCCACTTGGCCCGGATTTTAGTACACTTCGAACATGCACACACCTAGAGCCGGGTTAAGTTCCACTTGGCCCGGATTTTAGTACACTTCGAACATGCACACACCTAGAGCCGGGTTAAGTTCCACTTGGCCCAGATTTTAGTACAGTGCGAACATGCACACACCTAGAGCCGGGTTAAGTTCCACTTGGCCTGAATTTTAGTACACTTCGAACATGCACACACCTAGAGCCGGGTTAAGTTCCACTTGGCCCGGATTTTAGTACACTTCAAACATGCACACACCTAGAGCCGGGTTAAGTTCCACTTGGCCCAGATTTTAGTACAGTGCGAACATGCACACACTTAGAGCCGGGTTAAGTTCCACTTGGCCTGAATTTTAGTACGCTTCGAACATGCACACACCTAGAGCCGGGTTAAGTTCCACTTGTCCCGGATTTTAGTACACTTCGAACATGCACACACCTAGAGCCGGGTTAAGTTCCACTTGGCCCGGATTTTAGTACACTTTGAATGTGCACACACCTAGAGCCGGGTTTAAGTTCCACTTGTCCCGGATTTTAGTACACTTCGAACATGCACACACTTAGAGCTGGGTTAAGTTCCACTTGGCCCGGATTTTAGTACACTTCGAAAATTGACTTAAGTTTTTGTATCTCTTTTAGGTGACCACCAACCGCCGAAGTGCTGAATTCCAACGCTTGTTGGATACGCACAAAAATCTTCGCACGAAACAGGCTGCATTCATCGCGGAGTACGAGAAAAGGGGTAAATTTGTTCCTAATACTTTCCTCAATTTTCTTCAACTTCGCTTGCCGACCTAATCTGATTGTTCGGTTTCCGCAGCTGGAGTGGGAGCTGAAAACAAGATAATGCGGAAGAACTTGGAGCAGATCAAGGGTACGTCCTTCTTGTCTGTTTTTACTGTGCTTTTCATCATCTTTCCTCCTTGGCTCGGCAAACATTCATACCTCGGCTCTGCCGGGCCAACACACGATTTCAGCATTGCTTGAAGAAAGTGTGCCAGTGCCTGACGTGATGCTACATTTTCTCGAACAAGCAGGGCAGCACCAAGCCGAGCTGAAGAAGAAAGATGATGAGCTCGCCCTCCTCCGGACAAAAGATGATGACATAGCCAAGCTCAAAGCCGAAATGGCTAAGATGAAGGCGCAGCACCAGACCGAGCTAAAAAAGGCTGGCCAGGACTACACCGAAGAACGCGAGCGCCTCAAGCTCCAAAATGCTAAGTACCGTGAGCTTCTTCAGGAAGCCGAGGTCAAACTTGAGTTGGCAAGTGCTGAGCTCAAGCAGCTTCGGAAGAGGCGTGAATCTTGTAGCAAGGAACTGACCCGGATTCACAGTCACATCTCACGTAGTTTCTTTTCTTTTATCCGCCTTATTTCTCCGGGTTACTTCATATGCCTTGTTTTCTCAACTTTGTCCTTTGCCTTGTTTCCCAGGCCACCTTCCAGAGGGTACTGCCATTGCAAGTGCTGCTGTCGCCAATTTCCACCGAGAAAGGGGGACTCCGGTTGCTCGTGAGGGTGAGAGCATTCCCTTTGACATGGAGGACCTGTTGGTCAGCCTGTCGTCTCGCGTGGAAATTATCAAGAACTACGGCAGGGACCTCCTCGATGTTTCAGTCCGGGTCTTCAACGCCTTCTGGCCCGCCGATGATGCTCCGGAGAGAGTCACCCAGCTCGCTGAAAGGCTTTCGGAAATCGAGACCTAGCTTGACCTCTGGCGAGAGTCCGCTCGACGTGCTGCAGCCGATACCATCCTTCACCACGTTTTGATGTGGTATGAGAAGATAGATCTCAGCCTCCTCACACGCCTGTGCACTGGATCCAAATGGACAGATGACCCGGAGTGGGTAGCTCGGTGCTAGGATTGCGCCCACAGCCTCATCGAATATGCCCCCATACACGAATGGACCGAGGGGCCGAGCTTCCTAGAAGTCGCAGGCGAAGAGGAAGTTGAGAACGTTGAAGATGACTCGGGTGAAGACAAAGAGGACACTGCCTCGGATATCGAAGAGGGCGACGATGATGCCGAACTTCCTCCCGCTACTCCTTAAGTAAAAAACACTTAAAATTTATGAGATGCCCGGTATGCCGGGTGGAATTGTATTCCAAACACATGTGATATTTTGCTACTGAGTACTTATGCCGGATTAACTTGGGAGTAGTCCCAGAGTTTCTTTTTCTTGTTCGTTCAATCTTTTGGCTCGGATTGTGTCTACCTTGATTCGGTTTTACAACTTACGAATCCAAGCTTGAAAAATTGTCTTAACAATGCTGGGAAACTTTTAGACTTAGCTCAAAAATAAAAGTGTATAACAATTCGAAAATGAATACGGGGCTAGTCCGAAACAAAAATGTCAGCTCGAATAAATTCTTTTCCTTAGTCATTTTTCATGTGCTACGCAATTCCAAACTTGTTCTCTTGCTTGCCATGAAGCCAATTCTTGTTGGACAGCAGCAAGTCGAAGAGTTAGGTTTTTGGTGCACACACACTACTAATCCGAGTTAAGTAGAATAACTTACTTCAGCTGACGCGCAAAAAATGACAAACATTATTAAGGCAGTCCACGAGTTACTGCTCGAGGTGCCAACATTTCATTCATAAGCTCATTGCCGACATACATACCGACATATGAGATAACCCGGATACATACACTTCTTAGCTAGGTGTAGAAAGGACGAAGTAGAGCTATGTTCCATGGTCGCTTGGATTCCTCTCCGGACCTGTCCGCCTTGTTGTTTTCCTGTGGCTTTGCATCTATAAGATAGTAAGAATCGTTGTGCAATGCTTTGCTCACGATGAACGGCCCTTCCCATGGGGGTGATAATTTATGCATTCCAGTAGTACGTTGTACCAATCGGAGCACCATATCACCTTCCCGAAAGAATCGGGGGCACACTTTCCGGCTATGATAGCGTCGGAGATTTTGCTGATATATGGCGGATCTGGACAGTGCCAGTTCTCTCGCCTCTTCCAGCAGATCAACATCATTTTGCCGGGCTTCTTGCTCTTCGGCTTCTGTGTATTGGGTGACCCTAGGCGAATCATGCTCTATGTTGGCTAGTAATACAGCTTCTGCCCCATATACCAGAAAAAACGGAGTATAACCTGTTGATCAATTCGGAGTTGTTCTTAAACTTCACAGTACCGCTGGTAGTTCTTCTATCCAGCACCCCGCTGATCTTTGCAGCGGCTCAATGAGCCGGGGTTTTATCCCGGATAATACTAATCCGTTGGATCTCTCCACTTGCCTGTTCGATGTGGGGTGGGCTACCGAAGCTACGTCAAGCCGGATCCTCTTATCCCGGCAGAAACGAGCAAATGCTCATTCCGCAAAATTTGTGCCATTATCAGTTATGATACTGTGTGGATAACCGTACCTCAAGATGATATCTTTGAGAAACGTTACGGCCGTAGCTCCATCACATTTTCTTATAGGCTTTACCTCAATCCACTTTGTAAACTTGTCCACCATTACCAGAATATGAGTCATATTTCCCCTCGCTAGTTTGAACGGGCCCACCATATCCAAGCACCATACGGCAAATGGCCAAGTGATTGGGATGGTATTGAGTTCCGACATTGGCATATGTGTCTTGGTAGCGTACCTCTGACAACCATTACATTTTCTCACCAGATCTTCTTCTTGCTCTAAGGCATTTGGCCAGTAGAATCCGTGTCGGAAAGCTTTTGCTACCAAGGCTCGGGATGAGGCGTGATGCCTGCATTCCCCCTGGTGTATATCTCGGATGATTTCAAGCCCTTCTTCCGGGTCAAAGAGGACATTGGTCACGCTTCTTTTTTATAACTCGGAATTGATGATCATGTAGGCCTTTGCCCTCCTCTGTGTTTGCCTAGACAGCACCTCCTCAGTGGGTAACGTTCCATCCTTTAAGAATTGAAATATAGGCAGTGCCCAAGCCGGTATTGGCCGCATGGGGAACACGTCCTCGTCTATCTCCATCTGATCCACCGGCATAACTTCAACCGGACCATGCTGAGCAGTCCCCGGGTCTTGCGAAGCAGTCCCCGGGTTTTGCGAAACAGTCCCCGGCTTTTGCAAAGCAGTCCCCGGATTTTGTGAAGCAGTCCCCGGGTTTTGCGCACCACTTCCTCTGTCGACGTCCATGGGCATAGCTCCGGATTCTATGTCCTCCGGGACGTAGATTGACTCGGACTCCGGGGATGGCCTGATGGATGGTTTCTTGAGGTGCTCTAATGCTACACCCGGTGGAATTGCTTGTCTGGTTGACCCGAGCTTCGACAACATGTTGGCAGCCTCATTTTCCACCTGGGGTACATGATGAAATTCGCATCCCTCAAAGTAACCAGAAGTCTTCTGCACATGAAATTTGTATAGTGCCATGTTTGGATCAAGGGCGTCCCACACTCCGGACACTTGCTGCACCACCAAATCCGAGTCGCCAAAGCATATGATCCGACGTATACCAATTTCTTTTGCTACCTTGAGCCCATGCACAAGTGCTTCATACTCAGCGACATTGTTTGATGCGGTGAAGTGGATCTGCAGCACATATTTCAACTGGTCCTTCTTCGGCGATGTGAGTACAACTCCGGCACCTAGCCCGGTTTTGGTCTTTGATCCGTCAAAGTGCATCCGCCAATAGTTCGGATCCGGAAGTGGTGGTTCGTACTGCACCTCGGCCCAGTCCACGAAAAAGTTCACCACAACTTGAGATTTGATGGCTTCTCTCCTGTCATATTGCGGAGCATAAGGAGCTAGCGCAATTGCCCATTTTGCAATTCTGCCGCTTGCATCCTTGTTACTCATTATCTCAAATATGGGGGCCTCACATATGACCCGGATGGGATGCTCCTCAAAGTAGTGCTTTAGTTTCTTGGCGGCCATGTACACGCCATACGCCACCTTTTGATAATGTGGGTAGTTCTGCTTTGAGGTTGACAACACTTCGCTCAAATAATACACCGGCCTTTGCACCGGCTTACCTTCCTCATCGCGCTCCACCACTATCACTGCACTTACAACTCGGTTGGTTGCGGCTATATAGAGTAACATTGGCTCCTTTGATAGTGGTGAGGCTAGCACTGTTGCCGTGGCTAACATTTTCTTTAGGTAGGCAAAGACTTCATCAGCCTGCGGTGTCCAAATGAACTTATCCGACTTTTTCATGAGTTGGTAAAGAGGCAAAGCCTTTTCTCCCAACCGACATACAAACCGACTTAACGAGGCCAGGCAACCTGTGAACTTCTGGACATCGTTAACACACTTCGGCAGTTCCATTCGCTCGATGGCCCGGATTTTAGTTGGATTAACCTCGATACCTCGGCTGGAGACGAGAAAACCGAGCAATTTTCCAGCCGGGACACCGAAGGTGCATTTTTCCGGGTTAAGTTTCATCCGAAACCTTCTTAGGTTTGCAAACGTTTGCATGATATCGTCAAGGAGCGTTTTGCTTTCCCTGGTCTTGATAACCACATCATCCACGTACACCTGTACATTTTGACCTATCTGGTCGTGCAAACATTTTTGCATACATCTCTGGTACGTTGCCCCTACATTACGTAAACCAAACGACATGGTGCGATAGCAATAAGCCCCATACGGGGTAATAAACACAGTCTTTATTTAATCATCCGGATTCAGAGGTATCTGGTGGAAACCAGAATAAGCATCAATGAATGACAACAGTTCGTATCCGGCAGTTGAGTCTATGACCTGATCTATTCTTGGCAGTGGAAATGGGTCTTTTGGACACGCCTTGTTCAGGTTCGTGTAATCGATACACATACGCGAAACCACTGCCACATTCGGGTCATCCTTCTTCTTTTCCACCAGCACCGGATTAGACAGCCAATCCGGGTAAAGAACCTCCATGATAAATCCTGCAGCTAGCAACCGAGCTATCTCATCTCCAATGACTTTCCTCCTATCTTCGGCAAAGCGGCGGAGAGGTTGCTTCACCGGCTTGGCTCCGGGTCTCACATTCAAAGAGTGCTCGGCCAACTCCCTTGGAACAGCTTGCAAGTCCTGTGTGGACCAAGCAAAAATGTCCCGATTCTCACGGAGGAAGCTGACGAGCTCGCTTTCCTATTTATCGCTTAGCCCGGCACCAATTGTTACGGTGCGCTCTGGGAACATGTCATCAACGGGAACCTTCTTGGTATCTTTCGTGGCCTGGAAGGAGACAGTTCCATGCGGGTTAATCAGCGCCGGCATATACTGCTGCGCGGACTGAGCCAATGCCGCCACCTCTTGAATTTTCCTTTTTTCCTGCGTGATCACAAGTGACTCGACTAAGTTTGATCCGGCCGACGCACACTCCACCGAACGTCGGAAGTCCCCAGCAATGGTAATCACTCCGTTTGGTCCGGGCAATTTCATCTTCAAGTAGCTGATATGACAACTTGCCATGAACTTGTTCAGCGCTGGCCTTCCGAGCAATGCATGATACGCACTTTCTAAGTTCACCACTACGAACTCCAAATTTTCAGTTCGGCAATTCTACCTCGTGCCGAACAAGACGTCGACCCGGACCTTGCCTATGGGCTCGCAAGAAATTCCGGGTACAATGCCAAGGAAAGTTGTCCTCGTGGCCTGGAGCATGTTCTCCGAGATACCCAACTTGCGCATTGTGTCCGCATACATGATATTTATGTTACTGCCGTTGTCGATCAGTACCTTGGAGAACCTTACATTAATGCTAGGTCCAATGAACGTAGGATCCAGCACCAACGCATACGAACCAGGGCTCGGCATGAGCTTAGGATGATCCCTAATGCTCTAGGTGATTTCCTGATCGGACCAATGCATGTACCTCGTCACTGCAGGCATTACTGCATTCACCTCCATATGCCTACGCTGCAAGCTTTTTCTATCAGTTTCCTCTGTGGTGAATACACAGTAGCTCTGGTGATGCTCCCTGTACTCGTTTCTCCCCTCATTTCCGGGGTGCCTCTGATCCGGCTGATGCTAATTTTCTACCTGATGCACTGCATCCCTTCTTTCATTGTTATCATACCTCGGCGGAGGGGGAGGCAACATTAGCTGTTGCGTGTTCGCTCCGGAGAGCAATTGCTGCCGGGGTAACTCCTGCCGAGGCTGATCATTCCGCCGTGCCTGGTCATTCCCCGAACCACCTTACTCGATCTTGCGCATCCACTCGCATTGCCTCGTCGTATGACCCGCTGGGTTGTTTGGATTTGGCGTGTGAAACTTACACGGCTGGTCCAACATCGACTCGTAAGTATACCTCGGATGGTCTTTCCTTTCTTGCCACTGCTTCTTTTGCTCCGGTGTCCAAGTTTTCTTCCCATCGTTCCTTGGAGTCCATTGACCTCTAGTTTTCTAGCGCTGGCTACCCCCTGCTCCGGGTTGATCTTGATTCACATCTACAACTTGGTGCGAACCGTACCGGTAGTCCGGTCTATCATCTCTCCTTTTTCCTCTGTAATCATTCCTCCTGGATGATCCGGATCCATACCTTTTATAGTACTCATCGCTTGACTCGTTTGAGGCGAGCCTCGGTTGGGTCGGGTCACCCAACGCATACGAATCCGCAATCTGGATCATCTCTGCCAATGTAGCCGGCATTTTCTGTTGCAACTTCATCCACAGCTCGCTTCCATATCTGCACCCCTGCACAAACCATGCTATGGCCTATGATTCTATCACGCCCTCGCATGAGTTTCTCATGGTACACCATCGGGTTAAGAACTCCCGGTCTGTCTCATTGGGTCTTTTCTTGCACATAGCTAGGGTCTGTGGCCTATTTGGCCTTTGATACGTACTCTAAAAATTGCTGATGAACATCTCCTCGAAATCTATTCAGTAGTTGGTCCTTCCTTGTGGCAAATTGTTCAACCACACTCTTCCCGGGCCTTCCAACATCTGGGGTACATACCGTACGGCCCATCTCAGGTTGCCTGTGGCAATTTTTACAGCCGTAGCATAGTTTATCAGCCAATCCTCTGGCTTGGTACTACCGTCATAGGTCTTGGTGCCCCTAGGCAGCTGAAAGTTCGGTACTGGTGGCTCTTTCATGATCCGGGGTCCAAAACATGCTGGACCCGATGGACCTTGACATTCAATCTATTCCGACCTATATAGTCGATCCAGTTTCAACCTTGCATCGTCCGGCATCAAATCCCTACTTCCCAATCTCGACCCTATCGCATGATAGTCCGGTCTGGGATACCCCGCATTTGCCATCTCCGAATCACCGTCGTTGTACCAGTTTTGCTCTTGTGGCGCACCTTTCTGTTGCATACCTCGGCCGGCACTATGCTCTTGCCTTGGCATGTTCCGCTGTTGCGGTTGTCTTGCTCCGGCTGAGTTTTGCTGCCCGGCATTGCCGTTGACAACGTTCCTTTGACCGGCATTGCCTTGGTCACGGTTACCTTGGCCAGCTTCGCCTCGGCTCACACTCCATCGATCATCATTTTTCTGCACTTCTTTTTCTTTCCCTGCCCGTGTCGGGTCATACGGGACAATCTGTTTGTTCCGTCTGGCCGAGGTTACCACCTCCTCTCTCCTTGGACCACCATGAGGGGACGATGCGGCTCCAGCGGATTTCTCCGGGTTACCCACCGCCGAATGGACGATCTTGGAGGCTCCAGCTCTCTCCGGGTTTGCCCTGAGCAGTTCCTCGTTTTGCCTGTTTGCAATCCGAACCAGCTCGTTAACCCGATCTTGCTGCCTTTGCTGGGCCTCACCCGTCAGTCCCTCTAACTCGGACGCAGCTGCATCCACTGCTCTGAGGTTCTTGGCCGGGGTACTATACCTCGGCAGCCCCACAGACAAACAGTTTTCGGACTCCTCATTTCCGGCATCGCCTTCTCTGTTCATTTCGCTCATGAAATTTCTCCCTTTGACTTTTACATTATCAACCTTGTTCGCCTTAGCGTACTCACGCAGCGTCATGTTCAACGACTGCTGGGCCGTGGCTATTTTCTTTGCGCCCTCTAGTATTTTCTGCCTAGTTTCTTCCAGCTCGGCCTGTGCATGAGCCGGATTTACCGCTGCTACTACAGGGTTTGCCAAGCTATCCATTGCTTCTCTCAACACATTTTCCGGCCTCTCTAGCGGAGGACCTCTACCTTTCCTTGGTGCCTGGGGCGTCATTTATGGATCTGGCGCCGGATCTTTGCTCGCACCCGCACCTGGCGCTGTCATCATCACCTCTGCATGGTCTGGGGAACGAGCGATACGCTCCCCGTGAGCCACAGTGAGGGGCAGTTCACCTGCTTCGACGCGTGGCGCGGATGAACGTTGGACACGTCGACCGCAACGTAGACCTTGTGCGTGCCGAGCTTGACGAAGATGCCGTTGCGCGGGAGAGGGCGCGTGCCGAAGCAGCCTGCGTTGTCGCTGACGAAGTCCCGCGCTCGAAAGCGCTGAACGAGCCCGGTGACGATGCGCTCGCCGGTGGCGATGAAGTTTCCCGTCCGGATTTTGACCCCTGCTAGCACCGCTAGCCCCACGGTGGGTGCCAACTGTCGTGGTGGTGTCACGGAAGATGCCATGTATAGGCTAAAGGTGGGGACTAATACACGCTAGGGGAATCCAGGGAGGGATAGTGAAGTGATTCTCCACACAGAAGTTTGTCTTGATTTGCTTCCAAGGTTACAAGTGCTCCTAGAGCTGTTTTGGCGAGAGGAAGAGGAAAGAGCTCTCTTACTCTCACCCACAGATCACACCTGAAACCCTAGCCCAAAACTGAATCATTGAGAGACCAAACAACTCCTTCTACAGAAGCCCTAGCCCCCCTTTTATAGGGGAGGCTCGGTTTCTGCCTAGGGCATACATGGAGGCATATTCCTAAGAATATGCCTCCTCCCAAAGTGGTAAGCCGACCGGGGTGCTTTTCCCCCCGCGTCACACATGCTTTAGCTACGTGAGCCACTACGGCGCCCTCGTCAGCTGACACGGGCGTCGTCACGCTTGTCAGGCACGTCCTGGTGGTCCTGTCCTTGCTCGCTTCGCTCAGGCAGTGCGTACCAGGGCTCCTTTTGACCAGCGAGATTCCTTCCTTCTCCTAGAAGCTTGCTATGACCCGGATGATGGTTCATCCGGCCACACTCTTTCCTGCATTCAGGTAAAACATGCACTTCCGACTTACTCCTTAAGTCGGATGAGACCTAGTCAGGTGAACGCCCCCAGGTCCGGATTACTCCATGATTCGGCCTGCCTTGAGGTGACCCGGCCAGCATCTGCTTTGGCCTTTATACCCCGGCGTGACCCTACCCGGGGTATCCCCCCAACAGACCTGGAGGACCTTGTACCTCGATCATTTCTGACCTGGAGGACCTTGCATCATTGGGCTGCAAATTCCTATTCACAGTCTAGATCCAATCACATGGTGCTCTGGTCTAGGAAATCCAGCATCAACCATTGCCGAGTAACCATCATTGTATCTATCTTGACCCGGACGAACATAATGTTGCTGCATCGCCGGGCCAACACTTCTCTCCTGCCAAGGTGCATATTGCTGCTGCTATTGCTGAGGTGCATTTTGCCTTGCTCCCGCTGAATCACATTGTCTGGCATTGTCTTTGGCAACATTTCCTTGACCGGCATTGCCTTGGTCGCGGTTGCCTCGGCCAGCTTCGCCCCTGCTGGCACTGTGATGATCCTCATCAATTTGCACTACTTTTCCTTTCCCTGCCCTAACTAGATCATACGAGACCATCTGTTTGTCTTTTCTCCTCGAGGTTACCGCTTCCTCTCTTCTAGGGCCATCGTGAGGTGACGATGCAGCCCTAGCGGACTCCGCTAGGTTACCCCTCACCGAATGAACTAGGTGAGATCCTCTTGGTATTGCTGTGTTTGCTTTGAGTATCTCCTCATTTTGCTTATTCGCCACTCTCACTAAGTGATTTATTCTCACCTGCTGCCTCTCCCGGGCTTCTCCGGTTAGTCCCTCTAACTCGGACGCAGCTACCTCTGCAACCCTAAGGTTCTTCGTCAGGTTATTGTACCTCTCTAGTCCTGCTGTTACTAGCGTAGATGTTTGCCCCGGCTTAGGCACCTACTCCTTGTCAATCTCAATGATCAAGTTTCTACCTCTGATTTTCACTCCATCTATACAGTTTTCTTTTGCATACTCCCGCAGAGTAATGATCAGTGACTGTTGTAACTCAGCTACATTTTTTGCCCCATCCAAAATCTTCTGCCTAGTCTCCTCTAACTCGGCCTGTGCCTGAGCCGAATCTAGTGCTGGTGTTATGGGTGTTGCTAAGCTATCTATTGCCTGCTACAGTACATTCTCTGGCCTCTCTAGTGGAGGGAATCTAGATCTTGCCTGCTTGAGTGTAGCGTCTGGATCTGGCGTCGGGTCCTTGCTTGCTCCTGCATCAGGCGCCGTCATCATGACCTCAGCGCAGCTAGCGGGGCGAGTGATATGCAATCCGTGAGCCATGCTGAGAGGTGGTTCGCCTCCCTCGACGACGTGATGCGGGTGAATGCAGGACTCGTCGACGTCAACGTAGATCTTGTGGGTGCCAAGCTTGATGAAAAGGCTGTTGCGCGGTGGAGGGTGCCTGCCAAAGCTACCAACGTTATCACTGACATAGTCCAGCGCTCCAAAGCGCTGAACAAGCCCAGACACGATGCATTCGCCGGTGCCGATTATGTTTCCCGTCTGGATCTCCACTCCTGCTAGCGTTGCTAGCCCCACCGTGGGCGCCAACTGTCATGGTGGTGGCACGGAAGACGCCATGTATAGGCTAAAGATGGGGCCAATGTGCACTAGAGGAATCCAGGGAGGGAATGTGTGGTGATTCCAAACAAAGATGTTTTTTATTTCTCTCATGTCGATGATGGATTACAAGGGCTCCTTGAGTTGTTCGTGTGAAGGAGACTACTTCTCTTACTACCCATAGCTACTCTCTAGGGTTCTCCCTTAGTAAAAATGGTCGACCCTCTCTATGAAGGTCCTGCCCCTCCTTATATAGGGGGCTAGGCTACAACTTAGGGCATACGTGGAGGCATATTCTACGAATATGCTCCTCGGTAAAGTAAGATGACTCTTTTACACTTTAACAAGTTGGTCCAGACTCTGGGCTTAAGCCTATCTGTGCTCTTCTGTGGCGTGGCATCATCCGACATTGGTGTCGTCATTCGACATTGGTGTCGTCATCCGACATTGGCTACATTACTCTTATCAACTACATCCCGTTGGTCCTTCCCTCTGTCCGCTCCAATCACGCTACAGTAGACAGAGACCACCTTTTCACCAGCGAGATTCCTTCCTGCTCTTGTAAGTCAAGTGCTAACCCGACTAGCGCCTGGTTAACTCGGCCCTATTAGTACCTGCAAACAAGTTACAAAAGGCTAGCCGACATACGTTATATGTTGGCCAGGACAGGGTTAGACGAATATCCTTTGGGCCGGGTCACTCCGTAAGTCGGCCTGCCTTGAGGGGACTCGACCATCTTACGCTTTGACCTTGCCGTACCTCGGCTAACATGGCTTTTATACCCCGTCGTGACCCTACCCGGGGGTATCCCCCCAACAAGGCCACAATCAACACAAGGCATACAAGAACCAATAGAATGCATCACAAATAATACAAGATTCACAACTATTTAGTAGGTCATGATATTTTTAGTTCAAGGAAAATTGGAGGTATCTTATTTGCCTTGGTGCATTTTCTTTTATGATTTAGGAGTCATATACCACTTAATTAAGGGGGTTTAAGGCAAAGGCCAGGTTCTATGTGATACCAATGTACAAAAATGATATGAGTAGATAGATATTGAAATATCAAAGCGATCAAAAGTGCGTTCATGATTTTATCACTTTTCTTTAATTAAATATGGATTTTCTAGTGGAAATAACCATTGTGTTGGTGAATAAATCACCAGAAAATATCTATATCTTAAAAAATCTGGCCTGAGAGGTTTATGTATATATTTGAGTTTATGATTTTTAAGAGTTTGATTCAGTCCATAATAATGACCAGAATACCCTTGAGAAAATCCCAAAGTCACCTATGCTGGTAATTTGCCTTTTTCACCATATTTATTATACAAGTCCAAATGATATGAAACCAAGGAAATTGGACAGATATCACTTAAGAGTGGAACAGTAAAGGATATCCAATATGGCTATGGTAGTAGGAGGGATCCAGGAGAGGTTCTTTTCTTAAAATAGTTTCTCTTGTAGATATAGCATGTTTATATCTTTGTTGAAAACTTTTGTAAATTTTTTTGAAAACATTTGAAAAGTTTGGAAAACTACTAGGATTGGGTCATCCAATTTCATTTCTCGGTCCTCACTCGACCAGGTTTTTCACCTTCCATAACCACAGACACGGCTATTCAAATAGATTTACACTCTATAGAGGTTGTACACTTTACTCACAACATCCAGGTACCCTACCCTGACCTCAATACTCTCCGGATGCCAGACTAGTATAGGATCCTACCCTATGAGTTATTCCCCTCAACACTAGGACGTTGGATACCAAGGACCAACCAGAGCACCTTTTCCACTATACAAATGTGCGCTTTCAATGAGAGGATCCTAGTAACACCTAGAGGCCCACAGACCATTCGTTTCTTCTCCTGATCGATGATTCACATGGGGCATTATAGGAGAAGACCCGGCCTCCAGGGATCACAATCCCCTGTAGTAGCTGTGAGGAAACCTATACTAGAGTAAAAAAACTTCGAGTTAAGCCCCTTCCCATATAGGAGTAATGTGGTTGCACGGGTTAATGTTCTAGTAGCCTGCAAAGAACCAAGTACCTTTTCGTAAACATTTTCCTCCCTCTCCACTTCAGTACCACTTATAAAACCAAAACCTTTTCCTTTTTCAAATTTCGTCTTGGCAGGACAAACTCACCAAGGTTTTACCATAAAACATTTTGTAAACTTTTCAGGTGTCTTCCCAACCTATAGTTTTTCTTTGGCTAAAACAAGGTCTCCAAGGTGTATGGTGTCATACACCACTTACAAAACTAGGGAAAATTAAGTGTCATCAAGTAGGTGTACTTAGTAGTTCAAATGTGTAATGGGTTGAAGGAGCCAAGCGACCACGAGATATAGATCATCATATAGTAAAACAATGCAGTTTTCATAAATAGGTAGGTAAAGCATGCATAAGTAAAATAGTACGACAATGCTTATGAGAAAGTAGGTGGCTTGCGTGTGACCAGAAATATGGAAAAATGTCCATGGGCTTCTTCTTATAAATCCATAATAATTATCATCTTCTCTTCTGGAGTTTAGTATATTCTCAACTATCTTCGTCATGGATCACACATGCAAACAAACAAGGCCATAATAAACACAAGGCATACAACAACCAATACAATACATCACAAACAATACAAGTTTCACAACTATTCAGTAGGTGATGATATTTTTATTTTTGGGAAAATTGGAGGTATCTTATTTGCCTTGGTGCATTTTCTTTTATGATTTAAAAGTCATATACCACTTAATTAAGGGGGTTTAAGGCAAAGGCCAGGTTCTATGTGATACCAATGTACAAAAATGATATGAACAAATAGATGTTGAAATATCAAAGCGATCAAAAGTGTATTCATGATTTTATCACTTTTCTTTAATTAAATATGGATTTTCTAGTGGATATAACCCTTGTGTTGGTGAATAAATCACCAGAAAATATCTATAGCTTAAATAATTTTGACCTGAGAGGTTTATGTATATATTTGAGTTTATGATTTTTAAGAGTTGGATTTAGTTAAAAATAATAACCAAAATACCCTTGAGAAAATCCCAAAGTCACTTATGCTGGTAATTTGTCTTTTTCACCATATTTATTATACAAGGCCAAATGATATGAAACCAAGGACATTGGATAGATATCATCAAAACCTTTCTTTAGAAATTGGATTCATTATTTTTGCAGTTCTATATCTACAGAGATGATTTATTGGGTGAAACAACCACTAGTTGAAGTGTTTAAATCATTAAATTTAACAGAGGCTCAATAAATCTTGAGCTCCTGGATTATGATAGATTTAGTTGTGCATGTGTGATGGGAGTTGGAATTGGGTCAAACCAATTTATATTCTGACCTAGGGAAATTTCTAAGGATGGAACTGAATTGAGTTTGTCATTTTTGCTACAGTAGATCTAGAAATTCACTTAGCCTGAGACCAAGGCTAGATGATAGGCACTTCACTTGGATACCATATGCAGTTGTATTCATACTATTTGGGGATGTAAAAATCCCTAGGGGATTTATATATTTTAAAAGGCACACTTTAGTAGCTAAATTCTTACGAAATGTACTTATACGTTTTTCACCAGGGGTTGGTACTGAATGTTTGGAAAGACACTTAGGAACATACTAAAATTTAGCACTAGTAGTTTATATGTATTATACAGTTTTGTTTGAATTAAAACCTAGGGGCATATTTTAGAAGATCCAGGAAATAATAATAAAAGAAAACCATCATGGGTGAGTTTTACACAGGAATGAGCCGCACCGTGCCAGATTCAGCCCACCGGAGAACACCCCGCACGGGATCCGGCTTCAAATAGATGGTTCAAGGCCCACCCATCATTGGCTAGGAGGGGGCGAAGGGGTAAGGAGGGATGATAGCTATTGGATTAAAGGAAAATCAATGCTCCCCTCCATCTCCTTCCTCTGTCCACTGGAGAAAGAAACCTGAACCCTAGTGCGGGTTGGGAGGTGTAGGGAGCTCACCTTGCGCCTCGCCAGTGATAGAGAGGTGGTGGATGTGTCCTGGTTCACCGTGGTGAGTCCGTCGAGGGCCGGCAAGGCGTATTTTGGCATGGAGAGGGGCACGCTTTGGCCGCCGTGATGCTTGCAGGCGATCGTCAGCATCACCCGCGGGCTATCCTAGTTCTAAAATGGAGCACTAGGTGATAAGATGTAGGGTAGGGATGCATTCTAGAGGATAAAGGGGTGAGGAAGGAGTAGCGAGACGATTACCACTTCGATATTTGAGCATAGACTCGATAAGCCTTCTCCTCCTCCTCTCAGGCAGTACCAAGCTAAAGGAAGGCTATGGGCTGATGTATGGGTAAGGTGTGATGATGAGAGTGGAATAGGGGGCAGAGGAGAGGTTGTGGTGGCCTTGGGCATATTTAACCCGAGAGCTAGGGTAAGGGAAAGGGGAAGGGGTGGTGATCATTGAATTGGCTGGCGGAGCTCGTGTAGATGAGTCAAAGAGGTGATCGGGGGAGACTTACAATTTAATGGTCCTGATCTTCTACTCCACTCGTGTGTGGTAAAGAAATAGGATAGGGAGGGGCTAGAGCAAGATTAAGATGCTACCAGGTGGGATGAAGAAGAGTTATGGGGTCCTGGTACTTTCCTGGGTATAGGAGGGAAGCCGAGAGGGAGGGGATGCAGAAGTAGCAATATTTTTAAAGAAGCTATACAAGATATTCCACTTGTCTCCCCCTTCATCCAAGTGAAAGAGACAACGAGAGGGAAAAACTACAATGCAGCTATAGTGTATCCCGACCAGAACAGAGGGGGGTTCTTGAGTGGTCAAGGATGATGATTGATGAGTGTTGAATGAGGGTTTAGATCCTAGTTTTGTAAAATACGAAAAATTTCCATATTTAATGATCATGAGGTAATTTTTAAAATTTGATCTTGGCAACATGGTGTAGTGATGCTGGTAGATGGGTATGGTTGAGATGCACCATGGGAATTTGGTTTGTATTTTTCTGATTGTTTTAGATCCTTTTTATATCAAATATTCAAAAAGTGCTGAATCTGTTTTATTATATTAATTTGAGATTTTTGAATTGGGTAAGGAGTATTTTTGATGTGGGATGGTCCTAAATACCTTACGACGTGTTGGAGAATTTTCACAAGATTTATTGAAGAGGAAAACTATTTGAAACATTTATTTTTGCATTTCTCCCATTTAATTAAAACTTTCCTAAAATATTTATTTTTTAAGTGGGAAGATAGGAGAAATATATAGGACCCAATTGTGCCTAAATATGCAGAGGTGATTTGTAAAAAAACAAACTTTCTTTTATAGAGGGAGTTTTGAGTTTTTTGTAAAAGAAAAGAAATAAATAGTTTTTGGGCCAAAATAATTATGGAAAATATTTGCTAAATTTTGTATACAAGGTAGAGGGTGTCCACATAGTGTATTATCATTTTCAACCTTGGGTTTTGGAAACCAAACTTGATTTTAGAAGAAAAAAGAAATAAAGGATCTTGATACGTTCATTTTGCATCACTATTCAATGTCATAATTCACTGTTATTCATTGATATATTTCGTATTGAGAAGTGATACTTATGTTATTTCATCTGTTTTTACATGTTTGATGACTTTTGGAGCATGGACCGCTGCAGTCAGGATTCTGATGGAAAAGGTGCTATTTGGAGGCACAATTCGCGAAGATCAGAAAATTCGAAAATATACGGAAAATCCTATTTTTCCATAAGACGAAGTAAGCCAGAAGGGGGGCTGGAGATGGGCCACAGGGGGCCCACACCAACCCCTGGCGCAGGCCAGCCTAGGCCGTGCCACCAGGTGGTGTGGCCGCCCTGGTCCACCCCTGGCACTCCCCTCTAGCGTATATTATCCTCCCGAAACCCTAAGACTCCGAGAGAGACCACATAAAGATTCCACTGCCTATGCGGGGCGGAAAACACCGAGAGAGAAAGATCTCTCTGGCAGACAGATTTCTGCCGGGGGAATTCCTTCCAAGAGAGGGCAGATCGTCACCATCAACACCACCATCAAGCTGGACTTCATCGGGGTCATCATAATCATCATCACCACCACAATCATCATCAGTACCATCATCACCATCTCCATATTGCTGTAACAATTATGTTGAATCTTGCATAGTTCACAGGCGAAACATTCCCGGTGTTGATTACTCTTTGTAGTTGATGCTATTGAGTGAACTGTTGAATTATTCTTTATGTTCAGATTGTTATACATAATTATTCCATCTCTGATCATGATCCATATGATGTCTTGTGAGTAGTTCGTTTTGTTCTTGAGGACATGGGAGAAGTCATGTTGTTAGTAGTAGAGTTGTGTTGAGAAAGATTCAATAGTTTGATATTTAAGTTGTGGTGTACTTCTTCTAGTGGTGTCATGTGAACGTCAACTACATGACACTTCACCTATATGGGCCTAGGGGAATGCATTGTGTATTTGGCTACTAATCGTAGGGGTTGCCGGAGTAACAAAAACCTGAACCCCCGTTTGGAAACAATTGCACAAGGGACGTAAGGGTCTTAGAGTTTAAAGTTGTGGTTAGGTTTCTACCTTAATTACTTTCTTGTACTTACGGATGTTTGCAAGGGGTATAATCACAAGTATGTATTAGTCCTAGGAAGGTCGGTACATTAGCACAGGTTCACCCACACAACACTTAGCAAGCTAAATAAGATTAATCAACTATATGAAGCGAAAGCACTTGACAGTCTTCCCACGTGTCCTCGAGAATGTTTGGTCATCTTAAGTAATACACCCGGCTTGCCCTTTGCTGCATAAAGGATTGGGCCACTTGCTGCATTTATTATTATTGTCTTTTTTTACTCGTACTTCGTTCACTTGCTTTATCGAAAATCCCTAAAAATCCATTTGCTAAGTATTTGCAGAGAATTCCTGATCCATACCACTAGCCAGCACCTTCTGCTCCTCGTTGGGTTCAACACTCTTACTTATCGAAAATACTGTGATACACCCCCTATACTTGTGGATCATCAGGACTATTTTCTGGCACCGTTGTCGGGGAGTGAAGCACTATTGGAGAGTGGAACTGGTAAAGGAAACTTCTACTGTGAGTATTGTTTACTTCTGTTAGTTGCTTTATTTTCGTTATGGATAATTCGCTGAGTTTCCTATTAAGTAATGCTACTACCACTGCTAAGGTAGTAGATAAACCACCACCTATTGAGAATGATGTTTTTAAAATACCTACAAGAATTATTGATCGTGTTATGGATAACTTCATGTTGGGGGTGGAATTGTCCATCCCGGTGATCATTTACTCTTTATACACGAATTATGCGGATTGTTCAAGTGTGTAGGTATTACTACAGATCAAGTTAAGAAGAAGTTATTCTCATTATCACTGAAAGGAAGAGCTGAGGAATGGTATAAGCTGCTGAAGAATGGTCAAGCTCAGGAATGGGAGGAAATAGTGCCTCCCTTTTATTCAAAATTTTATCCTCCTAGTGAGATTCATAAAGATCGGAATCAAATATACAACTTTTGTCCTCTTGATGGAGAGAGTAGAGCTCAAGCTTGGGGGAGACTGAAGTTACTAATGCTCAAATGTCCCATTCATGAGCTCCCCAACAATATTATTGTGGGGCCCCCAGATTTAATCCTCCGAGAATCCCTGTTATGCATACAACCGCGATCCCATGATCAGTTAGTCGTGGCACATAACCGACAAGTATCATTACAACATCCGAGAATATACCGAATTACAAGACTTATATAAATGTTGTTATGGCTACATCAATAATCATTAGCGGAACTTCATCAAGCGTAGAGCTCGAGCCATGCCTTACCCTACAGACATCTGACTAGGAGAACATCCTAGCTCGCATAGTCGTCCACTTCACCTTGTTCTTGAAATCTGACCAAGTTAATAGCCAGGGACAATGCCAGTGAGTACTTTAAATATACTCGCAAACCACATTAAGATAATAATAATAAAAAGAAGGGATGCAATATGGCTGTGGTAGTAGGAGTGCTCCAAGAGAGGTTCTTTTCTCACATAGTTTCTCTTGTAGATATAGCATCAACATATCTTTGTTGAAAACTTTTGTAAACATTTTGGAAACCATTTTGAACATTAGGACTGGGTCACCGATTTGTTCCTTTCTCCCGGTCTTCCCACGACCAAACTCCTTCCATCCCTTTCTGACCATCCCATGGTCAAAACAGGGATCCTTTCCGACCATCCCCTGGTCAAAACATTTCCAAAGCCATTTATTTTTAGAAATCCTTTTTGAAAACAAAACCAGCACCGCTCTACACAAGTTTGTCTAACCCGTCCTTAACCGTGGACATGGCTATTTGAATAGATTTACACTCTGCAGAGGTTGTACACTTTACCCACACCATTCGGGTAAACTACCCTGATCTTCACCCATCATGGGTCGAGTAACCGATCAAGACTCTTCGGATGCCCACTCCAATATAAGTGCCTACCCTATGAGTGTTAATCCCCTCGAAACCGGGACATCGGGCGAGGACCAACCGGAGCTCTTATTGCACGTCCCACGTGCGTGCTTTCAATGAGGGGCTCATAGTAACGCGTGGAGGCCTGCCGACCCTTCATTCCTTCTCCAGGTCGATGTCCCACATGGACCTATATCGGAGAAGGCCCACCGTCCAGGGATCCCTGATCCCCTGTAGTAGTTACGAGGCAGGTTATACCAGAATAAACAAACATCAAATCCAGCCTTGTCACATACCAGAGTAAAGTGGTTGCACGGGGTTAAGTTGTTATAGCTAAACTTCAAAGAACCGGGTGCATTTTCATAAACCCTTTTCCTACATCTCTCCTTCAGCATTTTGTAAAACAAAACCTTCTCTTTTTCAACATCTCTTGGGCGGTCCCACCTCACCAAGGTTTTATCATAAAACATTTGGTAAAAAAATTTCCGGGGTCTTCCCATCCTCTAGCTTTGCTTCTGCTAAAACAGGGTCTCCAAAGGGTTATGGTGTAAACACACCATCTATTCCACTATGGACAAATAGGTATCATCAAGGGGGTTGTACTCAGCAGTACCATTTATTAATGGTTTGGAGGAGCCAAGCCACTACCAGATATACAACATCCTATAGTAAAACAATGCAGTTTCAGAAATAGCAGATAAAACATGCATAAGTAAAATAGTAGGACAAGGCTTATGAGCAAGAAGGTGGCTTGCCTGATGATCAGAAATATGACAATATGTCCCTAGACTTCATATTTAGATAACCAAGAATACCAATACCAATAATAAATAACACTTCTTCTGCTCTCTGATTTCATCGCAACTATCGTCGTCCCGACAGTACATGGAAGCAAACCAAGCCACAATCAACACAAGGCACTCAAATAGCAATACATACAGCAAACAAAGAGCAATACAAGTTCACTACTCATTAGGTCCTAGGAGGAACGGATTTGATAAGACTGGCCTTGTCTCGGTAATATGGAAGAAAATCCCTTAGGATTTATAGTCTACGAATTACCTAGGAGGGATTTTGGACCAAGGACATATTCTGTATGATACCATTGTGTAAAAATGATACCAACAGATAGGAGTTGATAAAATGAAACCAACAAAAGTGGTTTCACTATTTTATCACTTTTCTTCAATTTATTATGAATATCCTAGTGATAAAAGCTCTAGTTTGAGGAAATAATTCACCAGAAAAGTTATGGAGCTCCAAAAAATATTTCCTTGGATGGTTCAGTAGAGTTTAATGTACTTGTTCAGTGAAGTTTGAATCAGGTGAAGACAATTATAATAATGCCCTCAGGAAATTTCCAAAGGCAGTTCTGTAGACATGTTGTCTTTTTCACCAAATTTAATCTACATAAGTTTTTGGTTTGATTCCAACGACACGGTGTAGGTATTGGGAATACCTTTCTTTATAAATTTGAAGCAACCTTTTTGGAGCTGTTTAACTACTGTAGTGAATTTAGAGGTGAATAAACCATGCACATAATAGTTTAATTCACGGGAAAACATCCAAGGCTCAATAAATCATGAGCTCCTGGATTTAGATAGGTATTGATGTACCACATCACTGGGATTTGGAATTGGTTCAATTGGACTCAAGGTTTTGTCTAGGGAATTTTCTAAAGGCAGAGAGTCTATGTTTTTGTTATTTTTGCTACAACAACTCCAAGGCTCCACTTTGTATGAGGCTAGGGAGGCATGCAGGGTACCACAGAACCTTTCAGTGCAAAGTGGTTTTGTTCAAATTGGAGTAGTAGAACTACCAGTAGGATTTTAGGAGTGTTTTAGATACCTTCTAGATATTAATTTAATATAAAGAATCTATACATAATCTCGGCTATCCAAAGGTACTGGGTGTTAGAGAAAATATACATGTACCTCGGAAAATTTAGATTTGGGTGCTTTGTGTTGATTTCCATTTTTAAAAAGGATTTAAACTAACATGTATATTTCAGATCTAGAATTTCCAGAGAAAAAGAAAAAGGAGAAATCATTGCCGGGCCGGATCTGGAGGGGAGCTGGGCCATCCAGGGGAGAAGCGGCCCACCCGGGCGGGGCACTTCGCGGGAGGAGGGGTTCAAAATGCTAATGGTGGGGCCCGCTGGTCAGTGGGAGCTGGGGGCCGAACAGGTATCGGCGAGCCTGGGCCGTTGGATCTAGTCGCAATCGACGGCTCAGGTTCATCTCCCTCGCTAAGACCTTGCCGATGATGAGGGTACCCTAGGTGCGTCGAGCATCGACGGGGAGCTCACCTGGGGCTTGCCGGTGTCGGAGGAGTGGCGGAGCAGGAGAAGCGGGGCGTGGCGGTCCAGGAAAGAGGCGGCGAGGTGGGGTTCTGCATCTGGAGACGGCTCGCGCGAGAGCATCTGTGGCGGACGCCACGGGAGCTCATTGGAGCCATCAGTAGCAGTGGTCTCTAGGCAAAAACCAAGGTGGATTAGATGCAGAAGAGGTCAGGGAGTACTCGGAGGCCACATGTAGAGAGGAAAGAGCAGGGGAGGGAGATCTAGACCTCAATAATTGAAAATGGCCGAGAGTTCTTTGCTCCTTTATCCTGGCCAGGAGAGAGCAGATGGGGAGGAGTGGCTCTAGGTGATGTGTAGGGGGAGGGAAGGGGGAAATGAGCCAGGGCATGGGTGCTGGGGTGGCCTCTAGCCTATTTAACCGAGTGGGAGTACTCCACCATGGACTTGGTCCATTGGAGGCTTGGGGGAAAGGTGGAGCTCAGGCATTGGTCGAATGGGGCTGAGGGAGCTCATGGAGAGGGAGTAGGGAGGTGTGGGAGGCGCCTTCCAGGCTGCAAGGTTCAGGGGGAGGGATTCGACCACTCTCCCACTATCCTCGGGCATAGCAAGAAAGGAGAGGGAGGGGGCTTAGGGCTAGCCATGAGTAGCTGCCAGGTGGGGTAGGGGACAGCAGTGGGTGCAGGTACACGCCAGCTGAGTGGAGAGGGGAGAGGGTGGCTGCTGTTTTTGAGCTATGGGAAGATACTCATTTAAGAGAAGATCTTCACCTCTCCTTCATCCAAGCACAAAAGCCAAAAGGGAGGGCTACAATGATCGTGCTAAAGTGGTGGTCGACAGGAGAGAGGGCTGGTTAATAGGGAGAAGTGGAGGGCAAGTCTCCAAGATGTTTGAGGTGTTTTTGGATCAAAGCTTGATTTATTTGACAAATATGGTCACATGGAGGCGTCTGAAGGAAGTTCCGAATTTGGTATTGGACAAGGATGGGAGATGGTACTGATAGGTAGATGGGGTCGAGACACACTACCAGGAATTATTTGGGATTTTGCAACTGAGTTCTTGTCCACTTAAATCTATTTATTCAAAAAGTGCAGAAGTGGGTTACAAAATCTCATTTGATATTTTTACATTGCACAAGGTGGGTTTTTGGTGTGAGATGTTCCTAGATACCATATTCCACCTTTAGAAATTTTATTGGGATTTATTGAGGTGGGAAAGTTTTTTTAAAGGATTATTTCTTATTTCTGCCATTTAAGAAAAAGGGCAAAAAGAAATAATAAAGAATCTCAAAAATATTTATTTTTGGGGTGGGAAGATGGGGTGTGGTATGTGGATTTCAATTGAGCCAAAAGTTGGGGAAGTGTTTTGGCAAAAACCAAACTTACCTTTATGGAAGGAGTTTTGGAGATTTTGACTATTAAAGAGATTTATTAGATTTGGAGCCATAATAATTGTGGAGAATTATTGATAAATCTTTATGATCAAGGTAGATGATGTATACAAGGTGTAGAAAGCATTTGCAACCTTGGGATTGGAAAATCCAAGTTGATTTTGGTGAAAACTAGAGATCTAAGGATCTTGGGTAAGATGGTTTTCATGCCATCATAACCTTGTTGGATCTTGGAGCTCAGGGCTCCCCTTGGGGCATGGGATATAGGGATGGATAGATCAAGTGGTGTATATTGCAATGGTGTAGAGGTTTGAGCTTGATCCTGCTTGAGCTCACCAAGACAGGGTTTCAAACTTTGAATAAAATAAGCCTGCCCAAGCTGATTGTCAACTAGCCTTCAAAACCTTGTGGGTATAAACAGCTCAAGGGTCCAATTGGAACAAGTGAAGTAGGTAATGATATAACTATATGAGTAGAACACAACCATTCTAAGAGTTGGTCCAAACGAGGTTGGATGGTGGTGTGAGCTTCTACCAAAGTAGGCATGCTGACTAGATTTGCAGGAAAAGTTATTATCTTGCCTGCAAAACTATCAAGAACAAGTGGGTTGGAGAATGAAAAAACCAAAGGCAATAGTGGGCTTTGGTAGTCCTTAGGATGGTTAACAATATGGTTCAGGTGCCTTACCAAAAATTGCACAAGGGATGAGAAAGGGAGCCATCCCAAAAGGGTGATGTTGGAAATAGTTTTCCAGACTTAGCCAAATTTGGCAGATTTGGGGATTTTGACTAGAATATGAGAGAAGGTGTTTTTGATGGGTTGCAAGGTACCCACGCATCATCAAGTGGATCATGTTGGAGTATAGATTGAGTAGAAGGGATCCTTGCTTGATATTGGTCTTCATTGACTTTGGGAGCTTCTAGAAGGGATATCTTTAGAATTGATCTGGTTTAGGGTTTTAAGTGATCACCCGGTGGCTAGGGATTAGATCCATCTTGTATTTTTTGTTAGGATTTGGTGATCTTGAAGTATCTTGATCCTAGTGGATGAGCTCCTAGGGTAGCTCATACTACTTCTAAGCAATCAAGTCAAACAACAAATCAAGGCATCTCATCTTACAACAAATCAACTACTACTAGGGTTACCAGCAAGCTTAGCTTGAGGTAAGGATGGGTGTTTTGAATAGGTTGGAGTTGAACAAGGTAAGGTCCTTGGTATTTCTACCAAGATTAGAATTCAAAAGCTTACAAAGTGGTTTCTAGAGATCCTAGGGGTAAGAGTAATTGAAGGTTCTATCTGGAAACATAAGAAGATTATATTATATATCTCTCCATAGTTTGATCAATAGAATCTACTAAAATAGTTGGTTTGCAAGGGCTTCTTTGCTCAGGTTTTGAAATGCCAGAACATTTGAGAATATGGAAATTAAGCCAAGACTATTTTGGGAAGTAGCTTTTGTCAACTGGTCTTAAGGTAAGGAGTATATCATCTAATAGACCTTCATAAGCATAAGCATATCCAAACAACGAGCAAACACTTCAGCATTAAACAAGAAAAAGTTTTTGTTCCGCCTGATTTTTTCATTCTGGACAACTAATCAGGGTTGCTAAAATTGGGATGTTACAATTATTATCAACAACTTTTATGCAAGGTTTTCTCTTCATGATAAAGATTTATTGGATGCTTCTTGTGCTGGATCATTCACTCGCATGGAAGAAGAAGCTAAATGGGATCTTCTGGACCGAATTCAAGACAATGCTGAAGCTTGGGAGAATGACAAAGGTAGAAAGTCGGGTATAAATTATGATTATGAATGCATTGAATCTTTTATAGGAACTGATGACTTTCAAAATATTAAATATGCTTATGGTCTAGACTCTCAAGCTATTGCTTCTTATTTTGAGGCCTTTGCTTCCTACATTGAAGTGCCTAAAAAGAAGTGGAATAAGTATCATGAACCTTATAAACATATTGCTAAGAGTGTTCCTGCAAGAAATACTGAAGTTTATACTGCTAATCATGTTTTACCTGAACCTTATATTGAGAAAATGCCTTTCCCAGTTAAGATAAAGGAACATTCTATGATAGCTAGTATGGTTAACGAAAGTACGAATGAAGATGTTGAACGTGATAAACAAATGGTTGACGAACCTATTATAGCAAATGTGAAAGACTTTGTTACTAAATATGAAGAAGAGGGACACACTATCCTTTATAAGGATACCTCTAATATTGTTTCACATAGTAGTGTTATGAGAGCTAGTATTCCTGTGTTTTCTGTTAGAATAAGTGATCATTGTTACGATGGTCCTTGTGATAGTTATATTGTTAAGTTTATGCAAGATACTGAAGGTTACTATGAGAGAGGGAAAAGTGTTCTTATGCATCTCAATAATATCAAGTTTCCTCATTTTATGCTGAAAGTTTTTATTTGCACTTCTTTTGCCTTCTTATGCAAGTAGCCTCTGGTTTCAACAACTTGTTTCTGTACAAAATTCCCTTGCATAGGAAGTGGGTTAGACTTAAATGTGTGTGTGTTTTTGCTTCTTAATGCTCTCTTTCACTTCAATTCATATTTCTGAGTGAGCATCTTCAAAATTAGCATGCCCATCTTAATGGCTATAAAGAAAGAGCTTTTTGGGAGACAACCCAATTTTTTTTTGATTTCAGTTTGTTTTTGTTTCTTTGAGTCTTGGAAGTTGATAACCGCTCCTTATCCTTTTTGTTTGGTTTTTGTGGCAAGATCAACTTCTAATGAGAGAGAAGTAATATTTGGGGAAGTTGTTGTCCCGAAATAGATTTTTGTGCTACACCAAAAAAATTCTCGAGAGATCTCTGTATGTTGGATTGAGCTGTAATTGTTTTTGCTTCTGCCCCAGGTTGTTATTTAAATTTCGTTAGTTTTCAACTTTTTGATTTGAGCAACAGAAGATTTTCTAAAAAAATGATCTTTACCTGCTGGTCTGTTTTGACAGATTTTGCCACTCTTGCATTTGCTTCTTTAATCGATTTCCTTTTTGAATTATTTTTGGGTTTTCGGAAGGAGTTGCTATAGTAGCTTATGTTTTGATGGTTTTCAGTTGAAGTTGAACTCAAAAGGTTTTATCACTTCACTTATACTAATGTTGCTAATGAGAACTGTGTGAAGTTTTGTGTGAAAGAAATTTCCAAGAAGTGGAGATAATGGCGTGATAAGGAAGAGAAGGGTTTTATGACTCAAGTAATAACTGCATAAAGAAGAAGATATCGATGTTATTCAAGTCTAGAAGCAGAATGGTGCCAGCCAAGGATAAAGGGAAGGAGCCTATGGAGGAGGATCTCCAAGACCCCAAGCAGGGGTTGGTACCTTTAGTCACTTGCTCTACATCAACGGAAGCCCTACGAGTCACTAAGGAGTTCTGCGATAAGTACCGAGACTTGAGGAGGAAGGTGGACATGCTTCAATGGGAGAATAATAGGCTTCGCAAGATGCTGGAAGATTTCCTCATGTCAACTAAGAAAATATTACCACCATCACCGAAACAGTAATTCGTCATCAGGTTTGGGGGAGTGTCGCGGTATCACATCACTATCTTCTATATTTTTTCCTTATTAGTAGATTCATATCATGAATAGAGAAGTTATTATGTAGGATGGTTTGCATTATGGAAGTGTCCCCTCTCTCGTTAGATATGTATCCCTTGGTGTGAGTTGCCGTTATGGAATATTAATGAGAAGTTCTATCATTTACTCTTTTGAATAGCTTATATTAGTTTTCAATTCATGGTTATATCATTGATCTTGTTGTTAGTATTGGTATCACTTTGGGATCATTGATTTAATTTAGTTGGTTTTGGCAAACCTGGCTCGGTCAGTAGCACAATATATTTGAGAGTTGAATGAAAAATATAAAAGTACTCTAAAGAAAAAAAATTCATCATCTTTCTTTCTTGATTTGCTCATAAGTCTAGTATTCTCTAATTAAGATCTTTTGTGCTTCCAAGGAAGATTGCATGTTTTTCTTTATCATTGTATGTTTGTTTGTTTCCTTCAACTCTTGTACTTGCTACCTAGGCTTGCTAGCCAAAAATCTGTACTGAGAGGAATTCTTCTTGTGCATCCACTCCTTAAAACCAAAACCTTTGCCATTTGTGTCAACCATACCTACCTATTAGCATTATTGCTATTCCAAGTAAATTCTTGTTTTATCTACCTCCCAAATTAAACTTGTTATGTGAAAATTAGTGATTAAAGCTCTCACAAACTTGATGGCACACTTTAATTTTCCTGCATTTAATAACCTGAACCATTGGGTCCTTCTTTGTTGCATATATGCTTGCGCTTTATGAGTTGAAGTTAGTAGAACAATATATCATGGGGAACGCTTTCAACATCGCACTGGTACTTTGTACCTAGTTGATATCATGTTCTTTTGCTTACGGATCCCGGTGGTGTTAAATAAAAGTGGAACTTGTAAGATCATGGAGTTTATATGTGTGTTAGAGAAACGCCTAGGCCGCTAGCTTAAGCCATGCCTAATCATGGTGGAAACTTGCAGCATAACTATAGTGGGCATTCTATGAAGCATACTCAATAAAAACCTATGCAAATAGCAAATAAAAAGATCGCTGAGATGCTCATTGTCTGCTTGCCTTGTCATTTTGATTATGGGATAGCTCCTGTGTCATGTGCAATGGGTACCCCGTTGGCGGTTCTCAATGATACACATGTATTTACAATGACAAGAGCTTACTCGTGACCTAAGTTGAGTAGCATGAGGTTCGATACTCATAAGTAAGGGGCATGAGATTTCGATTTATAAAATGTCAAGCATATCCTCTTAGTTGTGTCACTTTAACCTTAATCACCAAAACATGCCTATGATAGGGGCAATGAGATCTGAAAGCTAGTATGTATCATAATTTTTGGGAGCTCTTTATGAGACTTGCAATCCCTTCTTCCCTCTGCGAAGGGCCTTTCTTTTTACTTTGTAGTTGAGTCAATAAACCTATTCCCTTCTATCTCAACAAGTATTTTGAGTTGTTGTGTTTCATTCATTCATATGATGATTTATCCAATCATGTTTCTTATGTTCCTTGTTTTGCACATTGCTCTTATCTTGATGTTTATTACTTTGAAAGCTATCATTGAAAACCAGTTATTTGTGAACTCCAGCAAATTATCAACTATTGTTCGATGAAGAGCTAAGTTTCCCACTACCAATTATGATTCACTCTATGTATCTTTATTGTGTTTCCTTTACTTAATGCAAGTTAAGTTATATAATCGTGAGTTGTCTTCTATTATGATCTATGTATTGATGAATGTGATGCTTCTTGTCCGTATTCTTTTATAGACTCTTCACTCCATAAACCTGAGGTCATGTTTAATGAGTTCAGTTTCGCTTGGGGACAAGCGAAGTCTAAGCTTGGGGGAGTTGATACGTCCATTTTGCATCACTATTCTATGTCATAATTCACTGTTATTCATTAATATATTTTGTATTGAGAAGTGATACTTATGTTATTTCATCTGTTTTTGCATGGTTGATGACTTTTGGAGCATGGACCGCTGCAATCGGGATTCTGATGGAAAAGGTGCTGTTTGGAGGCAAAATTCGCGAAGATCAAAAAATATGGGAAAATATATGGATAATCCTATTTTTCCAGAAGACGAAGGAAGCCAGAAGGGGGCTGGAGTTGGGCCACAGGGGGCCAACACCACCCCCTGGCGCAGGCCATCCTAGGCCGTGCCACAAGGTTGTGTGGCCACCTTGGTCCACCGCTGGCACTCCCCTCTGGCGTATATTATCCTCCCGAAACCCTAAGACTCGAAGAGCGATGATAGAAAGATTTCGCCGCCTCTGCGGGGCGGAAAACACCGAGAGAGAAAGATCTCTCCGGCAGACAGATTTCTGCCGGGGGAATTCCTTCCTAGAGAGGGGTGATCTTCTCCATCAACACCACCATCAAGATGGTCATCATCATCATCATCATCATCACCACCATCATCACCATCAGCACCATCATCACCATCATCACCATCTTCCATATTGCTGTAATAATTGTGTTGAATCTTGCATAGTTCATAGGGGAAACTTTCCCGGTGTTGATTACTCTTTGTAGTTAATGCTATTGAGTGAACCGTTGAATTATTGTTTATGTTCAGATTGTTATACATCATTATTCCATCTCTGATCATGATCCATGTGATGTCTTGTGAGTAGTTCGTTTTGTTCTTGAGGACATGGGAGAAGTCATGTTGTTAGTAGTAGAGTTATGTTGAGAAAGATTCAATAGTTTGATATTTAAGTTGTGGTGTACTTAGTGGTGTCATGTGAACGTCTACTACATGACACTTCACCTATATGGGCCTAGGGGAATGCATTGTGTATTTGGCTACTAATCGTAGGTGTTGCCAGAGTGACAGAAACCTGAACCCCCGTTAGGAAACCATTACAAAGGGACGTAAGGTTCTTAGAGTTTAAAGCTGTGGTTAGGTTTGTACCTTAATTACTTTCTTGTACTTACGGATGTTTGCAAGGGGTATAATCACAAGTATGTATTAGTCCTAGGAAGGTCGGTATATTAGCACAGGTTCGCCCACACAACACTTAGCAAGTTAAAGAAGATTAATCAACTATATGAAGCAGAAGCACTTGACAGTCTTCCCATGTGTCCTCGAGAACGTTTTGTCATCTTAAGTAATACACCGGCTTGTCCTTTGCTGCATAAAGCATTGGGCCACTTGCTGCATTTATTCTTATTGTCTTTTGTTTACTCGTACTTCGTTTACTTGCTTTATTGAAAACCCCTAAAAATCCGTTTGCTAAGTATTTGCAGAGAATTCCTGATCCATACCACTAGCTAGCACCTTCTGCTCCTCGTTGGGTTCGACACTCTTACTTATCGAAAATACTACGATACACCCCTATACTTGTGGGTCATCAGATCTTGGGCACTAATATTTTTCTACCATCAAAACCTTGTTGAATTAAGGAGATCAAAGCGCCCCTTAGGTCATGGGATATATGGATACATAGACCAAGTTATGTAGATCACTGATTGTGCTTTCCTATGACTGATGCCAAAGTTGGCTAAAAATAATGGTGTCAGAGCAGATTATTATTTAGCCTCAAAAACCATATGGGTTTTATAAGTGAAGAGATTCGATTGAAACAAATGATGTATGGATGTATACACACTCAGGAGTATAGCACAATCATGCAAGGAGTTGGTCAAAATAAGATGACATGAATATGGGAGCTTCTTCTAGAGTAGGCATGTTGATAAGATTTGCAGAAAAGATTATTTTCTTGTCTACAAAACCATCAAGAACAAGTGGGTCAAAGGGTGATCTAGCCAAGGGAAAGGGTGGGATTTTAAATTCCTTCAGATGTTTTACAACATGGTTCAAGTGCATTTCAAAAGTGCACAAGGGTTGAGAAAAAGAGAGACTCAAATATGTGATACTGATAATAGTTCCAGACTTAGTCATTTTTGGCATATTTGTTTTTTTACTAGGATACAAGAGGGGATGATTTTGGGAGGATGAAAGGTTCCAGTCTGTTCATCAGGTGGATGAGGTTGAAGTGTATATTTAGTAGAAGGGATCTATGCTTACAGTTGCTCTTTATTGACTTGGAAGTTACTAGAAGAGATTAACTCTAAATTGATTTGGTTAATAGATTAGATGGTCACTCTAGTGACTAGGGAACATATCAACTTGGGAAAGTTGACTAATGTTTCATACTAGAGGAAGAGCTCCTAAGGTAGCTCACTCTACTTCCCAAGCAGGTCAAATAGTATATCAAGGCATTTCATCTTAACAAGCAACTCAACTACTACTAGGGTTACCATCAAGCCTAGCTTGAGGTAAGGATGGGTATTTTGAAGGGTTTGAGTGTTTAAGGAGGTAAGAGTCCCTTGGTACTTCTACCAACAGTAGGTTTCAAAATCTTTATAAAAGGTTTTGGAAAAACCTAGGGGTAAGAGTAGTTGGAAGTTTTGTCTTGAAAACATAAGAAGATTATATCATATAGATCTCCATAATTTTATTAGTAGAACCTAGGTAAATAATTGTTATTGCAAGGGAATCTTGGCTCTGGTTTTGAAATGCCATAACATTTGAGAATATGTAAAATAAGATAATACAGTTTTCTTAATTAGCCTTTAGTAAATTGAGGGGAAGGTAGAGGAGTAAAACATCAACTACACATTCAGATGCATAAGCACAAACAACAAGCAAGCAAAGACTGCATCACTTAACAAGAAAAAGGTTTTGTTCCCCTTGATTTTTTATTCTAGACAACTAATCAGGGTTTCTGAAAGTAGAGTGTTACACAAACACTTAGCACTTAGCTCCCCGGCAGTGGCGCTAGAAATCTTGATGGTCTGCAAGAACACAAGCTCGATACATCACGTTTTCCTAGAAGTATTGATTCAAGTTTTTTATTGACCCCAACAAGAAGCATAGGAAAGTGTTTATCAGCTGTGATTTTGTCGCACTCAAGGTGTCACTTGTCTTGAGTGAATTTAATGCAATAATTTAGATGAAAGAATGTGAGTGTGAATGGTTGAGAGTTGAGCATTGAGAAGTGGTTAAAGTAATGAACATAAAAGTAAAGAAAATTATGATTGTTTGAGTTTCCTGTAGATGAGATATTAGCCGCGGAGAGATAAGGTTCATGGTGATAGTAAATGGGCTAGGTGGAATAAATGAGAAGTTATTATAATACTTCTTATATATGTGTAAGTAGGCAAGTAACCCATATAATAGTCAAGATCCTCTTTGACTCGCTTAGCTTCAATGATCCATTTGCATATTACCACAACCATGGTCATCACAGCAATTAAGGTCATGATACCAGATCAAGTCTTTAAACTCAGTGGTTCCTCATTCGTGCTCGACTTATACTAGCTCCTCTTTGATATCGGCTGTGTCACTCGGGGGTCACCAATTCACTAGCAAACAAGTTAATGTCTATGAGATCTGAGGATCATGTTGTTTGGGCCATTAAATTAGACAGCAAGCATTAGTTGCACAAAGGCAATCATTCGCATTTAGAATAGTCACAACGATAATCACACATATTTGGAAATAAAATAGGCAGGTGGTACGAGTGGGCTGTACGAGCAAGATTCGCCCATACGGATGCTCGTTAACACTTTTGGAGCCTCGAATCAGGAGGGCTTCAATTAGGGATTTGCTTGTTTTGTTCCAATCTGCTCATATATTGGCTTGGATCCTTCCAACAGTGTACAAAATTTAAAACTCACATAAAAACTACAAGGTTTCGCTACCTCGCGATATTAGCATTACTTGAAATATGAAAACCAACAAAACCAAGTGAAAACAAATGGAAAAACCTTGCTAAAAAGTGTCATAATTTGGATCTATAAGTCGTCAATCACATACCTATAAAATTGGAGCCAATGGTTGCTGACAAAAGGTAAAAAGAAAGCAATGGGTAAGTACTCATGCAAGTACTTAGCGAGACAGAATTCGGCTCCTCTCTCCTACATGGGTATGGTGCACTTAAGTGGCAGCAAAGCATGCACTAAAATACCCTATAGAGATACAAGACAACTTCTATCTTTTAGATAGGGATAATAGATACCTAATCGGAACAACCTTGATACTAACACCACACCCCTATCGCATAACCACTAGGGAGCAATACTTGAGGCACTCACATGGTTGGCAATTTTATTAATTCATTTGTGGTAGTTGCAGTAATTACTAGTCGTTTCAAAATCAAATTTATACTATTAATTTAGTTTAAGTTGTCTATGATCGAGAAATTATGCTCCAAGTCAACCATAACGGCTGACATGGATTTTTGGAAAGATTTAACCTGCAGAAATGCACCAAAGTATCCACATGCACTTCAACCAAAACATTTTCTAGATCATTTAACATACACTCATCGGTGTGTTGGTGGGGCATCAGTTATGACATTTCCCAGAACCAAAGCAAGCATAGGGGGACACCCCACTAAGCTACCCGTGACAAAGTCGGCAGCGAGCTCGGCGATGTACCCAGAGGTTTGCGACAACTCCCAAGAAAAGTATGAACAATCTGGCAAGCGTAGAAGTTCTGTGAGATACAGGACAATACAATACATGGTCATAAATGCTCCTCGAGTGACAAAAAGTAAATCATGCATATAGGCAAATAAAACCAAGGTTGTGGCCCCCAGTACAGTACTTTGAGATCAGGTAATAAGCTGATAGGGGTTTCCATACTCCCAAATGTGGTTAGCATGCTCCATCACACAACAAGTTTCAAGAACCCGGGTCCTAGGGAGACATTAACATATCCCAAAGGAATTCACTGTCAGTGCCCTATCTTATTTTATTATTACCTGAACCAACTGCAACAATTATGATGGCTTTGTTGCATGGAAAAAAATTCCTACTAGAGAGCAAAAGAAACCCAACAAAATCCGGTCTATGAGATTATGGTGGCCTAGCACACCAGTGCATGATGTAGTGTAAAATTCATTAGCATAACACTCACGAAACACCTTTCCATGAATATTACACCCAATAGAGTAGTGCAACAGAAACATCACATTCCAAGGTATTACTGTATTATTCATATCATAAATCTTCATAGAAAAACCCTCGGAACTCCCATGACATAATGAGCTCATCAGGCAAGTTTTTGTTCAAACGAAAATCCAGAAGAAGCAACTTGTAGACTAGTATAGCACTAGGTCTACTTCTAGTATTATATCGATGTCTAAAGGTTGTTTTTTTGTTCTAGCGGCAACTTATATTGGTATGGTTCCTATCTTTGGTGGTTGTATCCCAACTATGTTTAACTTGATCTCCACTTTCACTACATTTAAGTGTTGACTCATTTAAATCCATTGAACTAATGTCAACTTTCCATAGATGCCTTCCCAGGTCTTCTAGTACAATGTTTGCACTCTTGTCATTGATTTCAACCTAAGAAAGGGTTGAGAGGATAAGGATGAGTACATGACGTACTCAGCAAGTCCTATCTATGTGGTTGTTTGATGTGCTATTTATAGCCGTTGATCAGACATCCTAGGCTTGTGCAGGTTTTTGAACTCGAGTTTTGGAAAAGGTAAGTTTTAGTTTATAAAACTATATGTCTATCAGTCTTCACAGCTTGTGAAAAATTCATGGAGTTCCTTTCCACGCTGGGATCATGGTTCCTTCCCATAATAGGGAGTATCATGACACGTTTATACACTCTCAAGAGTTATGCTACTTTACCCACAAACATCTTTAGCCTTGTTACACAACCGGGAAATGCTAGCCAACATATTCCCATCTAGACTTCCTTGGTCTAAGATCTTGTCTAAAAACTACCCAATCACTAGCCTCTCTGTAATAGGTTTTGTTTATGAGACCTACACCAAATTACCCTTCCTTCTAATATACTTAGTCATTATCCTGAGACACAGGATAGGGACATCACGGGCTCCCACCCATTTTCATTCTATGAAAGAAACAACAAACCCAACTAAGTATACAAGCACAAATGGATGGAAGAAAGTCTAGCTAGCTTGCCCATCCTATTCCGAGATCTAGGGTTAGCACAGTTTATACAACTCGTTGAATCACTAATTATATTTTTTATAAGTCCTAACTTTCCCTGTACAATAGAATCTCCAACACATGGCTTCCCAATCATGTATTCCAACCATTATTCCATTTCCCACCATTTGACATTTCATTTCATTTATAAAACGGTATTTTGCTTTTAATGCGGTGATAGAGTTTTGTAAAAGGGTTTTTTTTTAAATAATTCAAAGGACATGCAAGATTGCACTTGAAAATGGTATACAATCCTAGTATTATAAGATTTATGCAAGAATGAGCTTTCCTTCTAATTCTAGGTTATGCAATCAATATTTTCTACCGTCATAGGATCCAAATGGAAGTGTAGCATCATCGATCTGATAAGGACTAATGTTTAAAGATGTCAATATGCTAGGATGCATAGTATATGAAACGCAAGTGTTCTAATCTGTAACTACCTCGGTGAATTACGCTCTTAGTTAATGCCTGGATGAACGAAAGTGGTTAAAATAGTACGGTGGGGCCCAGGGCCACTCACGGTAGACCTTTCGGCCGTCCTAACCACTTTCAAACAACGGGACAAGAACGAGCGGCGTAATCGGCAGGCGAAGGGATCAACTACATACACAAATGAGTATGTATGCAAGCCACATACAACAGTCCTCGGAGCCATTCCATCTAAAAGAAATAGAAATATTGCAACGCCATACGGCAAGATCCAAATGTCCTAGATAGATATAATAATTCAGGATAGCTCCTCATACATCACACATCAGAGTATCAGGCGGAAGCGGAAAACAAGATCCGAGTACGGATAAGAAGCAAATTGGCATAAGATGCCCCATAAATAAATATATCCCGCCCACAGATCACACGGATCCCCGTTCCCGGAATCTCTACACCGAATGATCGTTGCCAACATCATCTGTCTCTTCCACCCAGTATCCATCTTGCGGGTACACATGTTCATCTGAATCAAACAATTTATCGTGTGAGACCCTAGGGGTACTCAACAAGTCTTTATGCCGCTAAAGGGGACACAACCTAGGGTGACGCAACTGCAGCAAAAGATAATACCTAACAATTCTACAGAGACTAGCTAACCTTCCGCCTAACCAAAGAGAGACGAAAGTCCGTGAATTAAGAACAACAGTTATAACAGTATAATTAACAGATCCATCCCCCTCCTCGCTTACCAACGAGGAAGCGGACGAACAACCCCCATCATCCGTTGGCAGTTGTATTAACCATTCCATGAGTATTGCACCATTTACTAGTCAAGTACTTAGTCAATTTAAAAGCGATACTTTAGTTATACTTGTCTATGATCGAGAAACTGTGCTCCAAGTCGTCCATAACCGCAGACACGGCTTTCAGAAAGATTTACCCTGCAGGGGTGCACGAATAGCAACACACACTCGATCAACCTCGGAAAAACCAAATCAAAACCCAACGAAGCATTCACGACAAAGCAATCACAGGATTCAGAAATATTTCAGGGGGCCACCCCATTAAGCTACCCGCAACGAAGTTGGCTGGCTCCGAGACGGACCCAAGGTTTGTGTGGACGGCGGTAAACGACTGGGAACCCGAAAATATGACTGGGCTTGTCGATACAGCGAAAACGTGTCACGATCCAAAACAGTACAGGTGCTCCTCGCACAATCTTAAATAAAGCAGTAACATGGCATAAGTACAGGATAGTAATAAAGCCCCAAACTAATTTTGGCCCCAAGAAATAGGAATGAATTAAGCTCTGACTCAGGGGGGGGGTCCATAAGGCCTCCTGGATGTGGATAGTGCGAATACTCAAGGAACAGGAATCAAGTACTCGGGGTCCTACGGGACACAAGTGAGCATGAAAAACCAAATAGCAGATATTGCTCACCGATGCCTCTTTCATTAGTTATCCCATTACTACTCAGGTTATGTTTTTTAGGTACCTCATTATCCATCATACTCTCACATACCCTACTCATGCTTTTCTACGACTCGCATAGCTCAAACAACTCCTGTAGTAATGGCTCATGGGACAGGAACAGGCTTGGTGTGGTTTAAAAGTAAAGGCTATGCAGTACTTGGGATTCAATTTAATGCAATCGCGACTCGATGATGCAAGAATAAGATAGAGGCAATAGGTACTGTATGTATGCAAGCATGTGGTAGTGCTTGCCAGGCAGCTCAGTTGAAGCGAGAGATGGATCTGGGTAATACTCCTGTGATTCCTAGTAATTCTCGTGCGGGCCGTCTATTCGAAGAAGAACCAAACAAACAAGGCCAACATAAATAAAGTGCACAAGCATATGAATTAAAATGCGACAAGCAAACAAGCATGCCATGATGAATGATGCACAATTTGCATGGCATTTAAGTAGCATGGAAAAGGTGAGGTGTGGATACAAGAAATAAAGCACTTTATTATTTACTTGCCCAAGTTTTATTGTCATAAACGGTTCAGATTTTAAATGTCAACATGATGCATGCTTCAATTCAGAACAAGGATTGCATAAATAGAACGGGCTCGTCGCGCTGATCGATTTAGACATATTATTTGTCAAATTTGAAGTTATAAAACAAAAGTTATTAATTAAATAAGGAAAAGGGCATTTTTATTGTAATTTTAATCATCTCGAAATTTAAAGTGTTCAAACATTATTTTTAAGGGCCTATTTGAATTCCTCACATTTTTCTGATTCCAAAACATATATTATTTGTGTTATTTGGATTTGTATTTTAAAAATTATTTGAATCTGAAAAGAATTTGAATTTAAATCAATTTGAAAAGATTTGAATAAAAACAAACTCAGGGAAAAACTTTTTATACCCAGGCAATTCTAACCACAGGCACTGATAGGTGGGCCTGGTGCTGACTGGGTCTCGCGCGCGGGAAAAACTTTTGTCACCGCGGGCTCGCCTAGCCACCGTGACTGCGGGGTGGGCCAACTGGTGCAGGCCCACGTGACAGCGGCGAGGGAGACAGGGGCTGACAGGTGGGGCTGGGGCTGGAGCACGGGTTGCGGCTGAGAAAGGCTGAGGGGTTTTCTGCAAAAGTGCTAGCATGGCTGACTGGTGGGGTCACTAGGAGCGCGGGTTGCAGGAATCAAAAAGGTGGGGGGCTTTTTGCAAATCGACCACGACCCGGTTACTGTTTTTCTTCCTCTCGCGTCTGGCGACAGGTGCGTGCGCGGCGCGGAGCGGGGATTCGATCCCGGGCCGCGGGAGTGCGCGCTGAGGGGGCGGACCGGTGCGGTAGGACGAGGGGAGTTGACAGGGAAGGGGCGGGGGCTTAGGTGAGCTTGCTGCGGCGCGGAAGACCTGCAGGCGGCGGCGAGCTCTGGCGCACGGAGAGCGCTCGACAAAAACAACGGCGGCGCTAGGGCGGTACGGCGAGGCGGAGCTTGTCAGAGGGGAAGAGGTGCTCACCGTGGGCTCGGTGGTGGGCTCGGATCGGCACGAGGATCAGCGAGGCGTCGAGATTGCTGGCGCTCCGACGAACTAGGGTTTGGCATCGGCGGCGATGGTACTGGCGGTGCAGGGCTTCCTCCTTCGCGTCAGCGGCCACGGGGCGACGCAGGGGAACGTCCACGATCTTCTCAGCCACCTCCAGGTCGAGCACGCCCGCAGGAACGTCGAGGCGAGGTGGGTGCTGGCGGCGACTAGCATCGGCTGCTGGTGGTCGGAGAGGAAGAAGGGGAGGAAGGGGGCGGCTCGGCCAGATCTCGGAGAGGCCAGAGAGGCGTGGGGAGGAAGGAAAAAGAAGGGAGAGAGGGAGGAGGCAGCTGGGGCACGGCAGAGATAAAGGTGGCCTCGTGCCACCTTTTCTCTCCTTCCTCCTCGAGCACGTGCTCGGCCGGCTGGGGCTGGGCTTGTGGCTGCAGGTGGACCAAGCCGGGAGAGAGGGACAGGCTGGAGGAGGGGGCCTCGGGTCAGGAAGAGAGAAAAGAGGGAGGGGTAGCTCGGCTAGGGTTAGTTGGAGCTCGGGTAGGGCATGGGCTAGGGTTTGGGTGGCTGGGTGTGGGCTAGGGAGAGGGTGGCCAGGTGGTCATGCTAGAGAGAGAGGGGTGTGAGAGAGAGAGGGAAGTGGAGTTAGGGTTTAGTGTAATTTAGGTTTAGGAAAATTAGGAAGAGGAACTAGGTGTAGATGGTGTTAAGCATTTAGGTTTTAGTTTTTGTTTACAAGGTCAAACCAAGAAGAAACATGGGGCTTGAGCTTGCATGAGCTAAGGTGGAGGAGAAACTAGAGAAAGAGGAAGAAAGAAATAGGTGGAAAAGTCACATATGATCATGCATGGAGAATTTAAAAATGAGTGGAAAATGAGATGGATGAGATTATGAGGGTGGTGTAATAGTGGTAGATGGTTTTCCTAGATAGGATCCACTCAATCCAAATAAAAACCAATGGAAGAAAAGGTGGTGGAGAAGCTTGCATGGCCCATGCAAAATTATAAATGCCATTATTTATTTTTGTGACAACAATAATAATATGATGGCATGGTTCTTATGCATTTCCCATAAGTGGAATAGAGCCAAGCAAAGGAAAAAATAATGGACTAGATCCACCCTATTGCACATGATCTAGAGAAATCCAAAATAAAGACAAACAAGCTCATGGTCTAGTAGGATGGTGGAATTATAAAGTGATGGAAGAGAAAAGTGGTGGAATTGAAATAAAAGATATGCCCCCAATTCAACTTGGGCATTGAACAATATATCAATAGCCAAATACAATATCAAGAGGCAAATACAATTAATAATGCATGTGAGAGAAAAGCCAAAAGAAAAGGGTTTGATATGATGCTCAAATGCAAGGTGGCATGATGACATGAGGATGATATAATTATGATGCAACAATAATATATATGAAGTAGCCAATATCTTACTAGTACAAGTAGCAATACAATTGTTAGACAATTGGGGTGCTACATAATCCCTTAGTACTAAATCCCCATTGATTTTTTTACGGTTTTTGTCTTAGTGTTGGTTTAGTGATTTCTTAATGATTTGGTTTTAGGTTTAAGTTTACTTCACTAAGTAAAATAGACTTTAAGCATTCATTACTTCTTTTAAAGCTCAATATATAGATTTGGCATGCTTATTTATAGCTAGTGAGTAATTCTTTATTAAGTATTCTTTTTAAGTGGGTTTAAGGTTGTATGGAAATAGTTCATTTTAACTTTCTTTTTACCAAAAAAAACTTTTGAAGAAAGACCTCCTTTGAGACTATTTCATTATCATTTTTTTATTTAACTCAATTGTGTATTATGCGAGTGCAGATAAATTGGTTTTATTTTTTAGGACTTTTAGGTAATAAATAATTGAATTTGATTTTTTTAAGTTTTTATTATTTTTAATTTTAACATTTCTTTTCCAAACATTTTTAGAGATTGTAATATCACTTATATTTATGTTAATAGGTTTTTTAAGTGTTTATAACTTGAATTTTATTTATTTCAAGTTTTTACGTCTTGATCTCAATTAGGTGAAGAACTTGATTAACCAAGTGATTGATGTGGGTTCATCAAGGCATGATCATTTGAGTTGCAAAACATTTTTAGTTTATTTTGTTCAAGTTGTTGGAACTATTTAACATAATGCAAATGGGTTTAGCTTCATCCGAATCAAGATATTTTGTAAGTTATAAATGGGTTAACAATGCATGGTTATTATGCACTTTAGACCTTATGGTTTTTTGTTCTTGGTTATCATAGGATCATTCATATGCGTAGAATATAGTCTAGATTAAGTAGACTTATTGATGGATTGATTTCTAGTGATTCTATATGCGCATGAACGATCTAAAAAGAGATTCCTAGATTGATTTTAGTTGTTATGATTTAAATTCTTGAGTGTGTTCTTGAAGTTCTTGGTGTTCTTAGATGTGTTCTTGATGTTCTTCATGATCACAAGAGCATCTAGTTGTATAGGATGGTATCTACATCAAATAAATGATCTAGAATTTGAAATTGGGTGCCTAGGTGACATGCAGATGATAGAAAGATGCATTTCTAGACAAAATTGTGTTGTTATCCAGATTTGCTTGATAATATGTGGAAATCACTCTCCTCACCCCTCACTATGTATTCTCTCTTCCCCTAATCTACTACTATTTGATTCTAGAGACTAGACTATAACCTTTGTAGATTCCTAAGTTTGCTTGGTGAAGATCTGTAGATGCTCCTCCTCCTTGTTCTTCGTGTTCTTGAGTTGTTCCTCAAGTTCTTGCTCCTTCTAGATCTCTCTCTAAAGTGAGTGTAACATCCCAATTTTAGCATCCCTAATTTGTTCTCTAGAATGCAAAAATCAGGGGGAACAAAAACTTTTTCTGATAAATGATGTAGTGTTTGCTTGCTTGTTAGTGTTTATGCATCCAACTGTGTATTAGATGATATACTCCTTCCCTCAACCCCAGTTGACGAAAGCTATTTAACAAAACTATCCTAGCTCATTTTACATTTTTTCAAATGTTCTAGCATTTCAAAACTAGAGCCAAGATGCCTTTGAAGCAACAACTCTTTCTTAGCTTCCATTTACAAAACTATGGAGATCTATATGATATAATCTCCCTATGATTTCAAGACAGAACCTTCAACTACTCTTGCCTTTATATTTTTCCAAAAACTTTTATAAATTCTATTCTTGGTAGAGGTACCAAGGATCTTACCTTATTCAAAACTCCAACCTTTCAAAATATCCATCCCTACCTCAAGCTAGGCTTGATGGTAACCCTAGTAGTAGCTTGATCTGCTGTTTGATGAATTGCCTTGATCTACTGCTTGACTTGTTTTCTTAGGAAGTAGTATGAGCTACCCTAGGATCTCATCCTCTAGGATCATGGAAAGATAGGATTACAAACCCTAAGTAAGTTTCCAAAGTTGGATATGAGCTCTAGTCACTAAGGTGACAATATAAACCCTTAACCAAATCAACTTAGGATTAACCCCCTCTAGAAGCTTCCAAGTCAATGATGACCACTATCAAACATGGATCTATCATGCTCAATCTACACTTCATCATCCTCCACTAGATGGTGATTTCGAACCATGCATCATATCCAAACCATCCTCTCTTACATTCTAGTCAAAAACCCTAAATCTGCTAAAAATGACTAAGCCTAGAAACCAGCCCACAACCCTTTTTCTTTTAACTTTTGTTCTAAATCTACAATAATAACTGCTAGATTTAATTGCCAAACAAAATGAAAACTGCAAGAACTTGTCCAGATCCAATTTTTAACAAATTCATTGATGTTTTCTACACCATACATCACAAGATTCAAATTAAAACAGTACCTAGATATTTTCTACTAATTAAAATACAACAATGTGTCCTTTGTACTAAATACTTCCTCTAGTGTGTTTCACAAATCCAAATGGGGTAAATCCAACTTTCTGTGACAGGTGTCTAATGTACCTATCATCTGGCGTTGATCTCATGCCAATAGGAGACATAGTATGACTATAGCAAAAATGACAAATTAAATTCATTTTCTCTGACTTTAGAGAATTCTCTACATTAAAACAAAAGGAGACATAGGAGCCATAGTCAAACTCTCAGTGATATGGTACATCAAGACATATCAAAACCCAGGAGTTCAAGAATTATTGAGCTTCTTACGATTTTAGTGATTTAAAAACCTTCTCTATAAGGTATTTGTAATGCCTATCCACTGTACATTGTTTCATCTCAAAATTCTCTATAAAATAAATCTAGTTAAAAGACAAATAGCCAACAGAACTGACTTTGGGAATTTCCCAAGGGAATTCTGATAATTATTTTGAGGTGATTCCTACTTTCAAAATCACAAACTCAAATATATACAAAACCCTCAGAGTACAAATTTATTTGAACTCCAGATTTTATTGGTGATTTATTCAGCTAAAAGTAGGGTTTATTTCACTAGAAAATTCATATATAAATAAAGAAAATTGATAAAATCATGAAACCACTTTTAGTAGCCTTGTTATTTCAATACCTATCTATTGATATCATTTTTGTACACTGATATCATATAGAAGCAATCCTTGGCCTTAAACCCCTTATTCAAGTGGTATTTGACAAGTAAATCAAAAAAGAAAATCCACAAAAGCAATTAAAGAAATTCCAAATGCTATGATCTAAATCTATAAAGCCTACTGAATTTAGCAATGTGTTGTATGTTCTCTTGCTATATTGCATTGATCCTCGTATGCCTTGTGTTGTATGTGGCAATTGCTTGCTTGCATGAATTCCCTTCGACGATGATAGTTGTGCTTATATCGAAGACCCAAAGAAGATGGTTATTATTAATTATTATGGTATTCTACAAAGAAGTCCAGGGACATATTTCCATATTGCTGATCACCAGGAAAGCCACATTCTTGCTCATAAGCCTTGTCCTACTATTTTACTTATGCATGTTTTACCTACCCGTTTATGAAAAACTGCATTGTTTTACTATATGAGTTTTGCTAATCCAAGTAGGGTAAATCCAACTTCCTATGATAGGTGTCTAATGTACCTATCATCTAGCCTCGATCCCATGCTGAAAAGAGCCATAGTATGATTGCAGCAAAAATGACAAATTAAATTCATTTTTGACTTTAGAGAATTCTCTAGATTAAAACAAAAGGGATTTTGTACTAATTCCAACTCCCAGTGATATGGTCCAAAAATATATATCAAAACCCAAGAGTTCAAGAATTATTGAGCTTCTGAGGATTTTCGTGAATTAAAAACCTTCTGCATGTGGTATTTCCACTATATAAATAATTTCAGAGGATTTACAACTCCAAAAATAGTGATTCCAATTGCTAATGGAAGGTATTTGTAATTCCTATCTACTGTACTTTGTTTCATATCAAAATACTTTGTAGAATAAATCTAGTTAAAAACACAAAGAGCCAACAAAACCAAATTTGGGAATTTCCCAAGGGCATTCTGATAATTATTTTGAGGTGATTCCAACTCTCAAAAATCAAAAACTCAAACGTATACAAAACCTTGTGAGTACAAATTTATTTCAGCTCTAGATAATTTTTTTTGATTTATTAACTTAAACTAGGGTTTATTTCACTAGAAAATTCATAGATAAATAAAGGAAATTGATAAAATCATGAAACCACTTTTGGTAGCCTTGTTATTTCAATACTTATCTTTTGATATCATTTTTGTACATTGATATTATACAGAACAAATCATTGGCCTTAAACCCCTTATTCAAGTGGTATTTGACAAGTAAATCATAAAAACAAATACACAAAAGCAATTAAAGAAATTCCAAATGCTATGAGCTCAATCTTTCAGAACCTACTGAATTTAGTAATGTGTTGTATGTTTGTTTGCTGTATTGCATTGATGCGTGTATGCCTTGTGTTGACTGTGGCAATTGCTTGCTTGCATATATTCCCTTCGATGATGATAGTTGCGCTTATATTGAAGACCCGAAGAAGATGGGTATTATTGATTATTATGGTATTCTATGAAGAAGTCCAGGGACATATTTCCATATTGCTGATCATCAGGCAATCCACCTTCTTGCTCATAAGCCTTGTCCTACTATTTTACTTATTTCTGTTTTACCTACCCATTTATGTAAAACTACATTGTTTTACTATATGATGATTTATACCTGGTAGAGGCTTAGTGTAACACCCCAAATATTTAATCAAGGTTATTAAGATTCAGATCACCAAATTTAGGGTTAACAAAAACTTTTTCCCATTAAAAGAAATAAGCATGCATATGTGTGTTGCATTAAATAGGAATTGTTTTGAATTGCCATGTTTGTGTGCTCTAATGGTTCTAAAATGATTCTAAGATGAATGCCACATCATCTAGATCATTCCCAAGTAAAATCCAAAGAAAAAGAAATCAAATAGAATTAATAAATGGAAATGGTCACTTGGGCCATTTTAATCAACTAGGTCAATTTAGGTGTTCCGAGCACTCAAATTCAAACAGAAACTTTTCTAACTCTTTGCACCTCTTGCTAGTACAAGTAAAGATCTACCACGGCCCACTTTGAAATCTTACAAAAACATTCAAACTCCAAATTTAAATGACAATTGAAAATGGAACCATGTGTATGTACCTAGATCCCACTTTTTCAAAAAAACATGCTAATGAATTCAAGTTGACAATACCCAGCAACCACAGACTACCAAGCAACAGTGAAGATCACCCCTAAATTTTCATTCAAAAATTTCAAAGTTCATTTCTTTTGGCCATTTTGTCAAACACCTTCTGTGCACAAATCAGACAATATTCACAAACACTATTGTGAGCAGTGTTCTGGCCAATGTGGTCTCCCATTTTGCAACCAGAGCAACCCATTGATGACCCTCACCGTCGACAGCACGCCCCTAGCGCCGCTAGCCTTGCCTACCATGTCTAGCACGTCGCTCGTGCTCCACTCCCCCCTCTAGTCCAGCCCTAGCTTGAGGACAGAGAGAGGAGAGGCCAGGAACCGCCGTGCCCGGACCGTGTCTGCCATGCCGATGCCGCCCGTAGTTCACGCGCTGTCCCTGCTAAACCCGACCTCGCCTCGCTCCTGCCGCTAGGCCACACAATCACCAGTGTCCCAGGAGGCTAACGGACATGCCCGTTTCCTCGACCGTGACCCATAACCGCCGGCCACCGCGAATATCGCCGTCGACCGAGGCAGTGTGCGCGCAGCGACGCTCGCGTCTCCCAACCACTTTGCACTGCACACGCACCTCCGTGACGACCGCCAGGGCACCGCCCACCGTCCTAGCCCACCGCCCACGCCTCTAGCTTGTTGTGTTGCCGTCCCCGTCGAGCTCCGTCCATGCCGAGATGCTCCCCTCACACCGCTATAAATAGAAAGCCTCCCGGCACCATTTCTCTACATAATCTCCCTCCACTCCACCTCAGAGACCTCCCAGAGCTCCACCGGAGCAAGCCGCCACCCATAGCGCCCCAATTTTGGCGGAGACCGCCGTGGAAGGAGGAGAAGGGCGCCACTGATCCAGGCCATCTCCCGAGATGCCGCCGGTACCGGGAGAACTGCCGTCCTCGACTCGTCCAGTTGCCCGCCTTGCCAAACCTCACCGGAGCCCCGATAAGCCACCCCAGACCCTCACTGACCGTGCTAGAGTTCGTCCCCGTCGTGCACTGTTCGGTTGTGGATGATGGTTGTGAACCGTTGATCCAGGATCTAATCCTACGGCCACCATCCTCCCATACGAGTTCTGCAGCCCCTGTCCCACTGATATGTGGGGCCATCACTTAAGCAAGCCCGGGAGCTGCGCGGAGTAAAGTGGGCTGGCCCATTTATTTCCCATGCAACCCATTAGATTCAAATTAATATTTTTGTTTTTAGAAGTAAACTAGTTTCTGTCCTTTAGTTCAAAAATCAATTTAGGGAGTTCTACAAATCCAAATTAAGTGATTCCAATTTTGTTGCAAATATAATTTAAATCTCTCTCCAAGCCCGTTGGATTTAAATCATTTAGAGTTAGAGATCTCTCCTAGCAAAAATAACAAGACAGGAGCTTTTTCACATTCAAACATTCTTCTGAAATCAACCATAATAGTTTTTGGGTTGATTGCACCTCTCAAAAATCACATTTGAATATACCTATCTAAGTATGTAATAATATTAAGGTTTGCATGCTGTGACTTTGGACTAGTATCAAAATAATGATAATAGGCATTTCTAGTCAGTTCAAATCATTAAATATTAAACTTAAACTTATTAAAATGTGATCCAACATTTAAATCACATTCCCATGCATTAGAATATGTGGTGATGACATGTGTCCACATGATCCCATATTTTAATTGGATAATATTAAATCTTAATTAATTTCAATGAGTAGAAATTACTTTTCTCAAATAAAATAAATGAAACTAGTCATTAAATCTTGTGATGTATGTGTTTATACTAGATCATCACATTTGTGCCTTGGAGTGCTAAATAGACTAGTTAAGTATTGTTTGGTAATTGTGTATCCCGTATGTACTTATAGACAATAGTACCGAACAAGTCTTCGAGGAGGAGGAGTTCTACCAAGAAGAGGAGGAAGAGAATTTCAACCACTACACCAACCAAGGCAAGCCATCATTAACAATGCAAGCTAACCTGTGCAAGCTTGATAACTTAAGTAAATGCATTAGGCATGCTTTGGTTATACCTTTTGACTTATACCTACTCCAAGTATTACTTACAAGCTTTACTTTCCTTTACTTTACCAAATTTCTTTACTTTGTTTATAGATAGCATAAAGAGTACAAAAATTTACCTATCTAGTTAGACTTAGATGTCATTCTATAGCATGAGATTGATATTTAGCATCCCTGATGACCCACAAGTATAGGGGGTGTATCGCAGTATTTTCGACAAGTAAGAGTGTCGAACCCAACGAGGAGAAGAAGGTGCTGGCTAGTGGTATGGATCAGGAATTCTCTGCAAATACTTAGCAAACGGATTTTTAGGTGTTTTTGATAAAGCAAGTAAACAAAGTACTAGTAAATAAAAGACAGTACGAATGAATGCAGCAAGTGGCCCAATCCTTTATGCAGCAAAGGACAAGCCGGTTGTATTACTTAAGATGACCAAACGTTCTCGAGGACACATGGGAAGACAGTCAAGTGCTTTCGCTTCATATAGTTGATTAATCTTCTTTAGCTTGCTAAGTGTTGTGTGGGTGAACCTGTGCTAATGTACCGACCTTCCTAGGACTAATACATACTTGTGATTATACCCCTTGCAAACATCCATAAGTACAAGAAAGTAATTAAGGTTGAAACCTAACCACAACTTTAAATTCTAAGACCCTTACTTCCCTTGTGCAATGGTTTCCTAACGGGGGTTCAGGTTTCTGTCACTCCGGCAACCCCTACGATTAGTAGCCAAATACACAATGCATTCTCCTAGGCCCATATAGGTGAAGTGTCATGTATTCGACGTTCACATGACACCGCTAGAAGAAGTACACCATAACTTAAATATCAAACTATTGAATCTTTCTCAACACAATTCCACTACTAACAACATGACTTCTCCCATGTCCTCAAGAACAAAACGAACTACTCATAATACATCATATGGATCATGATCAGAGATGGAATAATGATGTATAACAATCTGAACATAAACAATAATTCAATGGTTCACTCAATAGCATCAACTATAAAGAGTAATCAACTCCGGGGAAGTTTCCCCTATGAACTAAGGCAAGACTCAACCCAATTGTTACAGCAATATGGAGATGGTGATGAGGGTGCTGATGGTGATGATGGTGGTGATGATGATGATGATGATCCTGCTGAAGTCCAGCTTGATGGTGGTGTTGATGGCAACGATCTCCCCTCTCCGAGAAGGAATTCCCCCGGCAGAATTCTGTCTGCCGGAGAGATCTTTCTCTCTCTGTGTTTTCCGCCCCGCAGAGGCGGCGAAATCTTTCTGTGGTCGCCCCCTGAGTCTTAGGGCTTTGGGAGGAATATATATGCCAAAGGGGAGAGCCAGAGGTGGGCCAGGGCGGCCACACCACCTGGTGGCGCAGCCTAGGGTGGCCCACGCCAGGGGGTGGTGTGGGCCCCCTGTGGCCCATCTCCACTCCTCCTTCTGGCATCCTTCGTCTTCTAGAAGAATAGGATTTTCCGTATATTTTCCCAGATTTTCTGATCATCGCAAATTTTGCCTCCAAACAACACCTTTTCCATCAGAATCCTAACTACAGCGGTCCATGCTCCAAAAGTCATCAACCATGCAAAAACAGATAGAATAACATAAGTATCACCTATCAATATGAAATATATCAATGAATAAAAGTGAATTGTGATATAGAATAGTGATGCAAAATGGACGTATCAACTCCCCCCAAGCTTAGACTTCGCTTGTCCCCAAGCGAAACTGAGCTCAATAAACATGACCTCAAGTTTATGGAGTGAAGAGTCGATAAAAGAATATGGACAAGAAGCATCACATTCATCAATACATAGATCATAATAGAAGACAACTCACTATTATATAACTTAACTTGCAATGAGTAAAGGAAACACAATAAAGATACATAAAGTGAATCATAATTGGTAATGGCAAACTTAGCTCTCGGTCAAAGAATAGTTGATAATTTGCTGGAGATCACAAATAGCTGGTTTTCAATGATAGCTTTCAAAGTAGTAAACACCAAGTTAAGAGCAAATGTGCAAAACAAGGAACATAAGAAACATGATTGAATAAATCATCATATGAATGAATGAAACACAACAAATCAAAATACTTGTTGAGGTAGAAGGGAATAGGTTTACTAACTCAACTAAAAGGTAAAAGAAAGGCCCTTCGCAGAGGGAAGCAGGGATTGCAAGTTTCATAAAGAGCTCCCGAAAATTATGATACTTATTAGCTTTCAGCTCTCATTGCCCCTATCATAGGCATCTTTTGGTGATTAAGGTTAAAGTGACACAACTAAGAGGATATGCTTGACAAGCTATAAGTTGAAATATCATGCCCCTTACTTACGAGTACCGAACCTCATGCTACTCAACTTTAGTCACAAGTAAGCTCTTGTCATTGTAAATACATGTATATCATTTAGAACCGCCAACGGGGTACCCCTTGCACATGATACAGGAGTTATCCCATAATCAAAATGACAAGGCAAGCAGACAATGAGCATCTCAACGATCTTTTTATTTGCTATTTGCATAGGTTTTTATTGAGGATGCTTCATAGAATGCTCACTATTGTTATGCTGCAAGTTTCCACCATGATTAGGCATGGCTTAGGCGAGTTGCCCAGGCCTTTCTCTAACACACATATGAACTCCATGATCTTACAAGTTCCCCTTTTATTTCACACCGCCGAGATCCATAGGCAAAAGAATCATGATATCAACTAGGTACAAAGCACCATGGGAGTGTTGAAAGCGTTCCCCATGATACATGGTTCTACTAACTTCAACTCATAAAGCGCAAGCATATACGCAACAAAGAAGGACCCGATGGTTCAAGTTTATTAAGTGCAATAAAAGTAGAGTGTGCCATCAAGTTCGTGAGAGCTTTAATCACTAATTTTCACATAACAAGTTTAATTTGGAAGGTAGATAAAGCAAGAATTTACTTGGAATAGCAATAATGCTAATAGGTAGGTATGGTGGACATAAATGACAGAGGTTTTTGTTTAGGGAATGGATGCACGAGAAGAATTCCCTCTCAGCATAGGTTTTTGGCTAGCAAGGCTGGGTAGCAAGTATAAGATTTGAAGGAAACAAAGAAACATACAAGTGATAAAGACAAACATGCAATATTCCTTAGAAGCACAAAAGATCTTAACTAGAGAATACAAGACTTAAGAGAAAATCAAGAAAGAAAGATGATGAAATTATTTTTTCTTTAGTGTACTTTTATCTTTTCATTCAACTCTAAAGAATCGTGTTGCTACTGACCAAGCCAGGTTTTCCAAAACCGACTAAATTAACTCAATGATCCCAAAGTGATACCAATATGAACAACAAGATCAATCATATGACCACGAATTGAAAATTAATATAAGATATGCAAAAGATTAAATGATAGAACTTCTCATTAATATTCCAACGGCAACTCACACCAAGGGATACATATCTAACGAGAGAGGGGACACTTCCATAATGCAAACCATCCTACGTAATAACTTCTCTATTCATGATATGCCTCTACTAGAAAAGGGTAAAAATATAGAAGATAGTGATGTGATACTGCGACACTCCCCCAAGCTTGGAACAAACCAAGGGGATGCCAAACCTGATGACGAATTACTCCTTCGGTGGTGGTGGTATCCTCTCGATGAGCTCTTTGATCAATTTCCCCAAGTCCTAAATCTCGAAGGTGAGATTTCGAAAAAGCTGTGAGTTTTGCTCAATGCGGCTCATGATCATGTCAGGTTGAGAATCCCAGCTCTTGCGATTTTTCCCCCACTCTACCTCCTTGAAGTCTTCCTTACCTGCATAGCTAGAACGAGGCAAATCCCAATTGGAGGGTAGTTTCCCCTTGGGCATATTCTGGTATTGATGCTCATGGATAAGAGTATGGAAAGGACTCTTGGTGCGTGGAGGAAGTGACCAGGGATCTGAACGGTGAAGAGGAGGCTTCCCTCCAATGGCTGGGTTTGCCAGCACTCCAATACTTGCAACGGTAGTGCCGGTGTGCTTTGCCTCCTCTTCACCTTCACTCTTGATCTCCTTCTCCTTCTCGGGGTCTTGGATGTCCTCCTCCATAGGCTCCTTTCCCTTGTCCTTGGCAGACACCATTGTGCTTCTAAACTTCAAAGATAGTTCCTGGCAGAAACAGATCGAAAAAAATCATGACGAACACACGATATACGAACCTCAGGAGATCTGGGGATTATATATTACGAAGTTTCCTAACAAAAGGAATGTACTGGGTGAAAACGACTCGGAGGCGGAGTCCGGGGTGGACTCACCACCTGGTGGCGCGGCCAGGGGTGGGCCCGCGCCACAGGGTGGTGTGAGCCACCCTGGCTCCGTTTCCGTCCCTATCTCGCTTCGTAACTTCCCTTATTGACTGAAAACTGCAAAAATATAATTGAATGGTATTTTCACGGAACTTTTCTTACCAGAATTGTTACCTATTTGAAAACGGACTATGCAGGTCTCTGAATTTGGTATCTAGTAGGTTCTTCTAGAGTCACCACTTGAATATCATTGATATCATCATCTTCATACACTTATTACTTGAGTCATAAACCCTTCTCTTCCTTATTACACCATTATCTCCACTACCTGGAAATTTCTTTCATACAAAACTTCACACAGTTCTCATTAGCAACATTATTATAAATGAAGTGATAAAACCTTTTGAGCCCAAGTTCAACTGAAGACCATAAAAACATAAGCTACTGTAGAAACTCCTTCTGAATACCCAAAAAGAATTCAAAAAGGAAATCGAATAAAGAAGCAAATGCAAGAGTGGCAAAATCTATCAAAACAAACCAGCAGGTAAAGAGCAATTTTTTCCAAAATCTTATGTTGCTCAAATCAAAAAGTGCAAAACTAATGAAAGTTAAATAACAACCTGGGGCATAATCTCAAAATATTACAACTCAATCCTACATACAGAGATCTCTCACGAATTTTTACGCTGAAGCACAAAAATCTGTTTCGGGACAGCAACTTCCCCAAATCTTACTTCTCTCTCATTAGAGGTTGATCTTGACACAAAAACCAAAAAAAAGGATAAGTAGAGGTTATTACCGAGTTAATAACTTCCAAGACTCAAAGAAACAAAAACAAACTAAAAGAAAAAATAAATTGGGTTGTCTCCCAAAAAGCTCTTTCTTAATAGCCATTAAGATGGGCATGATAATTTTGAAGATGCTCACTCAGGAATATGACTTGAAGTGAAAGAGAGCATTAAGAAGAAACAATACACACATTTAAGTCTAACCCACTTTCTATGCAAGGGAATTTTGTAAACAAACAAGTTGTTGAAACCAGAGGCTACTTGCATAGGAAGGCAAAACAAGTGCAACATAAAAACTTTCAACATAAAATGAGGAAACTTGATATTATTGAGATGTATAAGAACACTTTTCCCTCTCTCATAGTAACTTTCAGTATCATGCATAAACTTAACAATATAACTATCACAAGAACCATCATAGGAATGATCACTTATTCTAACAGAAAACACACGAATACTAGCTCTCATAACAGTACTTTGTGAAACAATATTAGACGTATCCTTACAAAGGATAGTGTGTCCCTCTTCTACGTATTTAGTAACAAAGTCCTTCACATTTTCTATTATAGGTTCCTCAACCATTTGTTTATCAGGTTCAACAGCTTTATTTGTACTTTCATTAACCATACTAGCTATCATAGAATGTTCCTTTATCTTAACTGGGAAAGGCATTTTCTCAATGTAAGGTTCGGGAAACACATGATTAGCCGTATAAACTTCAGTATTTCTTGCAGGAACACTCTTAGAAGCATCTTTATAAGGTTCATGATACTTATTCCACTTCTTTTTAGGCACTTCAATGTAGGAAGCAAAAGCCTTAAAATAAGAAGCAATAGCTTGAGATTCTAGACCATAAGAATTTTTAATATTTTGAAAGTAATCAGTTCCCATAAAATATTCAGTGCATTCATAATAATAATTTATACATGACTTTCTACCGTTGTCATTCTCCATGCTTAAGCATTGTCTTGAATACGGTCCAAAAGATCCCATTTACCTTCTTCTTCCATGCGAGTGAATGATCCAGCACAAGAAGCATCCAATAAATCCTTATCATGTAGAGGGAGCCTTGCATAAAAGTTATTGATAATAATATTGTTGGGAATCTCATGAATGGGACATTTGAGCATTAGTAACTTCAATCTCCCCCAATCTTGAGCTGTACTCTCTCCATCAAGAGGCCAAAAGTTGTATATTTGATTCCGATCTTTATTAATCTCACTAGGAGGATAAAACTTTGAATAAAAGAGAGGCACTATTTCCTCCCATTCCAGAGCTTGACCATTCTCCAGTAGCTTATACCATTCCTCAGATCTTTCTTTTAGTGATAATGAGAATAACTTCTTCTTAACTTGATCTGTAGTAATACCTGCACATTTGAACAACTCGCATAATTCGTGTATAAAGAGCAAATGATCACTGGGATGGACAGTTCCACCCCCAACATAATAGTTATCCATAACACGACCAATAATTCTTGTAGGTATTTTAAAAACATCATGCTCAGCAGGTGGTGGTTTATCTACTACCTTAGTAGTGGTAGTAGCATTACCAAATAAGAAACTAAGCGAATTATCCATAACAAAAATAAAGCAAATAACAGAAGTAAACAATACTCACAGTAGATGTTTCCTTTACCAGTTCCACTTTCCAATAGTGCTTCACTCGCCGGCAACGGCGCCAAAAAATAGTCTTGATGACCCACAAGTATAGGGGGTGTATTGCAGTATTTTTGATAAGTAAGAGTGTCGAACCCAACAAGGAGCAGAAGGTGCTGGCTAGTGGTATGGATCAAGAATTCTCTGCAAATACTTACCAAATGGATTTTTAGGGGTTTTTGATCAAGCAAGTAAACAAAGTACGAGTAAATAAAAGACAGTAGGAATGAATGCAACAAGTGGCCCAATCCTTTATATCGCAAAGGACAAGCCGATTGTATTAGTTAAGATGACCAACATTCTCGAGGACACATGGGAAGACAGTCAGGTGATTTCGCTTCAGATAGTTGATTAATCTTCTTTAGCTTGCTAAGTGTTGTGTGGGTGAACTTGTGCTAATGTACCAACCTTCCTAGGACTAATACATACTTGTGATTATACCCCTTGCAAACATCCGTAAGTACAAGAAAGTAATTAAGGTAGAAACCTAACCACAACTTTAAACTCTAAGACCCTTACGTACCTTGTGCAATGGTTCCCTAATAGGGGTTCAGGTTTCTGTCACTCCGGCAACCCCTACGATTAGTAGCCAAATACACAATTCATTCCCCTAGGCCCATATAGGTGAAGTGTCATGTAGTCGATGTTTGATACATTGCAAATGTATCTATGATTTTTGATATTCCATGCTTCGTTTTATCCACTTTCTTGTGTTTTGTCCACACTTTGGAGTACTTTTCATATGATTTCTTGGACTAACCTATTAATAAGAGCCACAGTGATAGCTGCCTGCTTTCTGCTGTTTTTGGTCCCAGGAAGTGAGAAAATGAATATTCTCAGAATTGGACGGGACAAAAGCCAAAGTGCCTATTTTCCTGAAGTCATCAGATGCTAGAATACGAGACGGAGAAGGGCTGGGGGCCGGCCACACCACCTGGCCGTGCAGTCGGGCCTGGCCCGCGCGCTAGGGGTGGTTTAGCCGACCACACCACCCTCTCGGCCTCTCCTTCCGCCTATATATTGCCCTCAGGACGAAAACCCTAAGTACCCGATCAAAAATCCATGAAAGAGTCTGTAACAGCCGTCGTCTCCATCCCTAGATAGGGAGGGATCTGAAGGTCTTCCCGGCACCTGCCGGAGAGGGGAATTCACCCTAGAGGCCTTCTTCATCATTATGCTATCCTCCGGTGTGATGCGTGAGTAGTTCATCTCTGGACTATGGGTCCATGTAGTAGCTAGATGGCTGGTTCTCCTACTTTGTGCTTTAATGTCTAGATCTTGCGAGCTCCGTTCATGATCAAGATCATCTATTTGTAATTCTGCATGTTGTGTTTGCGGGGATCCGATGGATATTGAGATACTATTTCAGATTGATTATTGATTCTATCATTTCTTTGTTATTTGTGATCTTGCATGCTTTCCGTTGTTAGTAGCTATCCTGGCTAAGTAGATGCTAGCAACTCCAAGAGTTAGTATTTATGCTCGATAGTGGGTTCATGCCTCTGGTAATCTGGGGAAGTGACAGAAACCTCTAAGGTACTAGATGTGCTGTTGCTACTAGGGAGAAAACAACAATCATTTGTTCATAGAACAATCATATTGTTGACGTTACACGCAATTCGTAAAGCAATAATCTGTTGCTTGCAACTTAATACTGGAGGGGGTTCGGATGATAACCTGAAGGTGGATTATTAGTCATAGATGCATTTAGATGGTGGTCTATGTATAATGTTGTAATGCCCAATCAAGTTCCAAAGGAGTCAAGCTGATTAGTATATGCATGTATTGCGTTGTCGATGTTTGTAAATTGCCCCGCTGTAATTTGTTCACCCAGCATGTTATCTATCTTAAGGAGAGCCACCTCTAGTGAACTATGGATCCCGGTCCTTTTCTTTTACATATAATCTACAACCTATTTACTGTTTTGTGTTAACTTTCTACAAACTATTGCTTCCTTCCATTTGATACATTTAATGCTTTGTTTTTAGCAATACCGGTGAGATTGATAACCTCATCGCAAGTTGGGGACAAAGTTTTGTGGTTGTGTTGTGAAGGTCGCCACGTTGCTACAAGCACCGGTAGTGTGCCCTGCCAAGGCTCAGCTAGCAACACCTTTGGGGTGTTTCCTTGCTCCTACTGGTTCGATTAAACCTTGGTTTCATAACTGAGGGAAACTTGCTGCTATGCTCATCATACCTTCCTCTTGGGGTTCCCCAACGAGCTTGTTAATACATGAGCCATCAAGCACTTTTCTGGCGTAGTTGCCGGGGAGTCAAGGACATCTTCACTAGGGGAGTCTATAACATCCCAAAACTTTAATCCAAGGTTATTAAGATCCAAATCATCAAAACTAGGGTTAACAAAAAAATTCCATTTGAAAACATCTAAGCATTCATATGTGTGTGCATTTAAAATAGGAGTTTTTTTGAATTGCCATGTTTAAGTGATCCATTGATTGTAAAATGATTCTAAGGTGAATTAAACATCATCTAGATCATTCCCAAACAAATCCCAAAGAAAAACAGATCAAAATGAATAAAAGAAGGAAATGGTCATTTGTGCCATTTTAACTACCATGCCTACTTTGGTTATTCCTAGAACTTATTTCTTAACAGAAACAAATGTGGATCTTTGCATCCCTTTCTAGTACAACTAGTGATGTACCAAGGCCCACTTTGTGATCTACCAAAAACTTTCAAACACTAATTTTAAATGGCATTTGAAAATTGAATCTAGTGTAGGTATCATGATCACACTTATTCAAAAACCACTCAAATGAACTCCATTTTCAAATTCCAAGCAACCACAGATGCTTATGCATGTGACTAACAAATCCACCAAAATTCACCTCAAAATTCAAAACTTGATTTCTTTCGGCCGTTTCTACAAACACCTTGTGGGAACAATTGAAACAAAAACCACAAACACTATTGTGAGCAGTGTTTGGACCAATGTGGTATCCCATATTGCAACCAAACCACCCCAGTGCACCCACTACCCTTCTCTAGCCCGGCCACCCACTGTGCACACGGCCAAACGGTCCTGGCCATTAAGTCCGAGCACCATTGAGCACCCTCATCGGCGACAGCGCGCCACAGCCGCCGCCAGTCTCACCCACCATGTCCAGCACGTCGCCCGTCGTCCACCTCCACCGCCAAGCTAGCCCCAGCCCGCGGACAGAGCAAGGAGCAGCCAATAACCGCCACGCCCGGACCGTGTCTGCCATGCCGACGCTGCCCGCAGTTCATGCGATGTGCCCACTCGACCAGACCCCACCTCGCTCCAGCCGCCCGCCTACACGATCACCACTGTCCTAGGAAGCTAACGGACATGCCTGTTCCCCCGACCGTGTCCCGTAGTCGCCGGCCACCACAAAATTCGCCGTCGGCAGAGGCATCGCGCGTGCCGTGCCACTCACCTCTCCCGAGCGCAATTTACTGCACACGCACCTCCGTGACACTCGCCAGGGCACCGACCACCATCCTAACCCAACGCTCACACCTCTAGCTTGCTGTGCGGTCGTCACCGGCGAGCACCGCCCATGCTCCTCTACCACCTCGATGAGCCTATAAATAGAGGCCTCCCCAGCATCGTTTCCTCACACCACTCTCATTCCCTCCCTCTCAGAACACTCCCAAAGCCCCACCGGACCAAGCCGCCGTCCGTAGCGCCGGAATTTCGCCGGAGTCTGCCGCGGAAGGAGGAGAAGGGTGTCGTTGATCAAGGCCATCCCCCGAGACGCCGCCAGAACCAGGAGAATCTCCGTCCTCGACTTGTTCGTTTGCCTGCCTCGCCGACCCTCGTCGGAGCCTCGGTAAGCCGCCCCAAACCCCCACCGAGCTACTAGGGATACACCTCGCCGGCGACCTGTCCGTCGTCGATCTAGGTTCTACTCGCACGGTCCACGTTGCCCCGTACCGCTTAGCGTTTAAGAGGTCGCTGACATGTGGGACCCCCCTATCAGTTGTCATCCGTGCTGCGGAGCGCCACTGGGCTGGCCCGTTTGTTTTCCCGCATGACCCAGTTAGTTTAAATATAGATTTTTCTATTTAAGTTTGAACTCACTTCTATCCCTTAATTTAAAAATCAATTCAGAGAGTTTTATAAATCCAAATTGAGTGATTCCAATTTTCTCAGAAAGATTATGAAAAGACCTATCCAAGACCGTTGGATTTAATTCATTTAGAGTTTGAGATCTATCCTAGTAAAAATAACAAGACATAAGCAATTGCACCTTTCAACATTTTTATAAAATCAACCATAATAGCTTTTGAGTTGATTCCAACTCTCAAAAATCACATTTAACCATACCTATCTGAATATGTAATAATATTAAGGTTTGCATGCAGTGACTTTGGACTAGTACCAAAATAATGCTATATAGGCATTTCTAGTCACTTTAAATCAGTAATTATTATACTTAAACTTATTAAAATGTGATCCAACCTTTAAATCACATTCCCATATGTTAGAATATGTGGTGATGACATGTGTCCACATGATCCCATATTTTAATTGGAGAATATTAAATCTTAGTTAATTTCACTGAGTAGAAATTTCTTTTCTCAAATAAAAAGATTGAAGCTAGTTAATTAAACCTTGTGATGCTTGTGATGATAATAGATCATCAAATGTGTGCCTTAGTATGCTGAGTAGACTAGTTAAGCATTGTTTGGTGATTGTGTATCCCGTATGTATTTATAGACGATTGTACTGACCAAGCTTTCGAGGAGGAGGAGTTCTACCAAGAGGAGGAGGAAGAAAACTTCAACCACTGCACCAACCAAGGCAAGCCATCATTAACAATACAAGCTAACCATTGCAAGCTAGATTACCTACCTCAAGTTTTATTTCAAAGCTTTACCTTCTTTACTTTACCAAAGTCCCTTACTTGTTTGAAGGTAGCATAAAAAGTATAAAACTTGACCTATCTAGATAACCTTAGATGTCATTCTAGGGCATGAGATTGAGATTAGCATTCCACCTTAGTGAACACTCTTAACTTAGTAGATTAGAGCTAAATCCAAAACATGAGTCACTTTAGATGGGAATACTTGGTGAAAATGAATTGTGAAAACCTTGGAATGATGAGTCATTCTATTGAAATGTTTTGACATGTGTTGAGAAACACAAATGGTTTATGATGGTGAAACTGTTGAGGCATGAGCCTTACCCCCTTTTGAAAAACTGATGGTTGGATTCGGATGCGATACCATTCCAATTTTACAGTACAACCACAATACCTGAATTGGGTAAGGCTTAGCCAGAATTGGGTAAGGCTTAGCCGTACAACCACATTAGTATTAGTTCCCTCGCGGGAGAGGTTTGAGTTGAGGCTACCTCTTAATGTTGTACACCTATGCAGTGCCCAAGATAAAAGATGGTCATGGTTGGGAGGCCATACTCATAGGAGAGGTGCTTATACTAGGGTGTGTAAAGGTAAGGTTATGTTTGATTATATGCATACTAAGTATGATGATTCAGGGTTATCCCTGACAGATGTATCGAATCTTGCGGTGGAAGTGTACCAACTCTGCAGAGTGTCAAACTATTCGAATAGCCGCCTCCGCGGTTATGGACAGTTGGAGTGGCCATACTGTTTCGTTGTCAGATGTTTTCAAAATGACCTATGAAAGGAATGATGAATCTTGACTTGACCACAATAGAGTTGTGAGTATGACACTAGCTTCCCAACTTAAGTGATTCTAGAACTTTATTTTATCCAATCGAGATGCCAAGTCACCCGTAGTGGAAGCGTCAAGTGGAGAACCTTGACTTCCTACTGTACGATCACCAGAAGGAACTTGACAATGCTAGGGAGTTGGCCAACCACAACCGTGCCATTGCCGACCAGAAGGCCCAGACTTTCTCACTGCTTGTCAAGGACCATCAGTCTCTTCGCCGCCAGCATGAGAAGAAGGATCGCACCATCGCCCATCTTTGCAAGAAGGTGGCCGACCTCGAGAAGACCGTCAAGGAGCAAGAAGCTCAGCTTGCAACAAAGGAGGAAGAAGAGGAGGGTGAAGACATCCAGGGAGATATGGATTCTTACCTCAGCAATGATGATGACTTTCTGGAGGAGGATGCTGTGGACTTCTACACCGACGATGAGGACTCCGACTTCATCGATGATGAGTAAATGCACTAGAGCACTGTCATAGCATGAGATGTATCGGTCCCAATGTATCGTAGCTTGCAGAATGGTTCTTAAAACCATCTGTTTTCCTTGTTGTGGTGTGTGTGTGTTTCTATCGCGTGCCTTGTTTGAATGAATGAAATGGAGTTAGTTGCAAAACCTGAGTCAAACTCAAAGTTTTAGCTTTGAAACCAAAACCATGAACCTTAGAACTTTACCTCTTACCCCTTTATCTATCTCAATATTCAGATGACTCGTGGAAACCCCGGAGGGAGCAGCTCATCGCAGGACCCAATGCTGCAACTTATGCAAATGTTAGTTGCCGACCGTGAAGCAAGCAGGGCAGAGCGCCAAGACAACTTAGCAAGACAGTAGTAGATAGCCCAGATGGCCCAAAACAACCAAGGGCATGAAAATCACGATCATCAAGGATCCAAGCTGAAGAACTTCCAGAATACCAATCCCCCAATCTTTAGCACTTCAAAGAACCCAGTAGATGCTGATGTCTGGTTGCAGACAATGGAGAATAATTTGGAAGTAGCCAGAGTTGATGACAACGAGAAAGTTCTCTTTGCCACCCACTATTTGGCAGGAGATGCAAGAGCTTGGTCGAACAGCATCCGCCTGATGAACCATGGTCAAGTGATGACATGGGAAGCCTTCAAAATCATGTTCAGCCGCACCCACGTGCAACAGGGACTAGTCACCAAAATGAGGGATGAATTCAGAGAGTTGAAACAAGGCAGAATGACTATTGTGGAATACCGTAATAGATTCCTATCCTTAGCAAGGTATGCCCCTGATGAGATCAACGCGGAGGCCAAGAAGAAGGAGAGATTCCGGAATGGACTGCATGATGAGATTCAAACTGTACTCGTCAACATCCGCTTTGAGGATCTCGAAGATCAAGTTGACTCTGCCATTCAGATGGAAGGGAAGCTTAACCAGGAAAACGACAACCGCAAATGTCGTATGATGCACCAAAACTAGATCCAGTAGTCACCAGAAGCACCGTCCCAACCCGTCTACAGGGTATGCACCAAGAAACAACCGACCCACAATGTCTTGCCCAAGATACCCCAACCGTAGAGGAGGCAATGTGAAGTCCGGAGGAAACAACAACAACCCTGGCAACACCAACAATTTCAACCGTGCACCTCCCAAGAGAAACAACAACAACAACAACACTGCACCCAAAACTGGAAGCAATGTTGTGCCTGTCGCAGCTAAAGACAACTCCCAGATAACTTGTTTCGAGTGTGGAGTTAAGGGTGACTATTCCAATGAGTGTCCCAAGAAGACTGCCACCACTGCCAATGTGAATGCCCCAGCTCAACAGCAGCGTCGTGTTCAACTAGGAAGAAGATTTTTTCCTAGGGAACCCTCACAACCGCAACGGTCGTCTCTTCCACATGAACGCCGAAGAATCCCAAGAAGCGCCAGACATAGTATTGGGTATGTTTTCTGTCAACTCAGTTTTAGCAAGGGTATTGTTTGATTCGGGAGCATCACACTCATTTTTCACTGAAGAATTTTCATGCACTAGTAAGATTCATACAACCAACTTGAAGCATGTCATGATAGTTCAAATCCCCGGTTCAACTACAAAAGCTAGAAAAAATTGCAAAGCTATGACTATCAGAATACATGGGATAGATTTTTATACCAACCTAATAGTACTTGGAACTAAAGGATTGGAAGTAGTACTAGGTATGGACTAGATGTCAAGGCATAAAGGACTGATAGACTGTGCTAAGAAAGCAATGACCATGACCAGTAGCTCTGGAGTCACAGTAGACCATATATATGAAACCTTACCTCGTCAATTCAAGTGCAACAAGAGTCTAGCCTTACCCACCATAGACCAAGTCAGAGTAGTACGTGAATACCCCGACGTATTCCCAGATGAATTGCAAGGTATGCCCAGGGATATAGAGTTCATTATTGAACTAATCCCCGGAACCGGATCCATAGCCCAGAGACCATATAGCATGAACCCCTTAGAGTTAGTAGAGTTAAAGAAGCAGTTGGATGCTATGTTAGCAACAGGCTTGATTCAACCAAGCGCATCGCCATGGAGATCACCAGTGTTATTCGTCGACACGAAAGATGGAGGCAACCGTTTGTGCACAAATTACAGAAAGCTAAATGACGTCACCATCAAAAACAAGTACCCACTTCCAAAGATAGAAGATCTATTTGATCAGTTGACTGGTACCCAAGTATTCTCAAAGATTGATCTTAGGACTGGTTATCACCAACTTAAGATTCGTGCAAAGGATATTCCGAAGACTGTCTTTACTACTCGTTATGGTTTATACAAGTATACGGTTATGCCTTTTGGATTAACCAATGCCCCTGCTTATTTCATGAATCTCATGAATAATATCTTTATGAATTTCCTAGATAAGTTTGGCGTTGTGTTTATCGACGATATCCTTATCTACTCCAAGTCAGAAGAAGAGCATGAGCAACATCTGAGGATCATCCGAGAAACCCTAAGAGAGCATCGGTTATATGCCAAGTTCAGCAAGTGTGAGTTTTGGCTAAAAGAAGTAGGATTCCTAGGACATATTGTGTCTACCGGAGGAGTCTCTATTGATCCCGCCAAGATCAAGGATGTCAAAGAATGGGAGGCCCCAACCACTCAAACCCAAGTCCGTGCATTTCTCGGATTAGCGGGATATTACCGCAAGTTCGTTGAGGGATTCTCGAGCATCGCCAGACCCATGACCCAATTGTTGAAGAAGGACAAGAAGTTTGAATGGACCGACAAATGTGAAGCAAGTTTCCAAGAACTGAAGAAGTGATTGATTTCAGCTCCAATATTGATCATGCCAGATATCAAGAAGCCGTTTGATGTGTGTTGTGATGCATCCAAGATTGGTCTCGGATGTGTATTGATGCAAGAAGGAAAAGTCATAGCTTACCTATCTCGGCAACTGAAGCAACATGAGCAGAACTATCTGACCCATGATCTTGCGTTAGTAGCCGTAGTTCTAGCATTGAAGACATGGCGTCATTATCTTATGGGTAATCGTTGTGAGATTTACTCAGATCACAAGAGCTTGAAGTATATTTTCACTCAGAAGGAGCTGAATATGAGGCAAAGGAGATTGTTAGAGTTAATCAAAGATTATGACCTTCACATTCACTATCACCCCGGCAAAGCCAATGTGGTAGCGGATGCTCTTAGAAGAATGCCATGTAGACTAAACACCATGATCAAGGAGAAGCAACCAAGTTTGTATGAGGAGTTGGAACAGTTTAGAAATGAGCTTGTTAGCCAAGGATTTTTATCTAGCATTGGACTTCAACCCACATTAATCAGCCAAATCTAGGAAGCCCAGAAGGGAAATGAAAGTATCGACGGAATCAAATGTCGTATTGGTACAGGAAAGGTACCTGGATTCACCGAAGACGGAGAAGGTGTTATGTGGTACAAATGACGTATCTGTGTGCCAGCTGATTCGGAGCTGAAGCAAGTTATCATGCAGGAAGCTCATGATACTCTTTATTCTATCCACCTCGGAGGAACGAAGATGTATCATGATTTGAAAGAGCAATTTTGGTGGCACATGATGAAGAGAGAAATTGGGAGCTACATCGCCAAGTGTGACATCTGTCAAAGAATCAAAGCAGAGCATTAGAGACCCGCAGGACTGTTGCAACCATTGCAGATTCTAGAATGGAAATGGGATTCCGTCGGAATGGACTTTATCACCGGTTTTCCTACTTCTAGTATGGTAAATGACTCAATCTGGGTCATCGTTGATAGACTATCAAAGGTACCTCATTTTATACCTATCAAGAGAACTTACCAGAGTTCGAAGCTAGGTGAGTTGTACATTGCGAGAATTGTTAGTGTGCATGGAACCCCCAAGACCATAGTATCGGATCGAGGAACCCAATTTACCTCGACATTTTGGCAGAAAGTCCAAGAAGGATTAGGAACCAAGTTGAATTTCATCACCGCTTATCACCCGCAAACCGATGGACAGACTGAGAGAGTCAACCAAATCCTAGAAGATATGTTGAGAGCTTGTGTGTTAGAATACGGATCAAAATGGGAAGACTGCCTGCCTTTCGCAGAATTCTCATATAATAACAGTTACCAAGCTAGTTTGCAAATGGCACCATTTGAGTTCCTATACAGAAGAAAGTGTCGTACCCCATTGAATTGGTCACAAGTAGGAGAGTGTCAGATTTTCGGACCCGACATTCTCCGAGAAGCCGAAGAGAAGGTTCACAAAGTCCATGAGCACCTCAAGACCGCCCAATCTAAACAAAAGAGTTATGCTGACAAGAGCAGGAGAGACCTGACTTTCAATGTCGGAGATTTCGTGTATCTCAAGGTTTCACCATTGAAGGGAATGCAACGCTTTAGTCTGAAAGGAAAGTTAGCCCCCAGATATATCAGACCCTTCAAGATTCTGAACCACTTAGGAGAAGTATCGTATCAACTGGAACTGCCAGAAGAGATGTCAGCCATCCACAATGTGTTCCATATCTCGTTAATTCGCAAATGCCTAGAAGTGCCGGAGAAGACTGAAGTTTTCAACAACATCGATCATCGAGCTGTTGATATCAACAAAGACCTAAACTATCGTGAAGTACCCATCTGTATCTTGGAAGTAGCTTACAGAACCACCAGGATCAGAAGTATCAAATTACTCAAGATTCAATGGAGCAACCATACCGAAGAAGAAGCCACTTGGGAGCGAGAAGATTACATTAGGACTTAGTTCCCAAATCTCTTTAGTTCCTAGTTTTCTTTCGTAAATCTCGGGATGAGATTTTTGTTTAAGGGGGAAGGTTTGTAACATCCCTAAACTTTAATTCATGGTTATTAAGATCCAAATCATCAAAACTAGGGTTAACAAAAACTTTTCCATTTGAAAATATCTAAGTATTCATATGTGTGTGCATTTAAAATAGGAGTTGTTTTGAATTCGTATGTTTAAGTGATCCATTGATTGTAAACTGGTTCTAAGGTGAATTAAACATCATCTAGATTTATTGCCAAATAAATCCCAAAGAAAAACAAATCAAAATGAATAAAAGAAGGAAATGGTCATTTGTGCCATTTTAACTACCATGCCTACTTTGGTTATTTCTAGAACTCAATTCTTAACAGAAACAAATGTGGATCTTTGCATCCCTTGCTAGTACAAGTAGTGATGTACCAAGGCCGACTTTGTGATCTACCAAAAACTTTCAAACACTAATTTTAAATGGCATTTGAAAATTGAATCTAGTGTAGATATCAAGATCACACTTATTCAAAAACCACTGAAATTAACTCCATTTTCAAATTCCGAGCAACCACAGATGCTTATGCATGTGACTAACAACTCCACCAAAATTCACCTCAAAATTCAAAACTTGATTTCTTTCGGCCATTTCTACAAACACCTTGTGGGCACAATTCAAACAAAAACCACAAACACTATTGTGAGCAGTGTTTGGACCAATGAGGTCTCGCATTTTACAACCAAAGCCACCCGAGTGCACCCCCTACCCTTCTCTAGCCCGGCCACCCACTGTGCACACGACCAAACGGTCATGGCCATTAAGACCGAGCACCATTAAGCACCCTCACCGCCGACAGCGTGCCACAGCCGCCGCGAGTCTCGCCCACCATGTCTAGCACGTCTCCCGTAGTCCACCTCCACCGCCAAGCCAGCCCCAGCCCGCGGACAGAGCAAGGAGCAGCGAAGAACCGTTGCACCCGGACCATGTCTGCCATGCCGACGCCGCCTGCAGTTCACGCGCTGTCCCCGCTCGACCGGACCCTCCCTCGCTCCAGCCGCTCGCCTACATGATCACCATCGTCCTAGGAAGCTAACGGACTTGCCTGTTCCCCCGACTGTGCCCCGTAGTCGCCGGCCACAGCAAAATTCGCCGTCGGCAGAGGCATCGTTCGCGCAGCACCACTCACCTCTCCCAACCGCAATTCACTACACACGCACCTCCGTGAAACTCGCCAGGGCACCGCCCACCGTCCTAACCCACCGCCCACACCTCTAGCTCGTTGTGCCGTCGTCACCGGCGAGCACCGCCCATGCTCCTCTGCCACCTCGCCGAGCCTATAAATAGAGGCCTCCCCAGCACCGTTTCCTCACACCACTCTCACACCACTCCCAGAGCCCCACCGGAGTAAGCCGCCGTCCGCAGCGCCGGAATTTCGCTGGAGTCTGCCGCAGAAGGAGGAGAAGGGCGCCGTTGATCAAGGACATCCCCCGAGCTGCCGCCAGTACCAGGAGAACCGCCGTCCTCGACTTGTTCGTTTTCCCGCCTCGCCGACCCTTGCCGGAGCCCCGGTAAGCCATCCTAGACCCCCACCGAGCCGCTAAGGTTACACCTCGCCGGCGACGTGTCTGTCATCGACGACAAGCCCCAGTCGTCGATCTAGGTTCTAATCGCACGATCCACGTTGCCCCGTACCGCTTCACGTTTAAGAGGTCGCTGACATGTGGGACCCCCCTGTCAGTTGTAATCCGTGCCGTGAAGCGCCACTGGGCCGGCCCGTTAGTTTTCCTGCGCCACCCAGATAGTTCAAATATAGATTTTTCTATTTAAGTTTGAACTCACTTCTGTCCCTTAGTTTAAAAATCAATACATAGAATTTTATTAATACAAATTGAGTGATTCCAATTTTTTGGAAAGCTTATGAAAAGATCTATCCAAGCCCGTTGGATTTAATTCATTTAGAGTTGGAGATCTCTCCTAGTAAAAATAACAAGACAGAAGAAATTGCACCTTTCAACATTTTTATAAAATCAACCATAATAGCTTTTGAGTTGATTCCAACTCTCAAAAATCATATTTAAACATACCTATCGGAATATGTAATAATATTAAGGTTTGCATGCAGTGACTTTGGACTAGTACCAAACTAATGCTATATAGGCATTTCTAGTCACTTTAAATCACTAATTATTAAACTTAAACTTATTAAAATGTGATCCAACCTTTAAATCACATTCCCAGATGTTAGAATATGTGGTGATGACATGTGTCCACATGATCCCATATTTTAAGTTGAGAATATTAAATCTTAATTTTCTCACATAAAAAGATTGAAGCTAGTTAATTAAACCTTGTGATGCTTGTGATGATAATAGATCATCAAATGTGTGCCTTAGTATGCTAAGTAGACTAGTTAAGCATTTTCTGGTGATTTTGTATCCCGTATGTATTTATAGACGATAGTACCGACCAAGATTTCGAGGAGGAGGAGTTCTACCAAGAGGAGGAGTGAGAAAACTTCAACGACTGCAGCAACCAAGGCAAGCCATCATTAACAATGCAAGCTTACCCTTGCAAGCTAGATAACCTAAGAAAGATGCATTAGGCATGCTTTGGTTATACCACTTTGAATATTACCTACCCCAAGTTTTATTTCCAAGCTTTACCTTCTTTACTTTACCAAAGTCCCTTACTTGTTTGAAGGTAGCATAAAAAGTATAAAACTTGACCTATCTAGATAACCTTAGATGTAATTCTAGGGCATGAGATTGAGCTTAGCATTCCACCTTAGTGAACACTCTTAACTTAGTAGCTTAGAGCTAAATCCAAAACTTGAGTCACTTTAGATGGGAATACTTGGTGAAAATGAATTGTGAAAACCTTGGAATGATGAGTCATTCTATTGAAATGTTTTGACATGTGTTGAGAAACACAAATGTTTTATGATGGTGAAAATGTTGAGGCATGAGACTTACCCCCTTTTACAAAACTGATGGTTGGAGTCGGATGCGATCTCATTCCAATTTTACTGTACAACCACAATACCAGAATTAGGTAAGGCTTAGCCAGAAGTTTATATGCATTAGTATTAGTTCCCTCGTGGGAGAGGTTTGAGCTGAGGCTACCTCTCAATGTTGTCCACCTATGTAGTGCCCAAGATGACAGATGGTCATGGTTGGGAGGCCATACTCATAGGAGCGGTGCTTATACTAGGGTGTGTAAAGGAAAGGTTATGTTTGATTATCTGCATACTAAGTATGATGATTCAGGGTTATCCCTGACAGATGTATCGAATCTTGTGGTGAAAGTGTACCACCTCTGCAGAGTGTCAAACTATGCGAATAGCCGTGTCCGCGGTTAGGGACAGTTGGAGTGGCCATACTGTTTTGTTGTCAGATGTTTTAAAAATGACTTATGAAAGGAATGATGAATCTTGACTTGACCACAATAGAGTTGTGACTATGACACTTGCTTCCCAACTTAACTGATTCTAGAACTTTATTTTATCTTTCTTTGTTTCTGAACTCAGCTTAGGTTTCAAACTTAACTTTATAAATAAACATAGAGTTAGCTCTCCCACTAGAACTACTTTACTTATTAGTGATAGTTTGCAAGTACTTAAAGAGTACTCATGGCTTTTGTCCCTGGCTATTCCTATGGCCAGACTATGAAGGAGACTACCAAGATGAAGGACAACAGGACGGCTATGATAACTAGGACTATCTGCCTTCGTCAGCATTGCCTGTGCCACTAAAGATGGACCCCACCACTATGCTTATTATTTATTCCGCTGCTTGTTGTATTAAGACTGGATCATGAGATCCTTTATTCGTGTAATACCTTATTATGGTTTGTAATGGATGATGTGTTGTGATATCCAATTTGTTATGTCTCGCAAAAATGGTAATCCTGGGATTGCGAGGTATGGCATAACAGGCATCTGGGATTAAAAATCCGGGTGTTGACAGAGTACCTCATAACCAATCTCTTTACTTTGTTATTTTTGTTTTGCTTAGTTTACTTTTTCTTTCTTTGCTTGTTTTGTTATCAAAAACACACAAAAAATAGTTTTACTAGTTTGCTTTCTTATTTGAAAAGACAAAAAATTAGTTCCTATTTTAAGTTGCCACTATGTCTACCCTTGCTCTAATCACTATTTCACCCGAGGAAATGATTTTCACTTTTAAACAAGGAATTGAGGAGAGCTTCAAGGAAGCTTGGGCTAGAATCTCTGATCTACATGAAACTGAGCCTAAAATGACTCAAAGCCTGTTCCTTAGCAGCTTTTACCTTGGAATTGTTCTTTGCTATAGATATGCTTTATATGCTATTGTGGGAGGAGATTTCCTCCAATGTAATGAGGATGATGTTATTAATGCTATAAAGAAATTGATCCTTACTTGCAACTTGCCTAGCTAAACTGATATTTATTTTGCAAGCATATTTGCTAGATTAAACATTCTTGAGACCTGCACTTCTAGATGAAAAGATTGCTATAATACGCTTAGGGAGCATCATAATTATGTTCCAATAAAGTCTAAACCATCAATGTGGCTCCCCACAGTAAAGACTGATATAAATACTGAAACTTTTCAAGCTCGCTGTGATATCATGTCTGAATTTTGCCTTATGCCCAAAGATATTTATGAATCTTTGAATCTTTGGGGGCTTACTGAAGGTGGAAAAGAAATATCTCTTGCTAATAATGGTACCATATTACCTATTGGAATATCTAAAAGAGTGTTTACAAAGATCCTTGGGAAAATGATTTCTACTGATTATCTTGTTATTGAATGTGCAGGAAAAGGACAAATTACACTTGGAAAGTCCCTATTAGAACTCCTTGGAGCAATAATAGATGTGGGAAAGGGTACCATGCACCTTTATTATCCACCAAACAATCATATTTTCCCCAAGGTTAAGAATAAAAGTAAGAGAGGTAAGGGCAAGAAATCTGGTCTTAATGCTTCTTCATTTGAGAACACTTCATTCTTTCTTGCTTCTTATGCCTAACGTAAAGGCGTTAAAGAAAAGTACTTATTGGGAGATAACCCAAAAGTTTTAAATGAGTCTTGCACGTTATTACTTCTTTAATAACCTCTCCTTATCCTTTTTATTTGCTTTTTGTGCCAAGAGTAACCTCTAATGAGAGAGAAGTAATGATTGGGAAAGTTGTTGTACCGAAACAGATTTCTGTGCTTCACCGTAAACATTCGTGTAAAATCTCTAAACGTTGTTTTGAGGCGCGAATTTTTGTTCTTCTGCCCCATGTTGTTATCTAAGTTTCGTTAGTTCAACATTTTTCGATTTGAGCAACAGAAGGTCTTCTAAAAAATTCGTTTTTACCTGCTGGTCTGTTTTGACAGATTTCTGCCATTATTCTGCATTTTCTTCTTGTTGGTTCCTTTTTTAGTTCTTTTGGGGAATTGAGCTTTTTGAGGGAAGTGCTTCAGTAGCTAGTGTTCTAATGGAAGTTTATTGGTGTTACAACTTAACCTTAAGACTTATTTTTCTTGAGTGCACTAATGTTGCTAATAAAGATTGTGTGAAGTTTTGTATGAAGGAAAAATTTCAGGTGTATGGAAGGAATGGGTATTGAGATGAAGGATGGACTAAAGCTCAAGCTTGGGGATGCCACACGTGTCACCCCAAGAAAAATCTTGGGGATGCCCAAGGCATCACCTTCTTCATCAATAAAAACCCCAGGTTTCTTCCAAACGCTTCATTTTTATTATTTCATGCACAGTTGTGTTGTTCTTGGAGCGTCTTCTTTTTCGTTTTTGTTTTGGTTTTTTGTTTGCTTTTGTTTGCTTAGTTTTCTGAATAAATTGGTTGGACCCCCTCTTTCATACATTGGTTTGCAAATAGTTTGGTTTGGTTTGGAAAAGAGTAGGAAAGTTCATACTTATGTGGTAAGAAGAGCTCGTTTTTGACTGTAGCCTATTCTTTGTCATGCCATGCTTGATATTGTTTTAGCTTTATGCTTAGTATTATTTTCTATAGAATTACTTGTTATAAATAATTGAGATTGCGTAATGTGCCTTGGATGAATCATGCGTTGTTTTAGCATATTAAAGCATAGTATAGTGGTATTCTCCTTTGATGCTTTATTTTGGTTGACTTGGCACATGCTCACACCATGTTATGACTATCTCAAGTCACCTAAGACTTTATGATTCTTTAGTTTTCAACTTGTAATATCACTTTATGCTTTGATCAACGATGTTTTGTCGCTCTACATGAGTATGGCCATTATTGCTCTCTTAGTTTGTCGCTCCCAGTCTTTTGCTAGCGTCCACAACCAAGTATGAGTTCCACTCATGCATCCAACTCCCTAAACCAAGTTATTCCAAAGGGTCCACCATACCTACCTACTAGCTTATGCTATTCCAAGTATATTCATGCTTTTGTTTACCTTCCAAATTAAACTTGTTATGAGAAAACGAGTGATTAAAGCTCTCACGAACTTGATGGCACACTTTACTTTTCTTGCCCTTAATAAACTTGAACCATTGGGTCCTTCTTTGTTGCGTATATGCTTGTGCTTTATAAGTTGAAATTATCAGAAATATTTACATGGGGAACGCTTTCAACATTGCACCTGTACTTTGTACCCCGTTGATATCATGTTCTTTTGCTTATGGATCCCGGCGGTGTGAAATAAAAGTGGAACTTGTAAGATCATGGAGTTTGTATGTGTGTTAAAGAAATGCCTGGGCCGCTAGCCTAAGCCATGCCTAATTATGGTGGAAACTTGCAGCATCACCATAATGAGCACTGTATGAAGCATCCTCCATAAAAATCTATGCAAATAGCAAATAAAAAGATCGTTGAGATGCTCATTGTCTGCTGGCCTTGTCATTTTGATTATGGGATAGCTCATGTATCATGTGCAAGGGGTACCCCGTTGGTGGTTCTTTATGATAGATATGTACTTACAATGACAAGAGGTTACTTGTGACTAAAGTTGAGTAGCATGAGGTTCGGTCTTCGTAAATAAGGGGCATGAGATTTCGGTTTATAACTTGTCAAGCATATCCTCTTAGTTGTGTCACTTTAACCTTAATCACCTTCAAGATGCTTATGATAGGGGCAATGAGAGCCGAAATCTATAAGTACCATAATTTTTGGAAGCTCTTTATGAGACTTGAATCCCTGCTTCCTTCTATGAAGGCCTTTCTTCCACCATTACATTGAGTCTCCACCTTCTACCTTTATGCACCTACTTTGAGAGCATAGTAGCCATTCTTAGTTCTATGTGCATTGTCCCAAGACTAGCTGATTGATGCATAACTTGATATTGCTTGTTTTAAACTATTTGTATCTAGTCACTCTTATGAACTTTGAAGGTGTCCTATGCATTTATGTTTTTCTACACTATGAGGGACAAGCTGAATACCATTCTTATTATGCTTTCTTTATGTGAAACAAACAAACGTCTTGCAAAGCATTGTTATTCATGAATCTTTTGTTTGTGCCTTTTCATGTTGCATCATAGTTTCTTTGTCTTATTGCTAGAACTTTGTCTTTCATGTTATGATTGAAGTACTATGATCCCAGCTTTGAATGTTTACAAATACTTTTATCAAGTCTTTCTTTTTATCACTTACCTACTCGAGGACGAGCAGGAGTTAAGCTTGGGGATGTTGATACATTGCAAATGTATCTATAATTTTTGATGTTCCATGCTTGGTTTTATCAACTTTCTTGTGTTTTGTCCACACTTTGGAGTACTTTTCATATGATTTCTTGGACTAACCTATTAAGAAGAGCCATAGTGCCATCTGCATGTTTTCTGCTGTTTTTGGTTCCAGGAAGTCAGAAAATGAATATTCTCGGAATTGGACGAGACAAAAGCCAAAGTGCCTATTTTTTCTAGAAATCATGAGATGCCGGAATACGAGACGAAGAAGGGCTGGTGGCTGGCCGCACCATCTGGCCGCGCGGCTAGGTCTGGCCCGCGCTAGGGGGTGGTCTAGCCAACCCCAGCACCCCTTGGCCTCTCCTTCCACCTATATATTTCCCTCAGGACGAAAACCCTAAGTACCCAATCAAAAATCCATGAAAGTGTCTGTAGCCGCCGTCGTCTCCATCCCTAGATCAGGAGGGATCTGAAGCTCTTCCCGGCACCCTGCCGGAGAGGGGAATTCACCCTGGAGGCCTTCTTCATCATCATGCAAGCCTCCGGTGTGATTCGTGAGTAGTTCATCTCTGGACTACGGGTCCATGTAGTAGCTAGATGGCTGGTTCTCCTCCTTTGTGCTTTAATGTCTGTGGTTTCCCTAGGTCATGGCAAATCGGTGGGCGCGGGCTGCGGCCGAGGGGATTTCTATGCATGCGGGGATAGGGCACGCTCTGCGGGCGGTGTCGGCATGGTCGACCAGCTCTGGGCGCCGCGGTTCCTGGCCGTTCTGGTCTCTGTCTCTGGGCTAGGGCTGATTGGACGTTGGCGGTGCACCACGGGCTAGCGTGTAGACATGGCGAGAGAGGGGGAAGCGGTCTGCTGCTGCGAGGGCCAAGTTGGCGGACAAGGTGCTCTCGGCATGGCCTTGCAGTGCAGCTAGGAGGTAGGGAATGTGTTGGTGTGGGTCTGGTTAAGCTTGAGGGAGATAAGGGTGATCAAAGCACTTCAATTGGCTAGACAAGATCAACCCCAAAACAGTAATAGTTAGGGCACTTTGATCTTGCCCACAAGGTGTTTGACAAAATGGCCGAAAGAGAAAAACTTTTGAATTTTGAGTTCAAATTTTTTGAGTGTTCTCCACTGGTACTAGGTAGTCCCTGGTTGCAAGGGTTTTCAAAGTGGAGCTCAAATTGATGGTTTTTGAAAAAGTGGGATCTTCCCATATGAAATAGATTCAATTTTCCAAAGCCTTTTAAATATAGTGTTTGAATGATTTTAGCAGATCAAAAGGTGGGCCTTGGTACCTCATTATGTGTACTAGCAAGGGGTGTAAAGATCTAGAATTATATATGTTCAGAAATGAGTGCTAGGAACACTCAAAGTAGTGTAGTGGATTAAAATGGCCAAAATGACCATTCCTCCTTTTTAATTGTTTTTTATTTGATTTTCTTTGGTAAAAGTTTGGGAATGATGTAGATGATGTTTAAATCACCTAAGAAACATTTTACAACCAAAGAATCACAGAACCATGGCAATTCAAATCAATTCCAAATTTAAATGCTCATACACATGAATGCTTTCATTTTTAATTTGAAAAAGGTTTTGTTAACCCTAAATTTGATGATTTGGATCTTGGTAAGCTTGGATTGAAGTTTTTGGATATTACTAACCTTCCCCGCTTAAACAAAATCCCGTCCCGAGATTTACAAGGAAAAACTAGGAACTAAAGAGATCTGGGAACTCTGTCCTAATGTAATCCTCGCGCTCCCAAGTGGCTTCCTCTTCGGTATGGTTGCTCCACTGAATCTTGAGAAACTTGATGCACTTGGTTCTGGTGGTTCTGTAGGCTTCTTGTAAGATACGGATGGGCACTTCCCGATAGGTCAGGTCATTATTGATTTCCACAGCTCTATGATCGATGTTCTTGAAAACTTCAGTCTTCTCAGGCACTTCCAAGCATTTGTGAAGTAACGAGATATGGAACACATTGTGGATGGCTGACATCTCTTCAGGAAGTTCCAGTTGGTACGATACTTCTCCTCGATGGTTCAGAATTTTTAAGGGCCCGATATATCTGTGGGCTAACTTTCCTTTCAGACTAAAGCGTTGAGTTCCCTTCAATGGTGAAACCTTGAGATATACAAAATCTCCGACATTGAAAGTCAGGTCTCTCCTTCTCTTGTCAGCATACTTCTTCTGTCTAGATTGGGCGGTCTTGAGGTGCTCACAGACTTTGTGAGCTTTCTCTTCTGCTTCTCTGAGAATGTCGGGTCCAAAGATCTAACTCTCTCCTACTTGCGACCAATTCAAAGGGGTACGACACTTTCTTCGGTATAGGAATTCAAATGGTGCCATCTGCAAACTAGCTTGATAACTGTTGTTATATGAGAATTCTGCGAAAGGCAGGCAGTCTTCCCATTTTGATCTGTATTCCAGCACACAATCTCTAAGCATATCCTCTAGGATCTGGTTGACTCTCTCAATCTGTCCATCAGTTTGCGGGTGATACGCGGTACTGAAGTTCAACTTGGTTCCTAATCCTTCTTGGACTTTCTGCCGAAATCTTGAGGTAAACTGGGATCCTCGATCTAATACTATGGTCTTGGGGGTTCCATGCAGACTAACAATCCTAGAAATATACACCTCTGCTAGCTTTGCACTCTGGTAGGTAGTCGTGACAGGTATAAAGTGGGCTACCTTGGACAATCTATCAACTATGAGCCAGATTGAGTCATTTCCCCTACTAGAAGTAGGCAAACCTGTGATAAAGTTCATTCCGATGGAATCCCATTTCCATTCTGGAATCTGTAATGGTTGCAACAGTCCTGCGGGTATCTGATGCTGTGCTTTGACTCTTTGACAGATGTCACATTTAGCGATGTAGCTTCCGATTTCTCTCTTCATCTTGTGCCACGAAAATTGCTCCTTCAAATCCTGATACATCTTCGTTCCTCCTGGATGGATAGAATAAAGAGTATCATGAGCTTCCTTCATGATAACCTGCTTCAGCTCCGAATCTGCTGGCACACAGATACGTCCTTTGTACCATAGTACTCCATCTTCGTCTTCGGTGAATCCAGGTACCTTTCCTGTACCAATACGACGTTTGATTCCGTCGATACTTTCATTCCCCTTCTGGGCTTCCTTGATTTGGCTAATCAAAGTGGGTTGAAGCTCAATGCTAGCTAAGAATCCTTTGCTAACTAATTCAGTCTTGAACTTCTCCAACTCTTCATACAAACTTGGTTGCTTCTCCTTGATCATGGTATTTAGCCTACACGGCAATCTGCTAAGAGCATCCGCTACCACATTGGCTTTCCCGAGGTGATAGTGAATGTCAAGGTCATAATCCTTGATTAACTCTATCCATCTCATTTGTCTCATATTCAGCTCCTTCTAAGTGAAAATATACTTCAACCTCTTATGATCTGAGTAAATCTCATAGCGATTACCCATCAGATAATGACACCATGTCTTCAATGCTAGAACCACAGCTGCTAGCTCAAGATCATGGGTCGGATAGTTCTGTTCATGCTGCTTCAGTTGTCGAGACAGATACGCGATGACTTTGCCTTCCTGCATCAATACACATCCTAGACAATCTTGGATGAGTCACAATATACATCAAACGGCTTCTTGATGTCTGGCATGATTAATATTGGGGCTGATATCAATCTCTTCTTCAGCTCCTAAAAACTGGCTTCACACTTGTCTGTCCATTCAAACTTCTTGTCGTTCTTTAACAAAGGGGTCATTGGTCGGGCTATGCTCAAGAATCCTACTACGAACTTGCGGTAATATCTCGCTAATCCGAGAAATGCACGGACTTGGGTTTGAGTGGTTGGGGCTTCCCATTCTTCAACATCTTTGATCTTGGCGGGATCAATAGAGACTCCTCCGGCAGACACAATATGTCCTAGGAATCCTACTTCTTTCACCCAAAACTCACACTTGCTAAACTTGGCATATAACTGATGCTCTCTCAGGGTTTCTAGGATGACTCTCAGATGTTGCTCATTCTCTTCTTCTGACTTGGATAGATAAGGATATCATCGATAAACACAACTACAAACTTATCTAGGAAATTCATAAAGATCTTATTCATGAGGTTCATGAAATAAGCAGGGGCATTGGTTAATCCAAAAGACATAATCGTATACTTGTATAAACCATAGCGAGTAGTAAAGGGGGTCTTCGGAATATCCGTTGCACGAATCTTAAGTTGGTGATAACCAGTCCTAAGATTAATAATTGAGAATACCTGGGCTCCAGTCAACTGATCAAATAGATCCTCTATCTTTGGCAAGGGGAACTTGTTCTTGATAGTTACGTCATTCAACTTTATGTAATATGTACACAGACCGTTGCCTCCATCTTTCTGGTCGACGAATAGCACTGGTGATCTCCATGCTGATGCGCTTGGTTGAATCAAGCCTTTCTCTAACATGACATCCAACTGCTTCTTCAGTTCCACTAACTCTGAGGGGTTCATGCTATAGGGTCTCTAGGCTATGGGTCCGATTCCATGGATTAGTTCGATAATGAACTCAATATCCATATCTGGGGGCTTACCTGGCAATTCATCTGGGAATACGCCGGGGTATTCACAGACTACTCTGACTTGGTCAATGGTGGGCAGGGCTACACTCTTGTTGCACTTGAATTGACGGGGTAAGGTTTCCGAGATATGATCTACTGTTACTCTAGAACTACTGGTCATGGTGATGGCTTTCTTAGCACAGTCTATCAGTCCTTTATGCCTTGACATCCAGTCCATACCTAGTACTACTTCCAAACCTTTGGTTCCAAGTACAATTAGGTTGCCATAAAAATCTATCCCATGTATTATGATAGGCACAACTTTGCAAATTTTTATAGCTTTGGTTGTTGAACCGGGGATTTGAACTAGCATGACATGCTTCAGGTTGGTTGGGTGAATCTTACTAGTGCATGCAAATTCTTAGGTAACAAATGAATGCGATGCTCCCGAATCAAACAATACTCTTGCTAAAACTGAGTTGACAGAAAACATACCCAGCATTACATCTGGCGCTTCCTGGGCTTCTTCTGCGTTCACGTGGAAGAGACGGCCGTTGCGGTTGTGAGGGTTCCCTGGGGCAAATCTCCTTCCTGGTTGAACACGACGTCTTCTTGGGACATCATTTGAGTAGTGACCCTTCACTCCACACTCTAAGAAAGTGATCTGGGACTTGTCCTTGACTGCGATAGGCACAGCATTGCTGCCACTTCTGGGTGCAGTGTTGTTGTTGTTGTTCTTGGCAGGTGCACAGTTAAAATTTTGTTGGCATTACTGGAGTTGTGATTGTTTCCTCTGGACTTCACATTGCCCCCGCTATGGTTGGGGTAGCTTGGGCGAGACGTTGGGGGTCGGTTATTCCTTGGTGCATATCCTGGTGAAGGGTTGGGACGGTACTTCTGGTGACTATTTGATTCAGACTGCTGCATCATACGACGCTTGCGGTTGTCGTTTGCCTAGTTAATCTTCCCTTCCATCTGAATGGCAGAGTCGACTAGCTCTTCGAGATCCTAGAATCGGATGTTGATGAGGAGAGTCTGCATGTCATCATGCAGTCCATTCAGGAATCTCTCCTTCTTCTTGGCCTTCGTGTTGATCTCATCCGGTGCATATGTGGTAAGTGACAGGAATCTATCACGATACTCCACCATAGTCATTCTTCCTTGCTTCAATTCGTGGAATTCATCTCTCATCCTGTTGACTAGACCTTGCGGCACGTGGGTGCGGCTGAACTTAACTTTGAAGGCTTCCCATGTCATAACTTGACCATGGTTCATCAGGCGGATACTGTTCCACCAAGCTCTTACATCTCCCGCCAGATAGTGGGTGGCGAAGAGAACTTTCTCATTTTCATCAACTCTGGCAACTTCTAAGTTGTTTTCCATGGTCTGTAACCAGTCATCAGCATCTAGCGGGTTTTCAGAGGTGCTAAAGATTGGGGGATTGGTGTTCTGAAAGTTTTTTAGTTTGGATCCCTAGTGATTCTGATTTCCATGCCCTTGGTTGTTGAGAGCCATCTGGGCGATCTATTGGACTGTTGCTACGTTGGCTTGACCTTCTGCCCTGCTTGCTTCACGGTCTGCGATGAGATTCTGCAAGATCTACAACATTGGGTCTTGCGACGAGCTGCTCCCTCCTTGGTTTCCACGAGTCATCTGAATATATAGGGCTAAGAGGGAATTTCTACGGTTCATGGTTTTGGGTTTTGAAAGCTAAAACTTTGAGTTAGACTCAGGTTTTTCAACTAACTCCATTTCATTCATGCAAGCAAGCACACGATACAACACACACCACAACAATCAAAGGGAAAACAGATTGTTTGAAGAACCATTATGCAAGCTACGATACAATGAGGCCGATACATCTCATGCTACGACAGTGCTCTAGTGCATCTACTCATCGTCGATGAAGTCAGAGTCCTCATCGTCAGTGTAGAAATCCACGACATCCTCCGCCAGAAAGTCATCATCATTGCTGAGGTAAGAATCCATGTCTCCCTGGATGTCTTCACCCTCATCTTCTTCTTCTTTTGCTGCAAGCTGGGCTGCCTGCTCCTTGACTGTCTTCTCGAGGTCGGCCACCTTCTTACGAAGACGGGCGATGGTGCGATCCTTTTTTGCACGCTGGCGGTGGAGAGACTAGCAATCTTGGATGAGCACTGCGAAAGTATGGGCCTTCTAGTCGGCAATTGCACGGTTCTGGTTGGCTAACTCTCTAGCATTGTCTAGCTCCTTCTGACGGTCATACAACAGGAAGTCAAGGTTCTCCACTTGGTGCTTCAGTGCTGGATGACTTGGCATCTCCATCAGCATTCCCATGAAGTCACGTCTTGCATAGTGGGCAAAACAGGTTCCTTCGATCTGGTTGACGCTGAGGGCACATAGACATGCGAGAGCTTCATGCATTGCCCTAGCTAATCCATCTAGCCAGTTGTTCTCTCTCACGGAGAACTGAATTCTCCCAGAAGTTGGTGCTTCAATGCTTCCTCTAAGATCTGCGGTGACTAGCCACTATAGGTGTCCTCCTGGGGGTCCTGGAAGTTGAGCTCCAAAAAACTCCGGATGTGGGCGTCCCAGTAACTGTGACAGTGAATCCAGATCCCTCTCGAATATCAGCTGACCTCCGTTTCCCAACTGGTAAAACTTGCTGAACTGAGACTCCATCTACAAGAATTAAGGATGAGGAAGTTAGTGAAGTGATCAAGTGTGTCAAATTTTAAGTAGTAATGTAAGAATTTTGAGGAACATGAATTTTTTATTTAAAAAGGTGAATCCATAAGGATAAGAGAGGAGGTAGTTTTTCATAAATACTCACTTTGGTTTGGAAACTAAGTTTTTGTTTGAACGTCCATTCTAACTAGGGTCTCCTATGGTCAGGATGGCTCTGATATCAACTTGTCAACACCTAGATTTTTAATCTAAGATGCTCGTTATGCCATACCTCGCAATCCCAGGATTACCATTTTTGCGAGACATAACGGATTGGATATCACAGTACATCATCCATTACAAACCATACATAAGGTCTTGCACAAATAAGGATCTCATGATCCAGTCTTAATACAACAAGCAGCGGAAATAAAAGATAAGCATAGCGGTGGGGTCCATCTTCAGGGGCACAAGCAATGCTGACGAAGGAAGATAGTCCTAGTTATCATAGCCGTCCTACTGGCCATCATCTTGATAATCTCCTTCATAGTCTGGACATGATAATAGCCAGGGACAACAGCCATGAGTACTCTTTAAGTACTCGCAAACTACTACTAACAAGTAGGATAGTTCTAAAGTTCAAGTGCTAACTCTATGTTTAACTATAAAGTTAAGTTTGAAACCTAAACTGAGTTCAGAAGAAAAGAAAGATAAAGTAAAGTTCTAGAATCACTTAAGTTGGGAAGCTAATGTCATAAACACAACCATGTTGTGGTCAAGTCAAAATTCATCCTTCATTTCAAGTTATTTAGAAAACATCTGACAACGAAACACTATGGCCATTCCAACTGTCCATAACCGCGGACGCGGCTATTCGAATAGTTTGACACTCTGCAGAGGTGGTACACTTTCACCACAAGATTCGATACATCTGTCAGGGATAACCCTGAATCATTATACTTAGTATGCAGATAATCAAACATAACCTTCCCTTTACACACCCTAGTATAAGCACCTCTCCTATGAGCATGGCCTCCCAACCATGACCATCAGTCATCTTGGGCACTGCATAGGTGGACATCATGAGAGGTAGCCTCAGCGCAAACCTCTCCCGCGAGGGAACTAATACTAATGCATATAAATTTCTAGCTAAGCCTTACCCAATTCAGGTAGTGTGGTTGTACGGTAAATTTGGAATGGTATCGCATCCGAATCCAACCATTAGTTTTATAAAAAGGGTTAAGGCTCATGCATCAACATTTTCATCATCATAAACCATTTGTGTTTCTCAACACATGTCAAAACATCTCAATAGAATGACTCATCATTCCAAGGTTTTCATAATTCATTTTCACAAAGTGTTCCCATCTAAAGTGACTCAAGTTTTTGATCTACTCTAAACTACTAAGTTAAGAGTGTTCACTAAGGTGAAAAAGATGGGTTCAATCTCATGCCATAGAATGACATTTAAAGGGTTCTAAATAGGTCAAGTTTTATACTCTTTATGCTACCTTCAAAACAAGTGAAGAACTTTGTGTAAACTAAGGGATGTAAAATTTGTAAATAAGACTTGGGGTAACTAATATTCAAAGGAGTGTGATCAAAGCATGCCTAAAGCATCTTTGCTAAATCATCTAGTTTGATCCTAGCTTGCTAAGTAGGAAACTTGCAAGGGTTATCTTGTATTGTTAATGGTGGCTTGCCTTGTTTAGTGAAGTGGTTGAAGTTTTCTTCTTCTTCTTCTTGGTATAATTTCTCCACCTCAAAAGCTTGGTGGGTACTATCATCTATAAATACATACGGAGTACACAATCACCAAACAATACTTAACTAGGCTAAATAGCATTCTAAGACACACATTTGATGATCTAGTATCATCACAATCATCACAAGTTTAAATCACTAGTTTCATTCCTTTTAAATTAGAAGAGTAATTTCTACTCATAGAAAAATTTAACTAAGATTTAATATTCACCACTTAAAATATGGGATCATGTTGAAATATGTCATCACCACATATTCTAACATGTGGAAATGAGATTTAAAGGTTGGATCATAATTACTTTGGTTTAAGTTCATTATTTAATGATTTAAAGTGACTAGAAATGCCTATATAGCATTATTTTGGTACTAGTTGAAAGTCACTGCATGTAAAACCTAATATTATTACATATTTAGATAGATATGATGAAATGTGATTTTTGAGAGTTGGAATCAACTCAAAACCTATCTTAGTTGATTTTATAAAAATGTTGCAAGGTACAAATGCTTCTGTTTGTTATTTTTACTAGGAGAGATCTATAAATCTAATTGAATTAAATCCAACGGGCTTGGATAGATCATTTCAATACCTTTCAGGCAAAATTGGTTTCATGCAAAATTGGATTTGTAAAACTCCTAGAAATGAATTTTAAACTAGTGGACAGAAACTAGCTTAACTCTAAAAACAAAAAAACTAAATTTGAATTTCTAGCTCGCGTGGGAACTAACTGGGCTGGCCCAGCTACGCACAGTGAGCGCAACGGGCTGCCTGACAAGCGGGCTCCATCAGTCAGTGGCACAAAAACACCGAAACAGTATCTTGCATTCTAGGCCGCACGATTAAAAGGGGATCTAACGGTGGGAGTTCATCGTCGTCGACGGATTACTCCGGCGAGGACTTGACCTAGACGCGGCGGTGGGGGTCGATTGGGGTGTACCAGGGCTCCAACAAGGTCGGTGAGGCGGGCAAACGGGCTGGAAGACGATGGCGAGACGAGGCGCGGTTGTGGTGGAGCTTGGGGTGCCCTAAATCGCAGGCACCCTTCTCCTCCTGCTGCGGCGGCTTCGGCTCCAATTCCGGCGAGGCAGAGCTCGAGCGGCGTCGGCAAGAGGTGGGTGAGGTTTAGTGAGAGGTGGGGAGTGTGGTAGTATGGAGAAATGGTGCTAGGTTGGCAGCTTTATATAGGCTCGACGGTGAGACCGAGCGGTGTTGGCAGGCGACTCCGGCGAGGGCGGCACGGGGGGATAGCAGCGTGGCTCGAGGTAGGGGATGGTGGCCTATCTCCTGGCGGTGCTCTGAGGCTTAAAGGTGTGGCAAGGCGAGCTCTGTGCTGGTCGGGAGCGTCACGCGCTCTGGGCGGCAGAGGCTGCGGGTTCGACGGCGAGCGGTGGTTGTGGCGCGTTGGGTGGCCAACGGGGGTGTCTGGGGTGTTCCCTAGGTCATGGCGAAGCGGTGGGCGCGGGCTGCAGCCGAGGGGTGGGGAAAGGACGCGCTCTGCGGGCAGCGTCGGCATGGTCGACCAGCTCTGGGCGCGGCAGTTCCTGGCCGTTCTGGTCTCTGTCTCTAGGCTAGGGCTGGTTGGATGGTGGCGGTGGACCACGGGCTAGCGTGTAGACATGGCGAGAGAGGGGGAAGCGGTATGCAGCTGCGAAGGCCAACTTGGCCGGCAAGGTGCTCTCGGCATGGCCTTGCAGTGTAGCTAGGAGGTAGGGGATGTGTTGGTGTGGGTCTGGTTAGGCTTGAGGGAGACAAGGGTGATCAAAGCACTTCAATTGGCTAGACAAGATCAACCCCAAAATAGTAATAGTTAGGCCACTTCGATCTTGCCCACAAGATGTTTGACAAAATGGCCGAAAGAGAAAAACTTTTGAATTTTGAGTTCAAATTTTTTTAGTGTTCTCCACTGGTACTAGGTAGTCTCTGGTTGCAAGGGTTTTGAAAGTGGAGCTCAAATTGATGGTTTTTGAAAAAGTGGGATCTTCCCATATGAAATAGATTCAATTTTCCAAAGCCTTTTAAATATAGTGTTTGAATGTTTTTAGCAGATCAAAAGGTGGGCCTTGGTACCTCATTATGTGTAGTAGCAAGGGGTGTAAAGATCTAGAATTATATATGTTCAGAAATGAGTGCTAGGAACACTCAAAGTAGTGTAGTGGATTAAAATGGCCAAAATGACCATTCCTCCTTTTTAATTTTTTTTATTTGATTTTGTTTGGTAAAAGTTTGGGAATGATGTAGATGATGTATAAATCACCTAAGAAACATTTTACAACCAAAGAATCACAGAACCATGGCAATTCAAATCAATTCTTAATTTAAATGCTTTTTCATTTTTAATTTGAAAAAGGTTTTGGTAACCCTAAATTTGATGATTTGGATCTTGATAAGCTTGGATTGAAGTTTTGGGATGTTACAATTTACCACATAAGTATGAACTTTCCTACTCTTTTCCAAACCAAACCAAACTATTTGCAAACCATATATATGAAAGATGGGGTACAACCAATTTATTCAGAAAACTAAGCAAACCAAGCAAACTAAAAACCAAAACAAAAACTAAAAAGAAGACGCTCGAAGAACAACACAACTGTGCATGAAACAATAAAAATGAAGCGTTTGGAAGAAAGCTGAGATTTTTATTGATGAAGAAGGGGATGCCTTGGGCATCCCCAAGCTTTTACGCTTGTACTACTTGGATATTTCTTGGGGTGACACATGTGGAATCCCCAATCTTGAGCTTTAGTCCATCCTTCATCTCCTTACTCATTCCTTCCATACACCTGAAATTTTCCTTCATACAAAACTTCACACAATCTCATTAGGAACATCAGTGCACTTAAGATAAATAAGTCTCAAGGTTCAGTTCTAACACCAAATAAACTTCCATTATAACACTAGCTACTGTAGCACTTCCCTCAAAAATCTCAATTCCCAAAAAGAACTCAAGAAGGAACCAACAAGAAGCAAATGTAGAAAATGGCAGAAATCTGTCAAAACAGACCAGAAGGTAAAGAGGAATTTTTCGAAGACCTTCTGTTACTCAAATCAAAAAGTGTTGAACTAACGAAAGTTATATAGAAACCTGGGGAAGAAGCACAAAACTTTACAGCTCAATCCGACATACATAGCTCTCTCACGAATTTTTATGGTGCAGCACAGAAATCTGTTTCGGGACAGCAACTTTCCCAATCATTACTTCTCTCTCATTAGAGGTTACTCTTGGCACAAAAAGCAAATAAAAAGGATAAGGAGAGGTTATTACAGAGGTAATAACTTCCAAGCCTCATCTAAAACTTTTGGGTTATCTCCCAATAAGTACTTTTCTTTAACGCCTTTAAGTTGGGCATAAGAAGCAAAGAAAGAATCAAGTGTTCTACAATGAAGAAGCATTAAAACCAACTTTATTGCCCTTACCTCTCGTACTTTTATTCTTAACCTTGGGGAAAATATGATTGTTTGGTGGATAAGAAAGGTGCATGGTCCCCTTTCCCACATCTATTCTTGCTCCAAAGAGTTCTAATAGGGACCTTCCAAGTGTAATTTGTCCTTTTCCTGCACATTCAATAACAAGATAATCAATATAAATCGTTTTCCCAAGGATCTTTGTAAACACTCCTTCAGCTATTCCAAGAGGTAATATGGTAGTATTATTAGTAAGAGATATTTCTTTTCCTCCTTCAGTGAGCCCCCAAGTATTCAGAGATTTATAAATATCTTTGGGCATAAGGCAAAATTCAAACATGATATCACAACGAGCTTGAAAAGTTTCAGTGTTCATCTCAATCTTTACTGTAGGGAACCACTTTGATGGTTCAGAGTTTTTTGGAACATAATCTTGATGCTCCCTAAGCGTATTATAGCAACTTACTAATCTAGTAATGCTAGCCTCAAGAGTGTCCAACCTAGCAAGTATTTTTTGCGAAAGAAGTATCATTTTGGCTAGGCAAGTTGTAAGTGAGGATCAATTTCTTTATAGCATTAATAGCACCATCCTCATTACAATGGAGGAAATCTCCTCCCACAACAACATCTAAAGCATATCTATATAAAAGAGCAATTCCGAGGTAAAAACTGGAAAGGAACAAGCTTTGAGTCATTTTAGGCTCAGTTTTTTCATGTAGATCGGAGATTCTAGACCAAGCTTCCTTAAAACTTTCCTCAATTCCTTGTTTAAAAGTGAAAATCATATCCTCGGGTGACATAGTGGTTGGACCAAGGCTAGACATAATGACAACTTAGGATAGGAACTAATTTTTTTTTGTTTTTCAAATAAGAAAGCAAACAAGGAAAACTAATTTTTGTGTGTTTTTGAATAACAAAACAAGCAAACAAAGCAAAAAGAAACTAAGCAAAACAAAAACAACAAAGTAAAGAGATTGGTTATGAGGGACTCCCCTTGTGAAGATGTCCTTGACTCCTCGTCAACGGCGCCAGAAAAGATCTTGATGTGCTCGACTTTCGACGTAGAGCTCGCTGGGAACCCCAAGAGGAAGGTATGATGAGCACAACAGTAAGTTTTCCCTCAGTTATGAAACCAAGGCTTAATCGAACCAGTAGGAGCAAGGAAACACCCCAAAGGTGTTACTAGCTGAGCTTTGGCAGGGCGCACTACCGGTGCTTAGTAGCAACGTGGAGACCTGCACAACACAACCACAGAACTTTGTCCCCAACTTGCGATGAGGTTGTCAATCTCATCGTGTTTTGCAGAAAACAAAGGTTTAAACGTATCGAATGGAATGAAGTAATAGTTTGCAGAAAGTAAACACAAAGCAGAAACAGTTTATAGATTGTATGTAAAGAAAAAGGACCGGGATCCATAGTTCACTAGAGGTGGCTCTCCTTAGATAGATAACATGCTGGGTGAACAAATTACAGCGGGGCAATTGACAAACACCGAGAAAGCAATACATGCATATACTAGTCATCTTGACTCCTTTGAGAGTTGGTTGGGCATTACAACATAATACATAGACCGCCATCCAACTGCATCTATGACTAATAATCCACCTTCAGGTTATCATCCGAACCCCCTCCAGTATTAAGTTGCAAGCAACAGATTATTGCTTTACGAACTGCGTGTAAAGTGAACAATACGATTCTTCTATGAACAAAGGATTGTTGTTTTCTCCCTAGTAGCAACAGCACATCTAGTACCTTAGAGATTCCTGTCACTTCCCTAGATTACTAGAGGCATGAACCCACTATCGAGCATAAATACTAACTCTTGGAGTTGCTAGCATCTACTTGGCCAAGATAACTACTAACAACGGAAAGCATGCAAGATCTCAAATAACAAACACATGATAGAATCAATAATCAATCTGAAATAGCATCTCAATATCCATCGGATCCCCGCAAACACAACATGTATGAATTACAAATAGATGATATTGATCATGAACGGAGCTCACAAGATCTAAACATGAAAGCAGAAAGGAGGAGAACCAGCCATCTAGCTACTACATGGATCCGTAGTCCAAGGATGAACTACTCACGCATCACGCCGGAGGCTTGCATGGTGATGAAGAAGGCCTCCAGGGTGAATCCTCCTCTCCGGCATGGTGCCAGGAAGAGCTTCAGATCCCTTCCGATCTAGGGATGGAGATGACGGCGGTACAGACTCTTTCGTGAATTTTTGATCGGGTACTTAGGGTTTTCATCCCAAGGGCAATATATAGGCGGAAGGAGAGGCTGAGGGAGCACCACACCACCCCTGGCGCGGGCCCAGCCTAGCCGCACGGCCAGGTGGTGTGGCCGGCCCCTGGCCCTTCTCCGTCTCGTATTCTGGCACTTGATCACTTCCGGAAAAATAGGCACTTTGGCTTTTGTCCCGTCCAATTCCGAGAATATTCATTTTCTGACTTTCCTGGAACCAAAAACAGCAGAAAACAGGCAGCTAGCACTGTGGCTCTTGTTAATAGGTTAGTCCAAGAAATCATATGAAAAGTACACCAAAGTTGGAACAAAACACAAGAAAGTGGATAAAACCAAGCATGGAACATCAAAAATTATAGATACATTTGCAATGTATCAATCGTGAAGTGCCCATCCGTATCTTGGAGGAAGCTTATAGAACCACCAGGACCCAGAGTATCAAATTTCTCAAGATTCAATGGAGAAACCATACTAAAGAAGAAGCCACTTGGGAGCGATAAGATTATATTAGGACTGAGTTCTCAGATCTCTTTAGTTCCTAGTTTTCTTTCTTACATCTCGGGACAAGATTTTGTTTAAGGGGGGAAGGTTTGTAACACCCCAAATCTTTAATCAAGGTTATTAAGATCCAGTTCGCCCAATTTAGGGTTAATAAAAAGTTTTTCCCATTAAAAGAAATGAGCATGCATATGTGTGTTGCATTAAATAGGAATTGTTTTGAATTGCCATGTTTGTGTGTTCTAATGGTTGTAAAATGATTCTAAGATGAATGCCACATCATCCAGATCATTCCCAAGCAAAATCCAAAGAAAAAGAAATCAAATAGAATTAATAAATGGAAATGGTCATGTGGGCCATTTTAATCAACTAGGTCACTTTAGGTGTTCCTAGCACTCAAATTCAAATAGAAACGTTTCTAACTCTTTGCACCCCTTGCTAGTACAAGTAAAGATCTACCAAGGCCCACTTTGAAATCTTACAAAAACATTCAAACTCTAAATTAAAATGACAATTGAAAATGGAACCAAGTGTATGTACCTAGATCCCACTTTTTCAAAAAACATGCAAATTAATTCAAGTTGACAATCCCTAGCAACCACAGACTACCAAGCAACAGTGAAGATCACCCTAAAATTTTCATTCAAAAATTTCAAAGTTCATTTATTTCGGCCATTTTGTCAAACACCTTGTGTGCACAAATCATACAATAATCACAAACACTATTGTGAGCAGTGTTCTAGCCAATGTGGTCTCCCATTTTGCAACCAGAGCAACCCCAGTGCACCCCCTACCCTTTGCTAGCCCGTCCCCATGGCCGAGCCATTGATGACCCTCACCATCGACAGCATGCCCCTAGCACCGCCAGCCTCACCTACCATGTCCAGCACGTCGCTCGTGCTCCACTCCCCCCGCCAGGCCAGCCTAGCTCGAGGACATAGAGGAGAGGCCAGGAATCGCCGCGCCCGGACCGTGTCTGCCATGCCGACGCCGCTCGTAGTTCACGCGATGTCCCCGCTCAACACGACCTCGCCTTGCTCCCGCCGCTAGCCCACACGATCACCAGTGTCCCATGAGGCTAACGGACATACCCGTTTCCTCGATCGTGACCCGTAACTGCCGGCCACCGTGAAACTCGCCGTTGATCGAGGCAGCGTGCGTGCAGTGATGCTCGCGTCTCCCGACCACTTTACACTGCACGAGAACCTCCGTGATGACCGCCAGGGCACCACCCACCGTCGTAGCCCACCGCCCATGCCTCTAGATCGCTATGTCGCCGTCCCCGTCGAGCTCTGCCCAAGCCGAGATGCTCCCCTTGCCCCGCTATAAATAGAGAGCCTCCCGGCACCATTTCTTCACACCATCTCCCTCCACTCCACCTTAGAGACCTCCTAGAGCCCCACTGGAGAAAGCCTCTGCCCGTAGCGCCCCAATTTTGCAGGAGACCGCCGCGGAAGGAGGAGAAGGGTGCCACTGATCCAGGCCATCTCCCGGGACGCCGCCGGTACAAGGAGAACCGCCGTCCTCGACTCGTCTAGTTACCCGCCTTGCCAACCCTCGTCGCAGCCCCGGTAAGCTGCCCCAGACCCTCATCGACCGTGCTAGGGTTCGTCCCCGTCGCGCACTGTTCCGGTGTGGACGATGGCTATGAACCGTTGATCGAGGATCTAATCCTACGGCCACCATCCTCCAATACCGGTTCGGCAGCCCCTGTCCCACTGACAGGTGGGGCCATCACTTAAGCCAGCCCGGGTGCTACGCGGAGTAAAGTGGGTCGGCCCATTTATTTCCCACGCAACCCATTAGATTCAAATAAATCTTTTTCTTTTTAGAAGTAAACTAGTTTCTGTCCTTTAGTTCAAAAATCAATTCAGGGAGTTCAAAAATCCAAATTAAGTGATTCCAATTTTGTCGGAAAGATAATTTAAATCTCTATCGAAGCCTGTTGGATTTAAATCATTTAGAGTTAGAGATCTCTCCTAGAAAAAATAACAAAACAGAAGCTTTTTCACATTCAAACATTTTTTCTAAAATCAACCATAATAGTTTTTTGGTTGATTCCACCTCTCAAAAATCACATTTGAATGTACCTATCTAAATATTTAATAATATTAAGGTTTGCATGCATTGACTTTGGACTAGTACCAAAATAATTCTATATAGGCATTTCTAGTCAATTTAAATCATTAAATATTAAACTTAAACTTATTAAAATGTGATCCAACATTTAAATCACATTCCGATGCATTAGAATATGTGGTGATGACATGTGTCCACATGATCCCATATTTTAAATGGAGAATATTAAATCTTAATTTCAATGAGTGGAAATTACTTTTCTCAAATAAAGTTAATGAAACTAGTCATTAAATCTTGTGATGTATGTGATGATACTAGATCATAAAATGTGTGACTTAGAGTGCTAAATAGACTAGTTAAGTATTGTTTGGTGATTGTGTATGTAGTATGTATTTATAGATGATAGTACCAAAAAAGTCTTCGAGGAGGTGGAGTTCGACCAAGAAGAGGAGGAAGAGAATTTCAACCACTACACCAACCAAGGCAAGCCATCATTAACAATGCAAGCAAACCCTTGCAAGTTTAATAACTTAAGAAAATGCATTAGGCATGCTTTGGTTATACCTTTTGACTTATACCTACTCCAAGTTTTACTTACAAGCGTTACTTTCTTTTACTTTACCAAAGTTCTTTACTTTGTTTATAGATAGCATAAAGAGTATAAAACTTGACTATCTAGTTAGACTTCGATGTCATTCTGTGGGATGAGATTGATATTTAGCATCCCACATTAGTGAACACTCTTAACTTAGTAGTTTAGAGTATACCAAAAACTTATTCACTTTAGATGGGACTACATGGTGAAAATGACTTGTGAAAACCTTGGAATGATGAGTCATTCTATTGAGATGTTTTGACATGTGTTGAGAAACACAAGTGGTTATGATGATGAAAATGTTGAGGCGTTAGCCTTACCCCTTTTTAAAAAACTGATGGTTGGGTTCAGATGGGATACCATTCCAATTCTACCGTACAACCACAATACCTGAATTGGGTAAGGCTTAGCCGGAAGTTTATATGCATTTGTATTAGTTCCCTCGTGGGAGAGGTATAAGCTGAGGCTACCTCTCAATGTTGTCCACCTATGCAGTGCCCAGAATGGCAGATGGCCATAGCTGGGAGGCCAAGCTCATAGGAGAGGTCCTTATACTAGAGTGTATAAACGAAAGGTTATGTTTGATTATCTGCATACTAAGTATGATGATTTAGGGTTATCCTTGACAGATGTATCAAATTTTGTGGTGACAGTGTACCACCTCTGCAGAGTGTCAAACTATTCGAATAGCCGCGTCCGCGGTTATGGACAGTTGGAGTGGCCATACTGTTCCGTTGTCAGATCTTTCGAAAATGACTTATGAAATGATTTGTGACATGACTTGACCACAATAGAGTTGTGACTATGACAACTAAGTTACCACTTAGGTCAATTTTCAACTTTATTTTATCTTTCTTTGTTTCTGAACTCATCTTAGGTTTCAAACTTAAGTTTACAAATAAACTTAGCGCTTAGCATCCTACTAGAACTACCTTACTTGTTAGTGATAGTTTGCGAGTACTTACAGAGTACTCATGGCTTTTGTCCCTAGCTATTCCCGTGGCCAGACTATGAGGAGGACTACCATGTAGGAGGACAACAGGACGGCTACGACAACTAGGATCATCTCCCATCGTCAGCATTGCCTGTGACCCTGAAGATGGACCCCACCGCTACGCTATTTATTCCGCTACTTGATTATACTAAGACTGGATCATGAGATACTTTATTTGTGTAATACCTTATTATGGTTTGTAATGGATGGTGTACTGTTATATCCAATCTGTTATGTCTCCAAAAAATGGTAATCCTGGGATTGCGATGTATGGCATAACAGGCATCTGGGATTAAAAATTCGGGTGTTGACACTTAGCTCCTCCAACCAATACCTTTTGTACTACTAAGTACAACCCCATTGATTACAACTATTGTCCCTAGTATGGTAGATGGTGTATAGCACCATATCCCTTTGGAGACCCCATTTTAGCCAAAGCAAATCTATAGGATGGGAAGACCCCGGAAAAGTTTTATAAAATGTCTTATGGTAAAACCTTGGTGACCTCCGACCTACCAAGATATCTTTAAGAAAGGAAAAGGTTTTTGTTTTACAAAAGATGTTGATGGCAAAAGGAGGAAAAATGTTTACAAAAATGCACCCGGTTCTTTGCAGCTTTAGCTATAACAACTTAACCCGTGCAACCACATTACTCCTATATGGGAAGGGGCTGGACTTGAAGTCTGCTACTCTGGTTTGGGAATTCTCACAACTAATGTAAGGGATCACATCCCTCGAATGTCGGGTTTCCTTTACAGAAAGGTTCAGTTGTTAGACAGTCACCTGGAGGAGATGTGAACTACCCTCGGGAGAAGCCATACGATACTATGAGCCTCTCATTGAAAGTGCCCACTCTCGAGTAGTCAGAATGCGCTCCGATTGGTCCTTGGCCCGGACGTCCCGGTGTTGAGGGGAACAACTCATAGGGTAGGGCCTATACTAGAGTGGCATATGGAGAGTCTTGATTGGTTACTTGACCCACGATCTGTAGGTGATCAGGGTAGGGTACCCGGATGGTGTGGGTAAAGTGTACAACCTTTGTATAGTGTAAATCTATTTGAATAGCCGTGTCTGCAGTTATGGACGGGGTGGACAAACTACTGTAGAGCGGTGGTGGTTTTGTTTTCAAAAAGGATTTCGGGAAAGCAAGAGTTTTATAAAACTGGTGGTCTAAAGGACACCATGGAAGGTGAGGTGATCTGAAGGATCAGAGAAGAGGGAAGGTCCAGTTGATTGATGACCGTGGGATGAGAAAATAGGTGACCCAGTCCTAGAGTTTTTCCAAAACTTTTCAAAAAGGTTTCCAAAATGTTTTACAATAGTTTTCAACAAAGATATGGAGATGCTATATCTACAAGAGAAACTACTTTAGAAAAGAACCTCTCATAGAGTCCTCCTACTACCGCAGCCATGTTGCATATCCTTTTATTGTTATTATCTTAAGGTGGTTTGCGAGTACATTCAAAGTACTCACTGGTATTGTCCCTGGCTATTAACTTGGTCAGATATCCAGAAGAAGGTGAAGTTGATGACTATGCGAGCTAGGACATTCTCCCAGTCAGCTGCCTGTAGGTTAAGGCATGGCTCGGGCTCTACGCTTTGAGAAAGTTACGTTGATGATGATTAATGTAGCTATAATGGCATTTGAGGTATCACTTGTATCCTCTGAAGTAATGGATGTTTACTTTGATACTTGTCGGTTATGTGCCACGACAAACTGATCATGGGATCGTGGCGTATGCATAATAAGGATTCTTGAAGGGTTAATCTGGGGCCTCCGATAGGGAGTGTGTGTGTTTTTGGTCCAAGATAGTATGGTGAGTTGTGAGGCTTGGGGTCTTGGCCGCATGGCTATTTATAGTGTCCTAGGATGCATAGGATAGTGACACCTCCCTGTTTTGCAGGGCTGGCTCATGCTTTAATAGATGTGCAACCATCCTTGTAGTTTGTCTTTATGTTGTATATTCATCCCCCTTCATGGTAGGATGACACCTGACGTGGTGACTCATCACCTTCCAAAAGTCAAGGCGTGTAAAGTTTGACCAAGTTTTTAGAAATATTATGAATATTTACAATATCAAATCCATACACTTTGTACATCATGAAACATATTTTCACATGGTATCTATTTAATACCATAGTTCTTCATAGATTTTTCTAAAAGTTTAATCAACCTTTCTGTAGCTTGACTTTCAATAAATATATAAGCCTTAAGATTTGGTACAAAGGTAGTAGGTGTCAAGCTCTCATGGGATACCTTGGTGGCCAAGTTCCTTAGGGGCTAAATTACTTAGGAGCTAAGGTTCCTAGGTGGCATTATGAAAGCTTTATTTTTGGATCATGAGAAGTGGAATTTGACACTAGATGGGACTTGGGATGAATTGGATATGTCGGATGATTTGCATCTCAAGTGCAAACTTAATTTGTAAATTTAGTTGATAAGTGTATGCCTCCATTGTTTTAGTTGCTCAAGTATAAAATGTGTTTGAATAATTCAATTACTTGAATTATTATGACTAGGACAGAGAGGTATTTGGTCATCTCTCAAAATACTTGAGAAATTGATTTTCGGTTTATGTTTTTCCCACATATCAATATATGGTATTTCATATTCCTTAATCACTCCAAAATAATTTTTTCACAAGAAATATTTTTACAGGTCAAAATATTCTCATGGATTGGTACATTGAATTTAGTTAAAGGTTGTGTATTAACTTTTCTTGGGACTATGGTTTTGAGTTAATTCTTTTTTCACATAACAATATGTGATATTAAAATATCACTTCACCATTTCAAATGTAATTTCCCAATAGGAATATTTTTATGCAAGGAAAGAATATTGAAACCTTCAAACTAATTCCATGTTCAAAATGAAGATTTGAACACTTCAATGATTCCATGGTTTCATTATTTTCAAAATGAAGATCTTATGAAGTATTTTTAAAATGAAGATTTGAACAATTCCTTGTGTACAATGGATTTCTGTAATCATTACTGGATATGATGATGCAGAATAACCACTAGGGTTTCCATTTAAGAGAAATATTAAATGGATTCCTTTGGTTTTAAAAATACGTCATAAGATCTTGTGAATTTGAGTTAAGTTACTTATAAAGAATTTGATAAGTGATTTTAGTGGATTCACTACTAAGAAATTGGAGTGAGTGGTTGTAGATGTTCTTATGATGAGAATCATAATATAATCTTTGTGTGTTTTACCCAAGTAACTGCTTTGTCTCCTCAGGTAATATTAACCATAGGACAAGGTTTAGGTTTCACCTAGTGTCCTCGAGTCATATTCATATCATCTTAACACTAGGGTTTACTGTAAGAAGAATATAATTACAATACAAGTGTGTGAGGTAAGGATCACATCATCACCCAAGTTCTAGGGTTTATCAGATAGACACTGTATTTTTTTAACCATAGAATGATTTCTATGATTGGTGGATGGAGATGAGTCATTAATTATGCATGGGAACATAGAGTTGACTTACTCTCTAAAGTACCATGGCACATTAGGTATATGTCCTTTTTTGGAATAGAGCGTTACATCCATTTAATTCCCCTCAGTACTAAGTAGGAATTACAGTAATCAAAAGAATTAGATACATGAGATGACCTCATGAATGGATTTCAAGGAATAGTAATAGGTTACTCAACTGACTTGGATGTAAATACTTGGATGGCTTGTATGGGTTTGGCTATTCACTGGCCCAAGACTAATGAGTTGTCAACATGGTTTACTTTAGCTAGAGTGTAGTTGAAGTAATAAGTTTTCCTAGCTAAAGTTGGCATTATCTTGAGGTACAAAATTTTAGGTGTTGTGTGGCCTAAGATCAACTAGGATATATGCTTGAATCTGAATATAGTCAAGGTATAGCATCATCAACTCCAAAAGTGGATTGATTGTGATAAGGTGGTCTTGACAAAGATAAACTTGATAAGGCTTTGGAATGGATACTTGTTGATCCAAGCATACCCACTAAGATTAAGTTCAATATATTACTTAAGACTTAGTATTAAGTACATATCTCATCCCTTTGACGATTAAGATAGAAATGTTGGATAGATATCAATAGATAAGTCAACATTTAGATAGATCAGAGTTTGGTTTATGGACTTGGATGTTTTACTTGTTGCATGACTCTTGTCACTCACAAGTGTTGGCAGAATGAATGATGTGTAATATAAGATAGAATAATGTAGGTTAAGAATGTATTTGATCTTGTTTAGATGGTGTGATCATGTGCTAAGGATTATTCAGTACTTGTGATAAATCAGGTTTAGATAAGATGAGTTAAGAATGAAGTATTACTTGCTTCTTAAGAATGTATTTTGTGTCGGTTCACTTTAGTTCATGAGTTCTACATCTACCCTTCATAACATAGAAGTTTACCGAAGATTATTCCAATTTTAAACATTCAACATGATGAACTAGTCCTAAATCATCATCTCAAGTGGGATTTTAATAACTTTGACAAGTTCTATCAAAAAAATTAGTTCTCCCAGATTTTTCATTTATGGATACAATGCACACGTCCATGTTCTATCCATTTTTGAGTCTGTTCTAGTAAGCATAAATGGATCTGATCTACTTACCCAAGAAGTTTCATGAGCGTTTAGCAATCGAGGTATCGTGGGGGATGTAGGCGTACACATGTGTCGGTTCAAACCGATAAAGTCCTATGATCTGGTAGCACCTCCACGGTATCCACATGTTTCGGCTTGGTGATGTCTCCTCCTCCTTGATGCCACAAGCTACGGATAAGAGCTCCGCAAGATCTCTACAGCATGACGGTATTGCTTGGATGTATGGTGGAGAAGTGCATTAGAGCTTTGCTAAGCGTCTATGTGAGAGGAGAGGGGAGAGGGAGGTGGAGCTTACAACTGAAGTGGATGGCTCCTCCACCCCTATTTATATAAGCCCGGGGGGCTGGCTAGCCCTAGCCCCTCCTTGAGGAGGGGCGGCGGTCAAGAGGGGGAAGCCCATCCCTCTCCCCTAGGGTTTTGGAGCGGCTAGGGTTTCCCCAATTGGGGTGCATGGGCACTTTGACGATATGGCACCCTGGCCCATGTAGGATGGGGTACCACCCCCCCCCCCACTTGGCCCATGTGCCATTTCGGCCAGGTAGGACCCTATCCGAAACATTCTTGAACAATCCTGAACTTTCCCAAATTAATCCTAGAATAAAATACTTTTATCTACCTCCGGACCATTCCATCACTCCTTGTTATATATAGGATCACATCCGAGACTCCGCATCACCATTCATTTAGACCATCTAATATCTCGACAAAACCGAGCAACACTGGAGCGTTTAGAGTGTGACCCTATGGGTTTGAGAACAAGTAGACATGATCAAGACACCTCTCTAATCAATAACTAGTAGCGGGAATAGGGATGTCCATAGTAGTTCATACATATTCAACAAATTTCTTTTATCGGTTGAACCACGATGTCAAGGATGCAGTTAATCCGGTATTCGATTCCCTTTGTCTTGTGATATATTACTTACCTAAGATTCGATCGTCGATATCGGTATACCTAGTTAATATCGTTACCAGTAAGTTCTCTTTACTTATTCCGTGGTATAGGATCCCCATGACTAAACACATTAGTCACATGCTTGCAAACTCTAGGATGCTATACTCCCGAGATGGCCTAGAGATATCTTTCCGTCACGTGGAGGAACAAATCACAATATTTATTCGTGTAACTCAACAAGCACCATCAGATATACGTAAAAGCCACCTTTATAATCACCTAGTTACAAAGTCATGTTTGTTGTCCACAAAGTATTCCTCCGATGTCAGGGAGTGACACAATCTCATGGTATAAGGAAATGATAGTTGACATATACAAAAGAAACCAAACTAAGTGACACGATCAACATATATGCTTATTATTGGGTTTGTCCATCACATCATTATCCCGTTATCAAGTGACATTGCATGTCCATGGTTAGGAAACCTAAACTAACACTTCGCTAACGAACTAGTAGAAGAGGCTCACTAGGGAATATGTGTCGTTTATTATCCGCACGTGTATTTAGTTTTCGGTACATACAATTATAGCATAAACACTTATCATGAGCATTGAATATAATAATAAAAACTTTATTATTGCCTCTTGGTCATTTTCCCAATAGTCTCCCACTTGCACTAGAGTCAATAATCTAGCTTACATTGGTATCAATCTAACACCCTTGGAGTCTTGGTGCTAATCATGTTTTGCTCGTGGAAGAGGTTGAGTCAACATTTAGATCCATATGTACTTTGCAAATATCTATGTCTCCTTCTTTTACATGTTCACATAGGATGTGAAAGTGGCGCTTGATGTGCTTGGTATTATTGTGTGCCTTTTGCTCCTAGGTACGGGCAATGACACTTGTATTATCACAGTATAGGTTCAGTGGACTAGAGAAACTCTTTCATCCCAATTGATTCCCGCACTACTTCTAAAGCTACTACATATTCCGCTTAGTTGAAGAAGTTGTCACCATGCTTTTCTTGGAAATCCTCCAGCTTATCGCTCCTCCATTCAAAATAAACATGTATTCAGATTGAGAATTAGGTTCATCCGAATCGGTGTCCCAACTAGCATCAACGTAACCCTTTGTGAGAATCTCTTGGTCACCTCCATAAATGAGAAACATTTCCTTAGTCCTTTTCAGGTACTTAAGGTTATTCTTAGTTGATGTCTAGTGTTCTACTCGTGGATTACATTGGTACATGCTGGTCAAACTAATAGCATGGAACACATCTGTTCTGGTACATAGCATGGCATACATGATAGAGCCTATGCCTAAGGCATAGGGGATGTTGTTCATCTTTTCTCTATCTTCTGTTGTCGCCGGACTCCGCGTCTTAGTCAAAGTCTTATATTGCAACATTGGCAAGAACCCCTTCTTAGAATTATCCATTCTGAACTTCTTTAGAACTTTGTAAAGGTATGTACTCCACGGAACTCCTATCAGGCATCCTGACCTATCTCTATAGATCTTGATGCCTAATATATACGCTGCTTCACCAAGGTCTTTCATTGAAAAACTTTTATTCAAGTAGGCCTTCACAATTTCTAATAGTTATTTGTCATTTCCAATCAGCAATATGTCATCTACATACAATATCAGAAATGCCACTAAAGTCCCACTCACTTTCATGTAAATGCAGGCCTCTCCATTAGTTTGAACAAATCCAAACCCTTTTCTCACCTCATCAAAGCAGAGATTCCAACTCTAGGATGACTGCTTCTGTCCTTAAATGGACTAGTGAAGTTTTCATACTTTGTTAGTATCCTTAGAATCGACAAAACCTTACCATGTATAATTCTTCCTTAATGTAACAATTTAGGAATGTTGTTTTGACATCCATGTGCTAGATCTCATAATCATAATAGGCAACAATTGCTAACAAAACACGTACAAACTTTAGCATCACTAAAGGTGAGAAATTCTCATCGTAGTCAACTCCTTGAATTTGTTGAAACATCTTTGTGATAAGTCGTGCTTTATAGAGAGTGACATTACCATCAGCGTATGTCCTGTTTTTGAATATCCATTTGTTCTCAACGGCCTTGTAGTCGTTTGGTAAGTCCACCAAGCTCCATACTTGGTTTTCATACATGGATTCCAATTTGGATTTCATGGCATCTAGCCATTTTCTAGAGTCTGGGCTCATCATTGCGTGTCCATAGTTCACAGGCTCACTATTGTCTAACAATAGGTGTCATGGTGGTGGCATGGCAGATGCCATGGGTAGGCTAAAGATGGGTCTAAAGTGTGCTAGAGGTATCCAGGGAGGGATGGTGTGGTGATTCCACACACAAATGTTTCTATTCTCTCTTTCAATGGTGTTTATAGATACTCCTTGAGCTATTCGTGGGGAGGAGGAAGAAGAACCTCTCTACTGCCCACGCCTCTCTCTAGGGTTTTCCCTTAGTAAAAATGATCGACCCTCTCTATGGATATCCTGGCGCTCCTTATATAAGGGAGGCCAGGTTACAAGTTAGGGCATATGTGGAGGGCATAATCTCCGAATATGCCTCTCCCAAAATAGCAAAGTGGTATGCCTCTTTTTCCCTTCGTAAGCCGCTCAAGACTCATGGCGTAAGCCTCTCTGAGCCCCTTTGTGGCGCGGTGTCACCCGACCAAGAACGGTCTGGTGACGTCACCTTTGTCAACCCGTACTCGCTGGTCCTCCCCTCTATCCTCTCGGCTCATGCTACAGTGGAGAGAGAAAGGCGCTGACCATGGAGATACCTATTTTATCTTGTAAGCCAAGTGGTAACCCGGCTCCTGCCTGGTTAACTCGACTCTAGGGTACCTGCATACAAGTAACATAGATGATGCCGACATACACTCTATGATGGCCGAGGTAACATTAGGTGAACATCGTCCGGGCTGGGTTAGCTATAACTCGGGTTGCCTTGAGGTAACTCGGTCGGCTCTTGCTTTGACCTTGCCGTACCTTGGCTAACATTGCCATTATACCCTGGCTTGACCCTACCGGGGTTATCCCCCAACATTAGTCCCTGAAGCTGGTGCGGTCTTAGAAACTTCAGCTGATAAGGCCACAGCAGGTTCAACCCACTAAATTATTTGTTCTTCTTGTCGAGGTATTCTTATGTCAGCATGATCCAAACCTTACTCGGCTCTTTCCCTGTATACTTGTTGTTTTCTTTGACCTCCTTTGGCCCATTCCGAGTTATTCCTTGTTGGTCGGGTTATACTCTCATATCTCAGTTACCCACTTAGATTCCTTCCTTCGCGTTTAAAATTCCCCACGTCCTACGTCGAGGGTAATGATAACTTTGCCTCATTTTAAGGGCCTGTGGCAGTTACTGTGCATGTTCCCAGGAGTTACTGCACAAATCTCACATCGTGGCACCTCTTCGATAACTGCAACACCACATTGTGGCATACGATCTGCTATGCTATGTGACCCTCTCTGTGGCTCACTGCTGATTGGTTGATCCGGCGCATACATGGCCACAGCGTGTGCCCCGCTGCACACTGCAATCCCACTACCCCACTAGGGGCGTGGTTAAATAGGAGAGTGGGGGCGCCCCTTAGCTATTTCCTCGCTCGCTCCCTCTTCCTCTGCTCTCTCTTCTTATTGCCCGTAGCACCGCCGCCTCTTCCTCTTAGAGCTAGTGTCGTCGCCGCCTCTGGATGCCCCTCGTCTGCGTCCCCGCCGCTGCGCCGCTCGTCGCTGCTACGGGTCCATGCTAGTCAAGCCCCCCCCCCTTTTCAGATTACTTCTGCAAGGAAGAGGATTTGGAGATGTCACAGGAGATGGCCGCCGTCGAGGAACACGAAGATGGCGGCGCCGCCCATGAGCACGGCGCCTGGGCTGGTTCTTGGGTGAGCCAAGACGACCTAGATTGGCTCGTCCGGACCTGCCGTCCTGAGCCGCGTGAGTTTGTAGTTTTCCTCTCCCACTTCCAGCGCTGGTTTGGCTTCCCCATCAGCGACTTTTTCTGCGAATTCCTCACCATTTTCTGTCTTCAACCCCATCACCTTCCGGCGAATGCCATCACCTCTCTTTCTACCTTTGTTTCTGTGGTTGAGGGGTACCTCGGCCTATGGCCCTCCCTAGCAATCTGGTTCAAGTTCTTTGGCTTCCAAGCCAATGTTATTCCGAACAAGGACCTTCGCTCCACCGATAAATCTCTGACCCACTGCAGGGCGGCTTCCATCTCACCTTGGAAAGAATCTGAGTTTCCCCGGGTTGTTGGCTTGGAGTCCTGCAAAGGATGGGGCAATACGTTGTCCTACGTCAAGACCACTACCTCGGAGGACAAGATCTAGCTACCCCTTTCTCCATTGGTGTCCGTGATAGAACTCGGTTAAGCTGGATCCCCAATAGACTAAAAGCAAGCACTTTGGTTGATTTGGTGGAGAAGCGCATCATCGAACTAAAGTTGTTGGGGATGTGCGGCGAGGACATTATGATCTCCTTCATCCGGAGCCGAGTCTCCCTGCTGCAGCAGCGCACTGATACGTCCAAAACGTATCTACTTTCCCGAAAACTTTTGGTAATGTTTCTCCTCTATACTTGTGTGATTTGGATGAAACTAATGCGAACTGACGTTGTTTTCAGTAGAATTGCCTTGGTGTCTACTTTTTGTGTGCAGAAAATCAACTATCAGGAAAAATCCCGAAAAATATGCCAAAAATCCTATTTCACCCAAAGACTCTAGGAGCCAGAATACGAGATAGAGAAGAGCCAGGGGTGCCCACACCACCTGGTGGCACGGACCAGGCCAGGCCACGCCAGGGGGTGGTGTGGGCCCCCTAGGCACCCCCTCGGCCTCTCTCTTCGCCTATAAGGAGCCTTCTGACCTAAAAACTTTGGGGGATTCGACGTTTTTCAGAAGGAGTTCCGCTCCGCTGCCACCACTAGATTCCACGAAACAGCACCAGAAACTCCGTTCTGGCACCCTGCCGGGATGGGGAATTGGAGGAGATCATCGCCATCATCATCACCATCGCTTGTTTCCATGTTTCCCCCATCTATGAGTGAGTAATCCCCCGTTGTAGGCTATGGGGATGGTAGGGATTGGATGAGATCGTTCATGTAATGGCATCAGATTGTTAGGGCATGGTGCCTAGTATCTTTTATTAGTGCTATATGACTTTGTTGCGACTTGTTGTGCTTACTGCTTGTCACTAGGGCCCGATTGCCATGATTTCAGATCTGAACATGTTATTGATTCATTATGATAGTATTGTTTTTGGTCTTATCTACAAGTTGTATACACACGTTGTTGTCTAGAACCTATGGCCCCGAAGTGACATAAATCAGGATAACCGGAAGGGAATGGCTTTGATGTGGGGATCACATGTGTTCACGGAGTGTTAATGCTTTGCTCCGGTGCTCTATTAAAAGGAGCACCTTAATTGCCAGTAGTTCCCTAGAGGCCCCGCTTCAAACGGGCTGGCAGGACAAAAGATGTTGTGCAAGTTCTCATTGTGAGCACGTATGACTATATATGGAACACATGCCTAGGATTGTCTAGTACTTGGATGCTTTATCTTATTTATCTGCAATTGCCCTATGTTCTGTTTGCTATGTGAATTTTCTTGTCCATGCAATGCCCGTCCATCCATCCCTATGCCTACCGCACTCGAATCCCACTGTTTACTGGTTTTGTTACTACGGTCCTTGCTTTACTACTACTGTTACTTTACTATTCCTACTACAAAACTGTTGCTACTAATAAACTGCTGTGAGCAAGATTGTTTCCAGGTGCAGCTGAATTGACAACTCAGTTGTTAAGGCTTATAAATATTCTTTGGCTCCCCTTGTGTCGAATCAATAAATTGGGTTTCACTTCCCTCAAAAATACTGCGATACACCCCTATACTCGTGGGTCATCAAGACTATTTTCTGGCACCATTGTCGGGGAGCATAGATTTATTTATCAAGTTCACTTGGATTCTCTATTGTTCGCTTCTATCCATCCATCATGGCTAAGTCTCGTGATGGAAAGTTTCCTATTTTACCATCCACTACAAGAAGAGGTACGGTTCTGAACACCTCTGTTGATCTTGATTCACCATCTGTTATAAGTAAGCTTGTTACACCACCACATACACATGCTACACACACTACTACTACTGCTGAATCTAAAACTTCTGATGCTGATGATGCTTCTTCTACTATGCTTTATAAGAGTGGTTCATTAGGTCCTTTCCTAGACGCTACGATTGCTAGAACTATAGCTAGAAATACCGAAACTCCTAATGAAGACACTACCACACCTGTTAGTTCACCTGAGTCTAGTGAAAGTTATGATATTGAAGATGGTTATGTTGAGATGACTGACGAATTTATTAAAGAATGTAAGAACACCCATGATAGGAGCGCTGCTAAGAGTCTCCTTGAGAGGCGTACTATTAGACCCAAATTGTCTCCTGATGCTAAGTTTGCTGCTTCTCCCATAAACATTATAGATGAAGATTATGATTTCTCTCTCGATCTATCTTGCATAGCTATTGTCGAGAAAGAACCTTTTTTGTGGGACTAAGAATGAAAGTGCGGTAGCACATATGAACGAACTATCTACCATGAGTGGCTTGTTTTTTGATGATATTAAGATGCGTACTTACTTTGTTGCTAAGATTTTTCCCTTTTCACTGAAACAAGAGGCTAAAACTTGGTTTAGTAATTTAACTCCTGGATCTATTGATAGCCCTGAGTGCTTGATTAGTACTTTCCTGCAGAAATATTTTCCTCCCAGTGCTAGAAATGCTATTTTGCAGGAACTTTTTGATTTTAAACAGGGAGAAAAAGAGGTATTGCCCGAATCTTGGGCAAGGTTTTGGGCTTTGATTCATGCACAGGCTAGAAGTCCATTACCTAAGAATGAGCTTCTTGATATATTTTATAATGGACTAACCGAGGAATCTAGGACATACCTAGATAGTTCTGCTAATTGTGTTTTCAGGAATAGGACTCCTAAGGAAGCTGAGGAATTAATGGCTAAAATAAGCAAGAATTATGACGATTGGACTCCTCCTAAACAAGCTATATCTAAAGAAGCTAAGAAATGTCTTAAGGAGAAGGGAATTAAAGCTGCAAATGTCAAGAATTTACCTCCTATAGAAGAATTATGTAAGCCTATTCCCTACTCATCCACTATTGAGGTACACTCTCTCCAACACTTTGATGAAGGTGATATCCCTTACTCTAAACTTCCTGATCAATGCTTAGAAGAATTTGATATCTTTATTGTTAAACAAGATAACTTTAATAAAAGGGTGCAAAATCATCTAATGGAAAACACTAGTGCCATTGTTGAGTTGAAAGATATTGTGGAAAGAACCTCTAATGATGTTAAAATTATAATTAAACACTTTCAAATGGTTCAAAATCAAATAGATCAACTCGTTAAAGTGCAAAACGACTTGCTAGTTAATACTACTAAAGAAAAACATGCTTATGAAATTAGAACTAGAAGTGGTGCTTCTACCCAGGATCCTCTATATCCTGAGGGGCATCCCAAAAGAATTGAGAAGGATTCTCAACAAGCTGAAAATAGTGGTTCTACTCGTAAGAAAAGGAAAAAAGAAACATAAAACGGTTGTAGAACCCTCTGAACCTGCTATAGATCCTAATAGTATATCTATCTTTGATGCTGAAACTGAAAGTGGCAATGAAGAAAATCTTGTTCCTAATGAAGAAAAAGTTGAAGAAGGACCCGAAAACCACACTAAGAATACTAAATACACCAAAGAAGATTTTATTGCTAAGAAACATGGTAGTGAAAGAGAACCTTGGGTCCAAAAACCTATGCCTTTCCCTGATAAGAAACACAAGTCAAAGGAATATGAACACTATAATAAGTTTTGTGAGTGGATGAACCATTTATTCTTGCAAATTCCTTTGACTGATGCTATTAAATTGCCTCCTTACTCAAAGTATATGAAGGACATTGTCTCGAATAAAAGGAAGATCCCTAATGAAGAAATTTCTACTTTACTCGCTAATTATTCCTTCAATGGTAAGGTTCCTAAGAAATTTGGAGACCCAGGGCTTCCAACTATCCCTTGCTCTATTAAGAACAGTTACGTTAGAACTTCTTTGTGTGATTTGGGAGCTAGAGTTAGTGTTATGCCTTTCTCTCTCTATAAGAGGCTTCAACTTGAAAAATTAATACCAACTGATATATCTTTGAAAATGGCTAATAAATCTACCACTATTCCTGTCGGTATATGTGAGGATGTACCTATTCAGGTGGCTCATAATTGCTTGATATTAACTGATTTTGTTGTACTTGAAATGCCTGAAGATGATAATATGTCTATTATTCTTGGGAGACATTTTCTTAATACTGCAGGAGCTGTTATTAATTGTAATGAAGGAAAGGTGACCTTCAATGTTAATGACAAGGAACATACTGTCTATTTCCCCAAGAAGATTGAAAGGACTTATGGTTTGAATTCAATTGAACATGTTGAAGGCATTGAAGTTGGAGAAATATATTGTCCCATACCATGAGAAAATTTCGAAACTATTATGATTGGGACCATTGCTCTCAAGGTTGAGGTAACATAATCATTAGTGGAGTACAAAGTTTTGTCTCATATGCAATTTTTTTGGTAGCAAGACTTGATCAACCTTGTTAACAAAAGGATTCCATTGAACAAAACAATGTTTTCATTATGATTATCTCCGTTTATTTCTATCCTTTGCATTTTAGCTTTTGCTTTCATTTAGTTTTGTTTTTGTTGTTAGTTGCTTGCATGTTAGAACTTCTATAGTTCTAGCCTTGTTTTGTCCTTGCATCATGTTTCCAAAAGAAAAAAAATCTGTCTGTCAGAAAAATCATTCTTCTATTTCTGAAAATTGCCCAAAAATAAAGTGTCTCGAAAAATTCCAGAAAATTCATATTAAATTTTTACATGAAAAGGGGAAGAGGGGTACCTGGGAGGTACCAGGGGGGCCACCAGGCAGGCACACCACATGGTGGCGCGGCTAGCCTTGGGTGGCGCCATGCCCTGGTGTGGGCCACCCCTGGCCCCCCACTAACTCTCTCACCTGCCACTTTCTTCTCTCTCCCGAGCAAGCTCCAGTACATATCTTAAAATTGCTTTCTTGTAGTGCTTGCTCTCGATTTTTTCGATCTCCTTGCCCAGCCCATCTTTCTTGGTGAAATTTTGGAGCATTTGTTCCCTGGTTAGTGACTCCTCCCCTTGTCCAAGTAGATTTGTATTTAGTGGATTATATGTTGAGTATTTTGCTGCTTTAGGTGACTGGTTATGAGGGCTTGTAACATTGTTTGATTCTTAGAGATATAGTTTTCATGCATGGTTAGGCCTCTTGCAAGTCCCTATGAGTAGAATCCTTCATTATATTTACTTTGCAATCACTTGTTTAATAGGTGTTTAAATTTTAGAATACCAAGCATGAAAAACGATACTTTTGGAGAGATATTTGAGAGTGATGCACCTATGAGGTCGAGGCCCTCAAGAACAGCCTCTCAAGCTAGGCCATCATACAATAAAGATCTCATTGCAACTCGTATTGGCAGTGAAAGGTATGATGGGGATGCTCACCCATCCTCTTTTCCTTGTTTTACTTTCTTACAAGATGCAGGTATTCTTGATGATTTCGTGCTACTGATTGAGAGGGTTGGTTTGACATCATATATGCAAGTTGTGAGTGCACAATACGCTATGCTCACCAAAACTTTTGTTGAGAGCTTCACTTTACTAACACACCCTATTAGTCTACTGTCTCTTTAAAAATCTATGATCTGCCCTTCACCATGCCTTTGGAGAGATTTTGCAGTATTGTAGGTGTGCGTATGACAGGGACCGTGAAGAAAATTCAAGGGCGACCCACTGATTTTTTGGAGCTTTACTGAGGGGTGACCAATGATGATGACCGCGTGGCACAGCGCGGAAAGATAAGAAATATCCAACTCCCTGCTCTTAGATACTTTGCATATTATCTTGCTACTAGTGTACTAGGTAGGGAGAACACAAGTAATATCTCCAACTATCATTTAGCATTCCTTGTTGCTGCGCTTAACAATGATACTCAATACAATCTTCGCTCGCTTATTGCTCGCCGCCTAGCTGCTAGGGGGCCTATCTATGGGGGCATTATTGCATCGTGCATAGTCAATGCATTCGGTATTTTAGTGGATCCCTATGATGCTATGCTGGCACCACAGAGGCTTGACCTTGTTGCCATGAAAACTCATCACTTGGTCACTACTACCTCTGATTTGAACAATCTAGTATATAGGATGCTTTTCACTGACGGGGATGAAAGGGAGATCCTTTTGCCATAGCCTGCTTTGTTTAGTGTTCACAGGAGACCGTGGTCGCATTGCAAGGAGGAGGTGGACGAGCAGCTTCGCTTGCTGGGTTTCCACGAGCAGCACTAGGAGGATGTGCCCTCCTATGATTACTCCGCGCATTACAGAGGGACGTACTCGAGCTCGCACCAGGATGAGGGGACCTCTTCGTCGTACCAGGGTGACACTTCATCCTGGCCAGCTTGGGATTGATACCCACTTAGGCCAAAATCCTAAGCTTGGGGGGAGGTACGCCGACACTGCACTCATCTCCATATCATGTTGTGTTGGTACTTTGTATATTCGTGTTTTCGTTCTCTTTTTAGTTTTCGTCCTTCTTTGCTTTTACTTTCTAAAAATACGAAAAGACCGAAAATATTTCTGTTGTTTCTCTTTGGTTTGCTTCTTCTTTTTGTCTTGGTCTGCTTTTCCCTTTTTGCTTTGTTCGAACTATTCGAAAAACCCAAAAAGATTTTGCTTTGCTTGTTTTTCTCTTTCGGTTCTTATTAAAAATCGAAAACACCAAAAATATTTGTCGTTCTTCTTTGGTTTTTTCGTGTTTGCTATAGGGTTCGGCAGTCCTCAGTGGATATTGGTTTCATATTATTATTCAAGCCACACAAGTGAAGAGCAATAATGAGGATCAATGGTAACTTGAGGCGTGGTAAGATGCTGGTAACGAACTCTATTTGTTTTCATTTTTGTACATATACTCATCACTGTGAGCATGCTTAGTCTGTTCGTGTAGGGTGTATGTTATCTTTGGATGCTTAGTAGTTCTTGCTTTCTTATGATTAGCTTCAACTCGCTAATAGTTTGTAGCATGTCTTATAAATGTTTTCTTGCATTTCTCTATTCATAAATTGGTATGACACCATGGTATCCTCATCTGAATGTTTCATTTGAATTGACTTGGCACATGCTCACGCATGCACAGGACTGTGATCATTAGTTAAGCCTTGATGAATTATTTTGCCTTGAAGATCTTGAATCACTTTCATGCCATGAGTAGTCCTGTTTTGTTGCAAGCATGATAATGACAACTATTGCTCTCTCGTTTGTCGCTCCCTTGCTATTCCTAGCCTTCACTTCCACTGAGTGTTTTACTCAAGTTTCCAACTCCCTAAACCAAATATTTCCAAAGTGTCCACCATACCTACCTATTAGCATCATTTGCTACTCCCGTGCATATTCAATATGCCTTGTTTTCTTCCGAATAAAATGTTTGCTTGTTATGGGAAAATTAGTTAGTAAAGCTCTCACGAACTTGATGGCACACTTTATTTCCTGCACTTAATAAACCTGAACCATTGTGAACTCTCCATGAAAGTTATATGCTTGCAAATTATAGGCTGGGGATTAGCAGAACCGTGCTATCACGGGGAAAGCTTTCAACACTTGTAAATATATACCCAGCTGATACCTTGCTCTTTTGTTTGTGGATGTCGTCGGTGTGAAATAAAAGGGGATCTTGTAAGTCCATGGAGTTATGTATGTGTGTTAGAGAAACGCCTGGACCGCTGGTCTAATCCATGCTCACATGGTGGAAACCTGCAGCGTAACCATAATGGTATCTATGAACCATTCTTCTTATAAAAAAAGAGAGAGATAGCTATTGAGAAAAAGAAAAAAAGAGTTTTATGAAAAGAGGAAAGAGAGAAAAAAGCACCATTTTCCCATGGTAAATAACAAGATTGCTGAGATACTCATTGTCTGCTTGCCTTGTCATTTTGATATGGGATTCTTCCGTATCATTGGGCAAGGGGTACCCCGTTGGCGGTTCTCAATGATACGCACATACTTACGATGACAAGAACTTACCGGTAACTAAAGTTGAGTAGCATGAGGAGCGGCCCTCGTACTCGAGGGACTTGGGATTTTCAGTTTATAGTCTGTCAAGCATATAACTCAGATTGGTCCTCACTTTCACCTTAACCACATTAAAGATGCTTATGATAGGGACAATGAGAGCTCAAAGCTAACGAGTACCATACTTTCAGCATTTGGAAGCCTTTCAAAATTATTCAAAACCTTTTCTTCCACATATTCTTTGAGCACCTTCTTGAGAGCATAGTTGTCATTATTTGTGTTTGTTCCACTACTTGATTATTTGTGTTATGACTTTGATGCTTGTATCCTTGATATCTTTACTTCTAGTCATCACTTGAACTTCAGAGGTGCCTTGGCATTCATAATCAAAGGGCAAGCGAGATACCACTCTATCATTCCTTTTTATGAGCATTGTAATGTTGCTTATGTTTGTGCTTCATGCTACTTATTATTCTTGAGTTGGAATCTCTTCATATCTTGCAATGAATATTAAGTAGACTAAGTTGCATACTCTTTATTATGAACTGTCTAAGTAGTTGATCACATTGCTGAGAATATTTACATCATATGAAGAAAATGTGTTCGTGAAAGTTCTTTCATCGCACTCAGTTTTCAACTGAATTTCTTGAGGACAAGCAATAAGCTAAGCTTGGGGGGAGTTGATACGTCCAAAACATATCTACTTTCCCGAACACTTTTGTTATTGTTTCTCTTCTATACTTGTGTGATTTGGATGCAACTAATGCGGATTGACGTTGTTTTCAGCAGAATTGCCTTGGTGTCTACTTTTTGTGCAGAAAATCAACTATCAGGAAAAATCCCGGAAAATATGCCAAAAATCCTATTTCACCCGAAGACTCCAGGAGCCAGAATACGAGACGGGGAAGAGCCAGGGGTGGCCACACCACCTGGTGGCGCGGGCCAGGCATGGCCGTGCCAGGGGGTGGTGTGGGCCCCCTAGGCACCCCCTCGGCCTCTCTCTTCGCCTATAAGGAGCCTTCTGACCTAAAAACTTTGGGGGGTTCGACGTTTTTCAGAAGGAGTTCCGCTCCGCCGCCACCACCAGATTCCACGAAACAGCACCAGAAACTCCGTTCTGGCACCCTGCCGGGACGGGGAATTGGAGGAGATCATCGCCATCATCATCACCATCGCTTGTTTCCATGTTTCCCCCATCTATGAGTGAGTAATCCCCCGATGTAGGCTATGGGGATGGTAGGGATTGGATGAGATCGTTCATGTAATGGCATCAGATTGTTAGGGCATGGTGCCTAGTATCTTTTATTAGTGCTATATGACTTTTTTGCGACTTGTTGTGCTTAATGCTTGTCACTAGGGCCCGAGTGCCATGATTTCAGATCTGAACATGTTATTGATTCATTATGATAGTATTGTTTTTGGTCTTATCTGCAAGTTGTATACACACGTTGTTGTCCGGAACCTATGGCCCTGAAGTGACAAAAATCGGGATAACCGGAAGGGAATGGCTTTGATGTGGGGATCACATGTGTTCACAGAGTGTTAATGCTTTGCTCCGGTGCTCTATTAAAAGGAGCACCTTAATTTCCAGTAGTTCCCTAGAGGCCCCGCTGCAAACGGGCTGGCAGGAAAAAAGATGTTGTGCAAGTTCTCATTGTGAGCACGTATGACTATATATGGAACACATGCCTAGGATTGTCTAGTACTTGGATGCTTTATCTTATTTATCTGCAATTGCCCTATGTTCTGTTTGCTATGTGAATTGTCTTGTCCATGCAACGCCCGTCCATCAATCCCTATGCCTACCACACTCGAATCCCATTGTTTACTACTTCTGTTACTACTGTCCTTGCTTTACTACTGCTGTTACTTTACTATTCCTACTACAAAACTGTTGCTACTGATAAACTGTTGTGAGCAAGATTGTTTCCAGGTGCAGCTGAATTGACAACTCAGTTGTTAAGGCTTAGAAACATTTTTTGGCTCCCCTTTTGTCGAATCAATAAATTGGGTTTTACTTCCCTCGAAAATACTGCGATACACCCCCTATACTTGTGGGTCATCACGCACCCACAAGCTTTTTCACATGAGTGGGAACCTCGACCCCAATCGAACCTCATCATATGAGCTCTCTGACACTCAGATCTTCTGCTGGGTAAAGGTTATCTTCAAGACCGCAATGACCAAAGAGTGGGAGTGGGGGTTCGAGGACTTCAGCCGAGATAAGCTCCCGTGGTATATCTCTCACGTGACCCTTTTTCTTAGTTACATCTTATGTCGGTTAGTGTCATTTGTATGACCTTTTTGTCCTGTTCCTTTCAGACATTTCTTCAGCAAACCATTGAGGATGGCGCGGACCCATCCCTCAAGTGGGGGAAAGACCGCGATACCTCGGATACGAAGAAGCCGAATTCCAAGGACTTCTTGGCCATTCTGGACCCTTCCTCCGGACCACCTTCCGGTAAGGCTTTAGTCTTAAGGGATTGGTCGGATGACGATGAAGATGATGATATTGAGATCTTGGAGGTATATGATCATGTGCCTATCACATATGCTTTTTCGGCTGATCCAACTCCAGCTAACCTGACTAGTTAGGTCTACACCGATCCTCCTCTTGCTGTGGGTGAGCTAGTGCCTACCCTAGCAAAGAAATGAGCTGCTACCTCGGCTCCTCTGTCTGAGCCGCCTAGGATCGGAAAATGACTAAAGAAATCTAGCAACAAGGCCGCCAGCAAGCCTCCTTCCAAGGCCAACATTCAGAGAGTCCCGAAGCCCAAGGAACCACCTACCGCATCCGAGTAATCTCGTATTTCCTTCCTTGTTCTTCAAGTAGCATCTCTCCCTTAACGTGTAATTCTTGTTTCTCTCTTTTTGTTCTAACTTGATATTTATTTTCTGTCTGATTTGGTAGGGCTCCCAAGGACATCTCTTAGAGTGGTTATATCATAGCCTCACCTATCCGAGGTGATCCACCTTCTCCCCATTGTGATGATGCTCCTCCCCTGAGCCCCATCTAGGAGAGATATACGGCCGTGCCGAATCTCAGCCCACCTCAGCAAGAGGAGGGAAACATCGACACAGAGGGAGGTGGATCCTCCAAGGATGTGGCTATGCTGGATCTGCCCGGTTCCTCTTCTGCTCAGCCGCAACAAGTTGATGGTGGTGCCAGTAACATTAGCACTAATAAAGTTCCTAGCGAGGTGCCCGTGACTTCGGCACCAACCCAAGCTCAATCTCATCCAGCTCCAGCTCCAGCTCCAGCTCCATCTCCAAGCTCCTCTCCTCAAGTTCCTCCTGCCTCATCCGAGTCTCCCCTGACTGGGCGAGATGACCAAACTCGGCTCAACCCGAAGGCCACATCTTTCGTGCCAGCCTCTTCAGCCAAAGATATATTTTAGCAGAAGCGTCATACCAAGCCTCCCGTGCCATCTTCGGTGGCCGGAGACCAAACTACATCTTTTCCGCAGCAATCCAAGTCACCCACCAAGGCCGAGAAGGATGTCAATGTTACCAAGGGCCAGAAGGCTTCCAAGGCAACCAAGACCATGCCCAAAGGATCAACGGACGGGTCTGGGCAGAGCACCCTTGCATCCATGACACAACAAGGTAGCGTTGCTTTTAGCTCTGCCGCTGATAAACAACTTGCCCTGCATACCAGCCCGACTGCAGCTCAAACTGCCTAGAAAGTTGCTCATGCCAAGGGTTTGGTCGTGACTGGGACTCTCAGCAGGAAGAGCTATGGCTCGCTCGCAAAGTACATTCACAACTAGAATAATGTCGAGTATGTCGATGTCAACTCGGGTAATCCATCAAAGTTCGGTCCCGCTGAGATTGGTGCCTAGATGAACACCACTGCCAAAGCTATTGGTATTACTAGCAAGATGATGGAGGTAAATCCTTCTGCCATTTATTTTCATATGCACAAGTACTCATAGATGTAACCTTCAGTCCCGAGCCTCCGGGGGAGTAAAACGTTACTCGGCTGGATGCTCCTAATATACTTGTGCAATTGTCCCTAAACTTATCCCAAATCCGAGGTAGCTTGACTTAGTGAAATTATTGAATAGTTTCAAATATTCCCTCACCTAGAGTCGGGTTTAGTTCCACTTGACTCGATCTGACTAACTTCAAATATTCACTCACCTAGAGCTAGGTTAAGTTATGCTTGACTCGAATATGATTAACTTGAAATATTCAATCATCTAGAGCCGAGTTAAGTTCCACTTGGCATGGGTCTTGAGTAACTTCAAATACTCACTCACCTAGAGCCGTGTTAAGTTCCGCTTGACTCGGATCTGATTAACTTCAAATATTCACTCACCTAAAGTCGGGTTAAGTTCCACTTGGCTCGGGTCTTGAGTAACTTCAAATATTCACTCACCTAGAGCTGGCTTAAGTTCTGCTTGACTCGGATCTGATTAACTTCAAATATTCACTCACCTAGAGCCGGGTTAAGTTCCACTTGGCCTGGGCCTTGAGTAACTTAAAATATTCACTCACCTAGAGCCGGGTTAAGTTCCACTTGGCCCGGGTCTTGAGTAACTTCAGATATTCACTCACCTAGAGCTAGGTTAAGTTCTGCTTGACTTGGATCTGATTAACTTCAAATATTCACTCACCTAGAGCCGGGTTAAGCTCCACTTGGCCAGGGTCTTGAGTAACTTCAAATATTCCTTATGGTACATAAGTTAACACTTTCCTTTTAAGATCACCACCAACCACCAGACCATCGAGTTTCAGCGGATTTTGGACTCCCACAAAGATCTTAGCTCAAAGCATACTGCACTGCTTCCTGAGGCGAAGAAGAAAGGTAAAGTTCTCTCTTTCATACTTTCCCACTTTTTGCTTCTCTTCATCTTCAGCTTGCCTAATTAACTTTTGACTCGGATTTTGTAGCCGATGTGGAAGCTAAGAACAAGGCATTGATGAAGAAGTTGGCCGATATGATAGGTAACTTTCCTTGGCTCCTCATCCTTTGTCCTTTTTCATTTTGACTCGGCAGGTAATAATACCTCGGCTCTACCGGGTCAAAAAATTATTGCAGTTTCTCTTCAAGATAGCATGCCTCTGGCTGACATGATGCTTCATTTTCTCGAACAGGAAGGGAAACATCAAGCCTGTCTAAAGGAGAAACATGATGATATTGCTCAGCTCTAGAAAAAGGATGATGAGATCACTCGGCTTAACGCCGAGATTGAAAAATTGAAAAGCCTCCAGAAAGCAGAGCTAGACAAAGTTAATCAAGCCTTTTTTGAGGAAAAGGATCGGCTGAAGACAGCATTTTAGAAGAGCCGGGATATGCTAAAGGACACCGATATCAAGTTTGATTCGGTGAACACTGAGTATGAAAATATCAAGAAGAGGAAAGCTTCCTGGCTCATGGAGTTGACTCGGATTAACAGCTATATCTCTCACGAGTTTCTCTTCTTGTGTCGACATTTCTTTTCCGGGTCTTGTGCTCCTACTGAGTTATCTTATTTGTCTTATTTTTAGGCAATTTTCTGGAGTCCAGCTCATGTGTTGCCACTGCCATTGACAAGTTTCAGTTGAAGAGAGGAACATCGGTTGTTCCTTCCGCAGAGCCAATTCCTTACGACATGGAGGATACCTTGGTGAGCCTCGCAACTCGGGTAGAACCTATCAAGATCTTTGGAGTGGACCTCATGGATGCTGTTGTCCGGATATTCAACGCCCTTTGGCCCAGAGAGACCACTCCTAAAGGTCTCGCCCCATTGATTGCGAAATTGATGGAGTGCGAGACTCAACTCAACCTGTGGAGGGAATCCGTTGCGCATTCTGGAGCCAATACAGCCTTAAGCTTTGTGTTATCCTGGTAAAAAGGTCTTGACCTAGAGGTTCTCAGTCGCATGCACACTGGGTCTAGATGGGCCACTAATCCGTCCTACGTTGCCCAACACCGAGCTCGCGCCTATGACCTCATTCAATATGCCCATTGTCATGAGTGGAATGAGGGGCTGAGTTTCCTTGGAGTCATCGACGATGCATATGTCGAAGAGGGTTCAGACGATGAAGAGCATGAAGACTTGGATTACACCGAGGAAGCCAAGGATGCTGAGGATGCCGAAGCTAATCCGGATGACGAAGCTGAAACCGAGGCTCCCAACACCGAGGACAACTTGCCTCCATATTCTACAAATAGTTCGGCTGCTGCGACTCCTTGAGCAAGAACCTTTGAAATTTGTTAAATCCCTAGTATGCCGGGTGCCGATGTATAAAATAGCATGTTATTTTGCTACATCTTAAGTTTTTTATGTCGGATCAACTTGGAAAAGGTCCCCAAGTTTCAATTTCTTGTTCTCTCAATTTAATGACTTGAATCTCTTCTATCTTGATTCGGCGTTTGACTTACAAGTCCGAGGTTCAAAAAACCGACTTAACAATACTTGAAACTTTAGGATTAGCTCAAAATAATTCAACATAAAAAGTAAGTAAATATAGTGATTAGTCCAAAAAACAAACGTAGGCTCGATTATGTTCCTTTTCCTTAGTCGTTTTTCATATGTCTTGCAATTCCAAACTTGTTCTCTTGGTTGCCATGAAGACAATTCTTGTTGGGCAGCAGAAAGTCATAGAGTTAGCTTTTGGTGCCGACATATAAAAGAGTAAATGCATACAATGATTATTATCATTAGGGCAGTCCCGGAGTTTCTGCTCGGGGTGCTGAAGTTTCATTGATAAGCTCATTGCTGACATATAGGCCAACATATGAGAGTTCAAGATACATACACTTTTTCTAAGTGTAAAATGGACGAAGTAGAGCTAGGTTCCATGGTCACTGTGATTCCTCGCCGGACCTATCTTCCTTGTTCTTCTCATGTGGTTGTGCATTAATGAGGTAATAGGAATCATTGTGCAGTGCTTTGCTTACAATGAAAGGGCCTTCCCATGGTGGGGATAACTTATCCATGCCGGCAGTGCACTGCACCAGCCGAAGTACCAGATCTCCTTCCCGGAAGACTCGGGGTTCACTTTCCGGCTATGGTAGCGTCAGAGATTTTGCTGATATATGGCGGATCCGGACAAGGCGAGTTCTCTCGCTTCTTCCAGCAGATCAACATCGTTTTTCTGGGCTTCTTGCACTTCGGCTTTTGTGTATTGGGTGACCGTAGGCAAGTTATGCTCTATGTCGCCTGGTAATACAGCTTCTGCCCCATATACTATAAAGAATCGTGTATATCATGTTGATCGATTCAGAGTTGTTCTTAAGCTCCATAATACCGCTGATAATTCCTCTATCCAGCACCCCGCTGATTTTTGCAGCGGCTCAATGAGCCTGGGTTTTATCCCAGATAGAACTAGTCCGTTGGAACTTTCCACTTATCCGTTCTTTGCGGGGTGGGCCACTGATGCAACATCCGGCCAAATCTTCTTATCTCAGAAAAATCTGGCACAAGCTCCTTCGGCGAAGTTGGTTCCATTATCAGTTATGATACTATGAGAGTAGCCGTATCTCAGAATAATATCTTTAAGGAATGTCACAGTCGTAGCTCCATCACATTTTCTTATTGGCTTTACTTCAATCCACTTGGTAAACTTGTCCACCATGACTAAGATATGGGTCATGTTTCCCTTAGCCAGCTTAAATGGTCCGACCATATCTAACCACCACATGGAAAATGGCCAAGTGATTGGTATATTTTTGAGTTCCGACATTGGCATGTGTGTCTTGGTAGCATATCTCTGACGGCCATTACATTTCCTTACTAGTTCCTCGGCTTACTCCAAGGCACTTGGCCAATAAAACCCATGTCGAAAAGCTTTTGCCACTAAGGCCCTTCATGAGACATGATGCCCACATTCCCCCTAATGAATATCTTGGAGGATGTTTAGCCCTTCTACTAGGTCAACGCACCGCTGCAGAACACTTGTGACACTTCTCTTGTATAGCTCGGCAATGATTATAGTGTAGGCATTTTCTCTCCTCTGCACTTTCCTTGAGACTATCTCATCACTTGGCAAAGTTCCATATTTCAAGAACTCAAATATTGGTTGTGCCCATGCTAGTATAGTGCAAAGTGGGAAAAGAACTTCACCAACCTCCATTGCATCAACTGACATAACCTCCACCGGATCAAGCTAAACAGTCACTGGGTTCTGCAAGGCAATCCCCGGGTTTGCCGAGGTAGTCCTCGGGTTACCAAGGTATTTCCCCAATCAATGTCCATAGGGGTAGCTTCTGATCCGGGGTTTGCCGGGATATAGATTGATTCGAATTCTCGTGAAGGGGAAATAGATGGTTTTCTCAAATGTTCCAAAGAAACTCCTGGCGGGATGGCCTACCGAGATGAGCCCAGCTTAGACAATACGTCGGCTGCTTCATTTTCAACCCTAGGTATGTGATGTAATTTGCATCCTTCAAAGTACCCACATATTTTTTGGACGTGAAATCTATAAAGGGCCACGTTTGCATCTAGTGCGTCCTAATGACCAGACACTTGCTATACCACTAGATTTGAATCACCAAAGCGTTGTATCTGACGTATTCCAACTTCTTTTCCCACCTTTAGTCCGTGCACGAGCGCCTTCATACTCGGCCAAATTGTTTGATGCTCGAAAATCGATCTAAAGCACATATCATAACGGATCATTCTTGGGAGAGGTAAGTACTACCCGGGCCCCTCATCCTTCCTTCAGCTTTGATCCATCGAAGTGCATCCTCTAGTAATTTGAGTCCGGAAAAGGTGGTTCATATTGCATCTCATCCCAATCTACAAAAAAATCAGCCACTACTTGAGACTTGATGGCGTCTCTTCTATCATATTGTGGTGCATAGGGGGCTAACTCAATTGCCCATTTTGTAATCTGGCCACTTGCATCTTTGTTACTCATTATTTCGTATATGGGTGCCTCACGTATTACTTTAATGGGGTGCTCCTCGAAGTAGTGCTTGAGCTTCTTGGCCGCCATATATAGACCATACGCCATCTTCTGATAGTGAGGATAGTTGTGCTTTGAAGTGGACCATACCTCTCTTAGGTAATACACTGGCCTCTGCATCGACTTACCTTCTTTGTCACGCTTCTCCATAGCCACGACACTTACGACTCGGTTGGTCGCTGCTATATAGAGCAACATCGGCTCTTTGGAGAGTGGTGAGGCTAACACTGGTGCAGAGGCTAGCATCTTTTTTAGTTCATGAAATGCACTATCAGCTTGTGGTGTCCATACGAATTTATATGATTTTTTCATTAGCTGATAGAGAGGCAATGCATTTTCTCCTAGCCAACATACAAACCGACTTAATGATGCTAGACAACCAGTGAACTTCTGAACATCATTAAGACACTTTGGCAGCTCCATTCGCTCTATTGCTCGGATTTTTGTGGGGTTGACCTCAATACCTTGGCTGGAAATGATAAAACCGAGTAACTTCCCAGCTGGCACACCAAAAGAACATTTCTCTAGGTTAAGCTTCATTCGGAACCTCCTGAGATTCGCAAATGTTTGTCGGATATCATCTAGGAGCATTTTTTTCCTTTGTTTTTATCACAACATCATCTACATATACTTGGACATTTTCCCCAATTTGATCATGTAAACATTTTTGCATACACCTTTGATACGTTTCTCCTGCATTATGTAAGCCAAATGGCATGGTGTGATAGCAATAAGCCCCATACGGGGTAATGAAAGTAGTCTTTATTTGATCATCTAGGTTTAGGGGTATCTGGTGGTAACCAGAATACACATCTACAAATTACAAAAACTCACACCCAATGGTCGAATCAATGACCCGATCTATCGTCGGCTGTAGGAATGGATCTTTTGGACACGCCTTATTCAGGTTCGTGTAATCGATACACATACACCACACTAGTGTTACATTTGGATCATCCTTCTTCTTTTCCACCAGCACCAGATTAGATAGCCAATCTGGGTAGAGTACTTCCATTAAACCCAGCTGCAAGGAGCTGAGCTATCTCATCACCAATGACCTTTCTCCTATCTTCAGCGAAGTGGTAGAGAGGTTGCTTCACCGGCTTTGATCCGGTTCTCACATCTAAAGAGTGCTCGGCCAACTCCCTCGGTACACCTTGCAAATCCTATGTGGACCAAGCAAATATATCCCGATTCTCACAAAGGAAGTTGATGAACTCGCTTTCCTATTTGTTGCCTAACCCGGCACCAATAGTCATGGTGCACTATGGGAACTGATGATGAACGAGCACCTTCTTGGCATCTTTTGTCACTTGAAATGAATCACTTCCATGCGGGTTACTCAGTGCCGGCATATTCAGCTACGCGGACTGAGCCAGTGTCGCCACCTCCTGGATTCTTCTCTTCTCTTGTGCTATCACAAGTGGCTTGGCCAAGTTTGATCCAGCCGAGGCGCACTCCATGGAGCGCCTGGAGTCCCTAGTTATGGTGATCACTCCATTTGGGCCCGACATTTGCATCTTCAAATAACCTATGTGATCACTAGCCATAAACATAAATAGATTTGGCATTCCGAGTAACGCACGATAAATGCTGTCCAAGTTTACTACCTCGAACTCGAAGTTCTCAGATCGGAAGCTAACTCTGGTGCAAGATAAAACATCAATCCAGACCTTTCCAATGGACTCATAAGACAAACCTAGAACAATGCCATGAAATGTAGTGTTGGTTGCCTGACGCATGTTCTCTGAAAATCCCAGCTTATGCATTGTGTCCTTGTAGAAGATACTGATGCTACTGCCATTGCCAATCAACACTTTGGAAAACTTTGCGTTTATGTTTGGCCCGTTGAAAGTTGGGTCAAGCACCAAGGCGTATGATCCAGGACTCGGCATGAGCCTGGGGTGATCCTTGATACTCCATGTGATTTCCGGATCAGACCAGGGCATGTACCTTGTCACAGCCGGCATAACTGCATTTACCTACATATGTCGGTGCTCCACGCTCTTTCTGTCAGTTTCTTCTATGGTAAACACACAGTAACTCTGATGGTGTTCCCTATACTCATTTCTCCCATCACTTCTGGGGTACCTTTGGTTCTGCTGGTGCTAGTTTTCCACCTGATGCACTACATCCCTTCTCTCATGGTTCTCATACCTCGGTGGGGGTGGTGGTAACATCATATGCTGCCCATTTGCCCCAGTGAGTTGCTGCTGCCGAGGTACATCGTGCCGAGGTGCCTGAGCATTCCCCACGCCAATCTGCTCTATTTTCCTCATCCACTCACATTGCCGAGTCGTGTGATTCGTTAGGTAACTCGGGTTTGGCGTGTGAAACTTGCATGGTTGATCCAGCATAGACTCATAAGTATACCACGGCCTATCCTTCTTTTCTTGCCACTGTTTCTTCTGTTCTGGCATCCAAGTTTTCTTGCCATCATTTCTCGGAGTCCATTGTTGCCCTCCATTCTTCTGTCGCTGGCTATTCCCAACTCCAGGTTGATCTGGCTCCACTGCTGCAACTTGTTGTGAACCATATATCTAATCTGGCTGCTCATCTCTCCTCTTACCCTGGAAATCGTTTCGCCGGGATGACCTGACTCCATCTCCGTGGTAGTACTCTTCATTTGACTCGTTGGACACAAGTCGAGGCCGAGTTGGATCACCCAACGCATATGAGTCACCAATTCTGATTGTTTCATCCAGCATAGTTGGCATATCTATTTGCAACCTCTGCCATAACATACTCGCATACCTACATCCTTGTGGAAACCAAGCAATGGCCTATGACTTAATCACCCCCTCGCATTAATTGCCCACATTGCACCAGCGATTTAAGAACTCCCAGTCTATCTCATTTGTCCTTTTCTTGCACATCTCCAGTGTTTGTGGTCTATTCGGTCTCTTATACGTTCTCGTGAAGTTACTGATGAACATCTCCTCAAAATCTATCCAACAGTTGATATTTCCTGCACGCAAATTGTTTAGCCAGACCCTTGCTAGCCCTTCCAACATCTGAGGTACATATCTCACATCCCATCTCAAATATCTCGTGGCAATGTTCACCGTTGTTGCATAGTCAATTACCCAATCCTTCGGCTTGGTGCTACCGTCATACGTCTTTCTACCTCTGCCCAACTAAAAGTTTGGCATAGGAGGTTCTCTCATAATCCGAGGTCCAAAGCATGCCAGACCCGGAGGACCTTGTCCCTCTATCATCTCCGACCTATAAATCTGGTGGAGCTTCAACCTCGCAACATCTGGCTGCAAGTTCCTATTTCCCAGCCTTGGTCCTATCACATGATGTTCTGCCCTAGGAAACCAAGCATCAGCCATACCCGAATAACCATCATTGGACCAATCTTGACCCGGATGAACATATTGCTATTGCATAGCTGGGTCGACACTTTGCTCTTGCCGAGGTATGTATTGTTGTTGTTGCTGCCGAGGTGGGTTTTGTATTGCTCCCACCGAGTTACGATGTTTGACATTACTGTTCCTAGCATTCCCCTTACCGTCATTGGCTTGATCGCGGCTACCTCGTCCATCTTCACCTTCACTGGCACTATGACGATCCTCATCACCTTGCATTGATTTTCCTTTCCTTACCCTTATCGGGTCATACGGGACTATCTATTTGTTATTTCTCACCAAGGTTACCACCTCTTCTCTTCTAGGGCCATCATGACGGGATGATGCTGCCCCAGTGGATTTTGCCAGGTTACCCCCCACCGAATGAACTACACGGGAGCCTCTTGCTACCACCGGGTTTGCCTTGAGTATTTCCTCATTCTGCTTGTTAGCCACTCTCACCAGGTGATTAAGTCTTTCCTGTAGCCTTTCCCGGGCTTCTCCGGTTAGACCCTCTAACTCGGATGATGTTGCCTCTATAGCCCTGAGGTTCTTTGTCGGGGTGATATACCTCGCGAGCCCTGCTGTCACTAGGGTATCCGAATACCCTGGCTTAGGTACATATTCTTTGTCTATCTTAGTGATGAGGTTTCTACCCCTAATTTTTAATCTGTCCATGCGAGTGGGGCTAATCCGGTTTGCCTTGGAATACTCACGCAAGGTGATGTTCAATGACTGATGTAACTCAGCTACTCCTGTTGCCCCTACCAACATTTTCAGCCGGGTCTCCTCTAGCTCGAACTATGCCTGAGCCGGATCTGCTACAGGTGCTTTGGGAGTAGCTAAGCTATTTATCGCCTACTACAACATGTTCTCCGGCCTCTCTAGTGGAGGACCTCTTTTCCTAAGTACCTTTGGTGTTGTCTTCGGGTTCTCTGTTGGGTCTTTGCTTCTTCCTGCATCTGGCGTCGTCATCATGACCTCAACGCAGCTAGCGGAGCGAGTGATACGTGGGCCACGTTGAGAGATGGTTCGCCTCCCTCGACGACGTGTAGCGGGTGAACGCAGGACTCATCCATGCCAACGTAGACCTTGTGGGTGTCGAGGCTGATGAAGAGGCCATTGTGCGGAGGAGGGCGGTTGCCGAAGCTGCTGGTGTTGTCGCTGGCATAGTCTAGCGCTCCAAACCACTGAACGAGCTTGGAGATGATGCGTTCCCCAGTGGCGATGATGCTTCCCATCCGGATCTTCACTCCAGCTAGCGCCACTGCTGGCCCCATGGTAGGCACCAACTATCTTGGTGGTGTCATGACAGACGCCATGGGTAGGCTAAAGATGGGGTCAAAGTGTGCTAGAGGTATCTAGAGAGGGATGGTGTGGTGATTCCACACACAGATGCTTGTATTCTCTCTTTCAATGGTGTTTACAGATGCCCCTTGATCTATTCGTGGGGAGGAGGAAGAAGAACCTCTCTACTATCGACGCTTCTCTCTAGGGTTTTCCCTTAGTAAAAATGACCGACCCTCTCTATGGAGATCCTGGCGATCCTTATATAGGGGAGGCCAAGTTACAAGCTTGGTCATACGTGGAGGGCATATTCTCTGTATATGCCTCTCCCGATATAGCAAAGCGGTGTGCCTCTTTTTCCCTTCGTAAGCCACTCAGGACTCATGGCGTAAGCCCCTTTGAGCCCCTCTGCGGCATGGCTTCACCCGACCAAGAACAGTCTGGTGACGTCTCCTTTGTTGGCTCGTAATCGCTGGCCCTCCCCTATTTCCTATGCGCTCATGCTACAGTTGAGAGAGAAAAGCGTTGACCATGGATATACTTTTCTTCTCTTGTAAGCCAAGTGGTAACCCGACTTATGCATGGTTAACTTGGCTCCGGTGTACCTGCATACAATTAACATATATGATGCCGACATACACTCTATGCCGGCCGAGGTAACGTTGGGTGAACATCGTTTGGGCCGGGTTAGCCGTAACCCTGCTTGCCTTGAGGTAACTTGGCCAGATCTTGCTTTGACATTGTCGTACCTCGGCTAACATTGCCATTATACCCCAGATTTATCCTACCACGGGTTATCCCCCCCAACAATAGAATAGTCATGACAACATTACCGTACCATTTAGGAGTAGTACGTGTCCTAGTCGACCTACGAGTTTTGGTATTAGCTTTGTCCAAAGCTTCATGATAATTATCATTTTGCTTCCTCTTCAAGACGTGAAGGCTGCACTGAAATGATTTTTGGTGTTGCACCACTTGCTATCTCAAGAGAAGTTTCGACAACCTTGTCGATCTCTAACTTCCTTCCACTCACCTCTTTCGAGAGATTCTCTAGAAAGGTTTTTTGTTTGCGATAAACACTTTGCCTTCGGATATGTGATAGAAGATATACCGAATGGATTCCTCAGGGTATCCTATGAAAATGCATTTTTCCAACTCGGTTCAATATTGTTGGAGTGTATCCTTTTGAAATAAACGCCGCATCCCCAAAATTTAAGAAATGACAGCTTAGGTTTCTTGCCAAACCATAATTCACATGTTGTCGTTTCAACGGATTTGGATGGTGCCCTATTTAAATTTAATGCGGGAATCTCAAATGCGTAACCCCAAAATGATAGTGGAAACTCGGTAAGATACATCATAGATCACACCATATCTAATAAAGTTTGATTACGATGTTCAGACACACTGTTACGTTGTGGTGTTCTAGGTGGTGTGAGTTGTGAAACAATTCCACATTTCTTCAAATGCATACCAAACTCAAAACTCAAATACTCTCCTCCATGATCAGATTATAGAATGTTTTGATGATTCTCTACTTCAATCTGAAATTCTCTGAACTTTTCAAACATTTCAGACTTGTGTTTTATCAAGTAAATATACCCATATCTACTCAAATCATCAATAAAGGTTAGGAAATAATGATATCCACCACATGTCGAAGTACTGACTGGACCACACACGTCGATATGTATAATTTCCAACAAGTCACTTGCCCTCTCCATTGTGCTAGAGAAGGGATTTCTAGTCATCTTACCCATAAGGCATGGTTCACACGTGTCAAATGATTCGAAATCAAGTGACTCCAAAATCCCATCGCTATGAAGCCTTTTCATACACTATACACTAATATGACCTAAACAATAGTGCCACAAGTAGATGGTATTGTCATCTTTCACTTTGCATCTTTTGGTATTAACATTATGAACATGTGTATCACTACTATCGAGATTCAATACAAATAAAATATTCACACCTGGTGCATGACCATAAAAGAGATTATTCATACAAATAGAACAACATTTATTCTTAGACTTAAATGAATACCCGTCTCGCAATAAAAAGATCCAGATATAATGTCCATGCTCAACGTAGGCACTAAATAACAATTATTGAGGTTTAAAACTAATTCCGAGAGCGTGTTGACCACAATCACATAAACTTTTGATCCATTCCCCACACACATCGTCACCTCATCCCTTGGTAGTGTCATTTATTCTGCAGCTCTTGCTTTGAGTTATAAATGTTAGCAACTAAAATAGTATCAAATACACAGGCGCTACTATGAGCACTAGTAAGGTACACGTCAATAACATGTATATCACATATACCATTGTTGATGTTTGTAGCATTCTTATCTGACAAGTACTTTGGGAAGTTGCGCTTCTAGTGACCATCTCCCTTGTAGTAGAAGAACATAGTATTCGGCTTAGGTCCAGCTTTGGGGTTCTTTGCAGGAGTAGCAAAGGACCTACCACCCTTCTTTAAGCTACCATTTTTCCATTGTCCTTCATGAAATTTTGGGTCTTCTTAACCATCAACACTTGATGGTCCCTCTTGATGTCTACCTCTGTAGTTTTCAGCATTGCAGAGAGTTCAGCGAGCGACTTGTTCACCTCAGTCATACTATAATTCAGCATAAACCCTTAGTATCTTGGTGGGATCAACCGTAGGACCCTCTCTATCGTGATATCACCTAGAATCTTGTAGTCCAATGCCTCAAGGGGGTGAACATAGTCTGACATCTTAATGACGTGCTCTCTCATAGAGTTGTGCTCCTCCATCTTATTAGAAAGGAACCTATGAATAGTCTCATATCTCTTAGCATGGGTTTGGATCTCAAACATCATTTTTAGTTCCTCAACCATCTCATATGCATCCATAAGTTCAAAATGCTTATGGAGTTCTGATTCCAATGATTGAATGATCGCACACCTTGCTAGAGCGTAGTTATCATAGCTTACGTCATACACATTGCGCTCATCCCGAGACATAGTATCAACAGAGAGTCACCTAGAGTCTTATCTATCAAATAGGACTTCTTCATCCCATCAAGGATAATCCTCACAGTGTGGTGCCAATTGGTGAAGTTTTACGCATTATTTTTCAGTTTTTCTTTCTGTAGGAACGCGTTGAAGTTGAATGAAGCAAGACCTTAGACATCTACAAAAAATATTTTCAAGTACTTAGTTTAGACTATGTTCATGATAATTAGTTCAAGTTAATCAAATTACTAAATGAATGCCCACTAAACTCAACATTCCTCAAGTTGCTTACTGACACATCATCCAAATTCACTAACCCAAGTCCGATCATCATGTGAGTTTGTATAGTTTCGATGATGAACATCAACATGTTGATCATATCATTCATATGACTCATGTTTAACCTTTCTATTTGATGTCTTCCGAGGCTGTGTCTTTACATGCTAAGATCGTCAAGCTAACCATAATTTTCCGCATGTGCAACATGGATTACACCCATTATATGTGCATGTAGAGTTTATCACACCCGCTCATCATGTGGTGCTTCAAAACGACGAACTTCCACAATTGTAGAATTATAATATGATTCCTCACTTTTATCTTGATATTTTATTGCGAGGAATCATATTATAATGCTGCAGTCGTGATCTAATCAAAGAAAAATAAGATTCATAAAAGGATAAACGTCACATGCAAATATATTGTTACATGACATGTCCTTTTCTTCTTGTTCCTTTGATCTCCATCTCCAAAGAATAACATGATAACCATCATCACCAACACGGTGCCAAGGTCTTGGGCACCATGAGCATGGTTGCCTCCACCAACTATTTCTTCCATAACTATTTCTAAAGTAAAGCAATTACATTGCGTTTAAACATTAGCGCACATGTCATACAATAAGTTAAGACAACCATTTGGCTCTTGGAGGTTGCCGAACTCATCTTCCTGCAAGTCGTGAAATATTACAAAATGTGATCATCTCATACATCACATATATCACATCACATCTGGTTCATACCACACAACATGCCCCTGCAAAAACAAGTTAGACGGCCTTTGCTTTTTTGTTGCATGTTTTACATGGTTTTGGGGTTTTCACTAGAAAGAACGGTTCTTACTTACACATAAACCACAATAGTAATAATCATGTTGTCTCCACTACACCCTTCCAGGCCCTCCATTTTAAAATCAGTATGAACTATAGTACGAGAGACAGACACCCGCTAGCCACTTATGTAATACAAGTTGCATGCTGAGCGTGGAACCGGTCTCGCATAAGCGTATGCATAAGGTAGGTCCGAGCCGCTTCATCCCACTATCCCGCAATATTAACTAGTACATGTGAGAGGGTAACAACATGATCATAAACTCCCACAACTTCACTATGTTCTACTCATAAAAAGCATCTACGCATAGATCTAGGCTCTGATACCAATGATGGGTTCGTTGCATGGAAAACAAAAAAAACTATGGAAGAGAGGAAGAAACCCAACAAGGTCTGATCTATGAGATGATAGTAACGAGATATAGATCTAATATACTTACCCTCAAAGTTTCACGAGCATTTAAAGATCGAGGAATCATGGGCGATGTAGGCGTACACATTCGTCAGTTCAAACTGATGAAGTCCTACGATCCGGCAGCACCTCCGTGGTATCCACACATTCCTTTTTGGTGAAGTATCCTCCTCCTTGATCCTACAAGCGAGGGAGAAGAGCTTCGCAAGATGCCAGCAGCACAACGATGTTCCATGGATGTATGGTGGAGAAGTAAGGTAGAGCTTCGTTAAGCGTCTACACAGGAGGAGAGGGGAGAGGGGGAGGAAGGCGGCTCCCGAAGCTAAAGTGGATGGATCCTCCACCCCTCCTATTTATATACGCCTCAGAGGAGGCTGGCCAGCCCTATCCCCTCCTCCAAGGGATGGGGCAGCGACGAGGAGGGGGAATCCCTCCCCTCTCCCTAGGGTTTTTTGGTGGCCAGGGTTTCCCCTATGGGGGGGTGCACGTGCCCTTTGGAGCTATGGAACCCTGGATCATGTAGGTCGGGATGCCCCCCCACTTGGCCCATGTGCCATTATGGTCATGTGGCACCCTCTCTGATACATTCTAGAACAGTCTGGAACAATTCCGGAACTTTCTCGAATTAATCCCAGAACCGAAACCTAGCTCCCATATACTTTTATCAACCTGCAGACCCTTCCATAACTCCTCGTGATATCTAGGATCACATCCGATACCCCGAATCTCCATCCGTTCACACCATCAAATATCTATATGAAACCTAGCTACACGAAGCGTAAGTCTGTGACCCTATGTAACACCCCGTCCATTGGGCCCCGGAGGTGTCACTCCTGGTAGCTTAATAGGATATCTAGACTGGCCCCACAGGACAACCCTAGTCTTTTCTACGCACTTTGTCCTCACTCATGCGCACCCGGTACTCACTTCCTGGCCGGTCACCCATCCTAGAATTTCACTATGCCAAGCATGCTTAACCTTAGAGTTCTTTTTGAATGAGCTTCTGGAAAAGAAGTTGGAACTTTTTGGTATGAGTATCCTATTAGTCTTATTAAGCCATGTGCCTGGATCTCACATACACCCACCCTTTAGAAGATCGATGCCCTCATCGATCAAGCACACCCCAGGAACTTTCCCTATTGGCATGCGTCTGTGCGTCTAGTGTCGGCACATGTTACATGTTGTGTCCACTGCGGGCCACATGTTCCATGCTCCACATGTCCCGCCACTAACCCGCACACACCCGTTTAACCGCTAGGTCGGCTCTCATACCACTTGCAAAATCCCATCCAATTGGCCCCAAGGGTGTCACTCCTAGCAGCTTAATAGGATCTCTAGACTGACCCCATAGACCAACACTAGTATTTTTTGCGCACTTTGTCCTCACTAATGCGCACTCGGTACCCACTTACCGGTTGGTCACCCATCCTAGAATTTATCTAGGACAAGCACGCTTAACCTTAGAGTTCTTTTTGAATGAGCTTTCAAAAAAGAAGTTGCAACTTGTTGGTATGAGTATCCTATCCATCCTATTAAGCCATGTGCCTGGATCTCACACCCTACGAGTTCGAGAACATGCAAACATGATCGAGACACCTCTCTGATCAATAATCGGTAGCGGGACCGAGGATGTCCAGAGTGGTTCCTACATATTCAACATAATTCTTTTATCGGTTGAACCACGATGTCGAGGATTCAATTAATCTGGTACTCGATTCCTTTTGTCTTGCGATATATTACTTTCCCTAGATTAGATCGTCAATATTGGTATACCTAGTTTAGTATCGTTACCGGAAATTTCTCTTTACTCATTCGGTGGTATAGTATCCATGTGACTAAACACGTTAGTCACATTCTTGCAAGCTCTAGGATGCTATACTACCGAGCGGGCCCAGATATATCTCTACATCACATGGAGGAACAAATCCCAATATTTATTCACGTAACTCAACAACCAATATCGGAGATACCTAAAAGCCACCTTTATAATCACCTAGTTAGAAAGTGATGTTTGATGTGCATAAAGTATTCCTCCCATGATAAGGAGTGACACAATATCATGGTCTAAGGAAACAATAATTGACATATATACAAAATCATTCAAACTAAGTGACACGATCAACAACTATGCTTATTATTGGGTCTGTCCATGGTTAGGAAACCTTAACCAATACTTGACCAAGGAACTAGTAGAATATGCTCACTAGGGACTTTGTGTTGTTTATTTATCTACACACTATTTAGTTTCTAATACATACAATTATAGCATAAAAAATAAACACTTATCATAAATATTGAATATAATAATAACAACTTTATTATTGTCTCTTAGGAATTTTGGAACAAATTAATTATTAACATAAGGGTGAAGCATGCTCCATGATAACGGATGGCAAGAGATAACCTCACAATAACGTAGTTCCACAACTCGAACAACCACCTGAGCAAGCAACTACGACTCGCAAGGCCAACTATCCACCAAAACAATGGGCAATAGGAAGTGACAAAGGCAATATAGGCTACAAGGAGTAATAATGGTACAAAGCAAAAGCACCACAACAAGGATAGTGATAGACATAAATAAAGTAGTAAAGTAAAATAGGTAGCATAAGATGAGTGCTCTCCTTAGAAACATTGCTGAAGATACATCCGAAGAACTTTTTGAAGAACATCCTATCTGAGAAGAAGCAAAGCACTAGCAAGGAACACCGTATGCAATATTTCATATGATGAAAAAATATTTGGCATGATTATGATATATTGCATGATATGGAAGTTAACGGCACAAACCATGTTGCAAGTATGCCATATGCAAAGCTTATTGACGGTACAACATTGGTGAGACATTACATGCATTAAACAATAAAAGCACAATTGTATTTGTCAAGTTTTATTCACATAAATGTTATGGGTTATTATAAAAAGATATGATGCATGATGCAATTTGGTTACATGGATGTCATACTTAGATTCGTCATCTTTTTATAATTAGCTTCGATATAGTAAAATTTGCAAAAAGGTATTAAAAGATATTAGATATTTCATATTTAAGAAATATAAAACAAATTATATTTATTTCATATAGGAACGCGGACAGAGGAGATGCAAGGCATCCCTTTTTGTTCATAAAGGGCCGGGAGGTGTTCCGAACTCAATGGAATGTAAAGCACGGCAAACACATAAGGATTTTCCCAGGTTTGGGCTACCCTCAGGCTAACAACCCTACATCCTGCCTCATTGACTAAGAGTACAAAGATGGGAGAACTCTCTTGTTGGGGATCTCTTCTCTTCTTCCCATGCTTCCTTGTCTCTCTCTCTCGCTAACTTAGCACTTGTACAAAAGTGAGCTTAGCCATCTACACTTTCCTACTAGCTAGAACTAGTACTACTGTCTAATCTACCACACCAACCCACCTTCTCCTTAGAAGGTGTTGGTCCTCCTTTTATATGACTAGGAGATACCACCGGGCCCTTGTGCATGCACGCCACGTATGGTTCCGGACATGAACAACCTCGCCACGTGGTGTGGGAGAAGGTGGGCAGTAATACGAATCGCTCCCTTGCTCCGGGTGGTGCTTGAACACACTTGATGACGATGGGATGGGACAACCCCATCCCGTCTTGTCTCCACTTTCGCGGCTGCAATGCCATCATGACAGGGAGCAGTGCTACCAGGAGGCGCGTGCCATGCATCCCACCATGTCGACCCGTATGGTGCCACCGCTGCCTACGCTGTTGGCTTCAGGTTCCCGGCCCACTATGGTCGTCGGGGCAATCGTAATGCCCAACAATGCTTGCTGGGGTCCTCTATCCTTGGGCTAGGGTAGCCCCTGGTTGCTCCTATAAGATATATATCTCGTATGTCTCTACGCTCTTATTTCCCTTCCTCTTGAGTTGATAGCTTATTCATCTGCAGTGGGAAAGATACATACGAGTATGCATATACGTATATATATATGTATCCATGTTAGCATATATTCTCACCTCTGAGGAAGGGGAAACACATCAAGTTCCCGAGCTTCTCTACCCAATCAACGTGGGTGCCTTCCTTTCGGCCCTTACGTTGTTGAGCCAACCCACGTGCCCCGGCATAGCGTGGGGGGCCTGCAAGCCACTGTGTCCATAGTAGCCCCTAGGCGTGGGCTGGCAACATTGTTCTCTTTCTTCTCAGGTAACACTTTCTCCTTGGTTGCCAGGCTATGCCCCTAACAATGTGTGTGTTCTGCCTTGATGAAAATCCGAGACGCGACGCTATGGTTAGGGCCAACCTGCCCCTCGGTTGGGTGCCTTCTCACGCACACACAAGAAGCCGTGGAACTGAGGCGATGCTCCTAGACTCTAACTACTCAGTCACTATGCATTGACTGTGCACACCTCTATTCGTGCAAAAGTGGTAATCTTTGGCGAAGTGCGGGCATTTGCGCATTTACTGAATCTTGAGGATCATGCAATGATTGCAGTAGAGAGATGGAACCATCACCACACGTCAATATGCCTTCATGATATGAAAGCCTTGGCAGTGGCGGGGGCGAGCCTCATTGCTCACTCTGTCCCCACCACTTCCCTCCCCACACACACTATGCTCCCTCTCCTTTGCTTGCTAGCTTAGTTCCCCACTCCTCTCCGTCCATGTCTCCCAAGAGGAGAGGACGGATATAGTCAACAAGGGAAATAAGCGATGAAGAGCAACACACCAGGGAGGCATTCTTCTTTCCCACCCTGAGCGATAGAGATTTCCTGGTGTACCATACAATCGTCGCCTCCACAGGCAATGAGCATTGTGCCACCATCACATGCTCGCCTATGACTAAGCCCGAGTGGCTCCATCCGCAACTCGATGTGCACATATTCCTTCACTTCTTGATGGCGACAGAAGTGCCGATGATGTCGGTGTTCCTATAGACCGTGGTCACGGACTACGGGCTCCACCTAGTGCACCTACATCCCACATCAGTCATCTTGCTCACCACCTTCCAATGGGTATGTGAGCACTTTGTCAGCATCCTCCTATCAATCATCCTCTTCCGCCACTACTTCTACTCGAGATCCTGTTATGGGCGTGATCCCCGGTGAAGTGATCTTACGCATCTGAGAAGAGGTCGAGGCCACTATATCGAGCTAGACTGGAAGGAGAGGCATGAGTGATGAGCGCAGTGGTTCTATGTGCGTGCGCTACTTCTAGAAGATTGCCTCGTCGTACCCCAACCAATGCTCATGCCTGGCGAGAAATGTATCGATCTAGGGGAGAAGGACACGACGTTCTACCCAGCGTGCCAGCAGATCCTGGATCTTGTCAAGGAAAGGCTGACAACCTGCCATGTGGTAACGTCGTGGATGTTATGTGCCATGGTGCCACTGTAGGAGTGGTCTAACCCGGCGTGTTTGAACGAAGGGGAGAGATACATGTCCAGGCTCTTCGTCAGGGAGTTGATGCAGTACTCCCTTTAGGATGACAATCCCCTGGTGAACCAGGTCCTTGGAGGGGAAGAAGCGGTCTGCTTCCCAGTGCCTATCATGCCACTATACCAAGAAAGGGACAACATTGATGACACCATTCCATCAATGCCCGAGTGGGACGAACGGGGGATCAACAAGGACAGGGTGGTGCCGCACGACTATGCCACAAAGATCAAGATGGTGCCTTGGGAGAGATCCCCCAGCGGTGGCAATGGTGAGGGAGAAGGTTCCTCGGCCAGCATGCGACACATGAGTATCACAACACTGAGGGAGTTAGAGCAGTGGTGGAGCGCATGAGCTAATCCCGTGAGGGTAACCACGGCTGATCTTCTGGTGGCGCCGCACAGTTGCCTCCGAGCTAGCAACGATGCCATGGATTTTAGTGCCTAGACCTAGCACCCACACGGAGGGTACTTCCCGGGTCCCGGCAACCAACAAGTTGTCGGGGTCCAGTGGTGCTGCTGGAACAGACACAAGGGCCCCGAGCGAGGTGCCAGGTGCCCTTCGAGAGTGGGAAGCCAGACAGCTCCTCTACCTTCATTCCTGAACCTGATCAGGTTCAGCATGCGACTCAGCCCACTAGGGTGAGATAACACACCCTTCACCTAGTACACTCGCTTTGACTTCTTACTTTAGTTTTCTTACTTTGTCGGTCTTCCAAGGCATGTGCCATAGATAAGATACTCTAGACAAAGCCTCAGAAACTGGGCACCAGGAGAAGAGGGCCCGCAACAATCTCACGCTCGATGTAGGTGCACCAACCGACCAAATGTAGGATGTGAAGCAGGGCCCGCGCACACAGGTATATGCTCTTTAACCCACCCACTTTCAAGTCCTCACGTTGCTCCTATAAATTGTTGCCCTCTCCTGCCCCTGCAGATCTATCCATTATGGATGTCATCTAGGTCAAGTCCGAAGATGAAGAAAGCGACCTTGATGATGTCCCAAAGCCAACTGCACGCCCTGCCCCCGTGGACAACCCCCTAGAGGAAGCGTCGGCATCCCCAGAGCTGGATCTGGGCACATCTTCAGGGGGACCGCCATGACTCCCTCGAAATTCCAGGTTGTCGGTGATGCTGGCCTGTCTAACAACGAGATGATCCTTCCCAAGTCCCCTAGGGCCTGCCTGTGTACCCTTCCACCTTCAGTGTGGCATACCAGTCCCTCGACCACATGGAGCAACAATAACTGGAGTTAGTTGCCACCACCCTATAGACGGAGAAGCAACAACTAGAGAAGGAAGGCTTCCTCGTGCTCCAACAACGAGTGATCTAAGAGGCCCGCGAGGATCTTTTGTGGGCTCGCACCGTGGCACAAGTCGAGACTGCTGCGGCTAGGGTCGGGCCCCCGGAAGCACTAGCTCAACTCCAGTAGGCGCATCCCGACAAGAGGGATGTGCGCAAGGGCAACACTCTCTGTGCCCAATAGTAGCTATGCTAGAGGAATTGTTCAATAGCTAAATGGATTTCGCCCAGGAACAAATACGGGACTAGGACGATATGATATGAATGCATGACGCAACTATTTGCGAGCTTCCAGGGGAAGTTACGTGGGAGAACACAATGATGCGCACGGTTGCCAAGCGGAGAGGCGAGCTACGGAAGCAACTAAAGGAGTCTCAGGATCATCTCACGAGGCCTACAAGGCCCTTTTTGATGCGAAGATGGCGATATCGGTAAGATATGTTTGCATTGACAAACTATCAAAGGAGGTGGTGGATGCCAAGGCTGCACTCATGGTTGCTTCTTGAATGTTTGACGAAGAGCAGCACTGTGAAGCCGCCAGCCTCCAGCGTGTTGCCGCAGATGCTGATGTGGTAATGCCACTACTGGTTTTGACCCCAACGCCCTACATCAACAAGGACATCACCAGCCTCGCCAACTTCTTTGTAGAATTTTCGGGGAATCTAGTGCCACTAGGCTTGGTGGTGGTGCAGCAGAATCAGGGGATGGTAGATCAAACCTCCGAGATGGCCGTCAACATGCTCCTTTCCATGGTGTGCCACCTATCTCCCTATTTCCCATTCAAGGAGTTGTTCGATGAGTACGAAGTGGATGATGACCGCGAGACCACTGAGAGGGGCATGGTGTACTACATTGATGAACTCAACAAGAGCCTGGGGCACGAGTAGGACCTATTAGTTCCTAGACCTAGACGCCCTTGTTTTGTTTGTGTCTCCCTGCAAGGCAGGCATGTAAAGCACTAAACCATTTCCTATAACAGTTTAATTTACTCTATGGACCAATGCTATTCTTTAATTTCCTTATGTTTACACAGTTTATGTCCACAACGGGGTACCATGCACTTCCCAATTGTTCTTTGTCGTGTGTTTCTAGTGTCCATATTAAGTGCACATTTCCTCTAGACATTGTGACATTGGACTAGATCCAAACCATCTACCCATGGGGTAGAGTTCTACTTAACCTTCACTTCGTTCTTCATGCAAGCTAGGCCCAACACGCTATTCCCGGGACGGACCCAAGACCCAATGTGAGGACCACACCGCTCTAGAAAGCTCATCCTACACTCTAGCAATTTGGGAAAATGAGGTTATCCAACTTGGATAAATGAATCAAGCGGATGAGTAAGTGCTAAGTTTCTGGAAAGAAAAACTTAGCTTTCTTCCCCATTCTTCTCTCGGGATTTATTGAGTTGTCCTCATGTTCACCGGCTTTCCTGGAAGTTTCAGAATTTACCAAGAAACTTCCGATTAGGCATGTAACCATATTACCAATTTCTTGCCTATCCTCGCTCGGCATGGAGTTATCGCCTTAGCGTTATATTCGAGCATTGGCGTTGATTTAGGTTGGTACCCAGAGCGGATATGGCGCACAGTGCATGTTGCCTAGAGCGGATCTGGCATACATGTCACTCCATTGTGGGACAACCCTCTTGGAGGTATCACCATAGTGCTATATTTAACCATCGGCGCCTGATAACTACAAGTGCATAGTTTGATGTAGCTAGTTTTGAAGTAGGAGTATCGAGCCACGAAGAGCTATTGGTAGAGGTCTATATGTCCCTCGTTACTATTCACTAGAGAGTACTTTTAAGTTATCTCTAATTCCATGTAATGGGGTATAAATGATGTTTGTGTTTGAGAGAAAAAGTAAACAAGAACAAAGTAATAAGCTAAAGTAAACAAGGGAAACAAGTATGGTTGTGGGAGTTATAATATGGCTAAGGAGTTATCAGGGAGTTTAGGATCCACCACTAGCATTGGTACTATTTATGATTAGAATGAATCTATATCGTCCTTCATGTGCATGTATGGGAAGAGATCCATAATAAGATGATCATAGAAAGCCATTTGTTATTTCATCCCTAATAACCACTTCAATGATCATAACCAAGCCACTCTGATCCGTCATAATTAAGTGTTTCCCCATGGATATTGATGTGATCTTAGTGATTTTCTTCTAATCCCCGTTACCAACATGAATAGTAAGCTGACATGTTATGTCAGTTAGCACCGTACTTACTAGCACATGAACAATCCTAGTTCCCTCTCTAGTCCCATAGGCAAATATTACATGGTGCACTTCACATAATATCTGGAGAGAAAACTAATACATCTTCATGAACTGAAATTATAGATCATATTTACTTCACATCATAATATTGCTACGGTTTCTCCATCTCTCCCCATGAACAAAGGAACTACTCACATATGAAGGTAATCAACATGATCTCAACTATATGAATGCAACATGAAGGTACAACTGAATACAAGTGAAAATCCCTAATAGGGTTTGGATTACAACCAAGTAGACAAAGGAGATCGGTGTTGGAGACATTGGTGATGTTGATGATGTTGATTGATGTTGAGGCCTTTAATATAATAGTTCATCCTCCTTGTATGTGGTGGTGATGGTGAATATCTGAGCGTAGGAGGCACGGTGTTGGCTATGGAGGCAGCCGGGCTCCATCGTGGAGTTCTATGTGGAGAGGGTTGCCTTGGCGGCTAGGGCTTCCCCTCTTTAAATAAGTTCTTGGAGGTCCCCAAGGTAGTTCTAGGAAGATCTGTATTAACTATGCCCATCGCCCCTTCACAAATGATGTTCCATTTGACGAGAGCTAAAACACCATTGCTTTGGATATTTAATATGAGAAGATACAAAGATATGAATTTTTTCACACCTCATATGGTAAGTCTGGTGCCTGTAACTCCTTCATATTGCATCCTCTTGGTTCCTATTTCCATCTATTATCCATAACACCTAAACACATGTCAAGTACAAGGAAAAGTAATAAAATCCTAATAAAAACTAATATTTGTGCAACACTCATATGAAAATGAATAAGAACTTGTAATCATGCATGATCGACATAGTTGTAGATAGATAAAGAAGTAGATGAGTGGCAATATGAATATTTTGTATGCTTAAATATGCATCAAAATTGCACTCATCAACATACCCAAGCTTAAACATTGTTCATTTATGATCAACACAGTTGATAACTTAATGATATCATCTAGCTTACCATTGAAGATCGATGCCTTATATCCTTATTTTGCTAGCAAGCTCAAAGTAAGATCAAGCAAAATCACACATGGAAACACAAGATCAGTTATGGCAAATCATTAGAGATCAATCAAAACTTCTATGTCCCATGTCAAAAGTAAATCTATCTTGAATGGAAACTTGTGATCCTCCTATTGGGACTTTTATATTTTTGTATCCTCACTTGTGGAAGGTAAAAGCTTAGCACTAATAGGTGTGAAATACAAATATAAATAAAGTAGATCTACCCAATCATGTCATCTAGTCACGACTCTGAAGTGCAAACTTTAGTTATTGAGTTTTCAGAATATATATCCCTTAGTAATGAGACTATGCCAAAAAAGGTGCGAGAGCATGTCGAAAGAAGCATAGCATTGGAGTGTCTCATTAGAACACCCACATAAAAAATCATGGCTCTCAAACACTTCTTTTCCATTCTTTGCCTTTCTAGAGCTTCAATCCTTTAGTAACAAGATCATGCCAAAACTTAGTGGTATATTTGGTGTTTGATGAGTGACAATACTCTTACCCATCATAGCATTTCTTCTACAAATGTTTAATCAACTCATAGCCAAAATACAGAGGTTTCCCCTGTAAGGATCATTCATAGGCCAGTGGAGTCATTAATATCCCATGGTGTGCGACAATGTTATAGACATGCGTTAAGCAATATCATATTTTTAATTAACAAATCAAATTTTGGCATGCATCTCAATCATTGTTGAACACTAGCTCCTTTAAACAAATACTATCGAGAGTGTTATCAAGTCAATCATTAAGTATATGGGGTTGAGTATCTATAAGGCTAATCTCTTAAGAAAGTTAAACTTGTTTCTATTGCCATATACTTAAAAACTCCGGAACAACAATTCTAGTTGACAAATCCCTCTATAAGAAAACTATTAAGTCTATTATTTTAAACATGATGAGGTTGATCTACTCATAACTATTTATTGAAGACAAGACTGGTAGTGATGACAAATAGGTTCCATGGAACTTCTTCATAATATTCTAATCTTCTCAATTGTAGAAATCAAGGAAATTATTCTAGAGGATCGCAATATTTTTCTCAAGTTGGATAAAGGTTTTGAGAAAAGTGCATCAAAGCACTAACTCAACTCTTATGGGGCCTAAAAAAGAAAATGTATCCCTTATATAAATACAAAACATAACTTACCTAAGCAAGCATTAAAAGCAACGGGATACATGATTGAACAAAAACTTTATTGAATAAGATCATTGCACTAGACTATACAAATGCAAAAGTAACTTCCTTAGGCTTAGAACTTTAAAAGAACCAAACTTTAAAAGATCACCAAAAGAAAATATAAAATGTAGTTATCAAAAGAAAGTGTGAGAAGTGGTTACCTCCCCAAGCTTAAATGAAAGAAAGGGTGACACACTTTATCGTTGAGGTGTGAATAACCTTTCGTTCAATGTACTAGACCTTTGGTTCAACGAATACTTCTTGATGTGGTTCGGTGGTCGCCTTCCTAGACAGCTTGGCTTTTATTGAGAGGGGTTTGATTTGGAAGGTTTTACCGGATGCTCAATGTTGAAGTGTTGAGTTGAAACATCCAAGTTTCTTATGTAAGTATTTGCAAGGTTTGGCACAAATTATGCACATCATTACACAAGGTTCAAGTCCCTGCAAAAATACCACACAAAATAAACAAAAGCGACTTGGTGTACAAATGGAGTTTGTTCACTAAACCAACAAAACAAAATAAAAATAAAACATGAAACACTACAGAGAATTATAGGCTAGGGAGTTTCCAAGATTGATAAAATAAAATTAAGTATACTCATAGTTGCTTAACTTCTCTTCAAGTTTTCTATCCCGAAAAAGTCGGTATAGCCCGGTACGGGCACACCTGCACGTACGTGTGGTTGTTAAAAAATTTGTAACCATCTGGATTTTATTCTCATAGAAACGAGGTTGGTACGGGCGTTCGGATGGTCACGTGCGCGCTTGGATTGACACTCGTTAACCTAGCAATGACTTTTCTGGATTTTTTTGTGTCTTCCATCGCGACACATGGGCGATACACGCATGGTACGGACCGGTCTTCCCATACTTCCACTCGTTAAAACTCGTGGAAGCTCCAAAACAACTTATTCTCTCTGATTTTTTTTGAAGGACCTGAAATGTTAGTCCAACATCTAGAAAAAGCATGCATATGAGATTTTTATAGAGAAGTTTTGACTGAGCTATGCAATAGGATTAGAGAAATGAATAATTCTACTTTTTGATAGTTAGTCCCAATCCAACTCTCATAGTAAATCATATAACGATACAAGTGCCAATGCAAAATGAATGCAACTAAACTCAAGACACAAAATCAAAAAGACAACTACAAACTTCTGGGTTGCTTCTTGGAAAGTGCTTCTTTAAAACCAAGTAGCTAGTATTTATTTTTTCTAATATTATATCAATAGATATTAACTAGAGAATTATTTATTCTCATCTCCCATAGAGGTTTAGATCACTTACTCTCACAGTTTGGTTGAAGATGCACCCACTTACGGTGCATTAGAATCTTGTAGATAAATAGGTTTTTGTTTCCAAGTGAAGATGGACGCACTAAGCATGGTGAGCATGCCTCCATAGAAGCTTCAATAAGAGAATTATATATTCAAATATAAACTCAAATATTATACCTTTGTCCCTATCATAGGGGTATATCTCATAGTACTCTTCATTGGTTGCACTATTATGTGGGAACAGTTCACAATACTTTTTGCAACACGGAAAAACGGAAAAGTGTCACTTTCCTCTAGTTCATCACCCTTCCTAGCAAGTTCATTAGTTCTAGATTTATAAATCCACTCATAAAAATAATAATCGTCAACAAATGTTCATCTATAATGTGCTCTTCCGGTCTCCGCATATTAGTATCAATTATGTGATTGAAGTTAGAAATGGAGAGTGTGAGTGAATTATCACTCGATTCGTCCTCCTCCTCTTCGTGTTCCTCTTCTTCCATAAATTCATCTTGTGCTTTAAGGGAATATGCCTTGAGACGCAATAATAAAGTTGTTATTATCCTATTCCAAGTATATGATATATGTTTATTTTACATGCTATAATTGTATTAATAGGAAACATTAATACAGTTGTGTTTAATAAACAAATAAAGGGTTCCTAGTTATGCCTCTCTTATAAAATAGCTCGTTGATTAACAAGATGATTAAGGTTTCCTGATCATGGACACTAGATGTTGTTAATAACTAGGTCACAACATTGGTGAATGATGTGATGAACATTCATCCAAAGTATAGCATTAAGATCAAAGTCATTGTGTTTATATTGCTATAACATCATACAAAGTAATCTTAGTCCTTAGATCATGAGATCATGTTAATTGCTAACACTAGAAGAGTAATTTGATAACATCAAATGTCATACTGTAAAAGGTGACTATAAAGGTGGGTTCAGATACTCTGAAGGTGTTATGTTGAGGCTGATGGATCAAGAGTGGGATTTGTCCATCCTGATGATGGATAGATATAGTCTGGGCCCTCTCGGTGATATCACATTAAGATAGCTTGCAAGCAAGTGATGTGATCACTAGAATGTTATATCCCAGGAACAAGAAAAGAGTGCATGTCATATATCAAACTAGGTATTGAGATATCGATGATCGAATCTTGGACATGTAATATATCGTGAGACAAACGAATTTAGTTACTAGGGTTAAAGGTTCTCATGATCACAGAAGTCATCGTTGAATGTGTGGGAGTCAATATGGATCTCCAGGTCTCGCTTCTGATTATTGTTCCAAGAATGGTCTCGATTATTTCTGCATTATTCGCGAACTGTAGGGTGACACACTTAAGGGATACCAACACCATTTGGAGCAAATATGTTCTAGATGAAAGAATTGCAAACTGCTGGAATTATTTCAATGGACACCAAAATTATTTCTGGTGAAATTACTGAAATTGGTTCTGCATGTGATATTTAAATGTTGCAGGAGTTTTTATGTGAATTTTTGTTAATTAAAGTAATTAACAAAATTCTGAATAAAATAAATAAAATAGTTTTATTAAATGAGAGTTGTATTAAATTTGGTGAAAATTTAATGCATTTTGATTGGGATTTTGAGTGGAGAAAATGGAGGGCCAAATTTATGTGAGTGGAGCTTCCACCACATGAATGAGGAAGAGGTGCGGCACCCTCCATGGGTGCCGGCCATGGGGAGGTGCTGTCCCCTCTCCTATAAAAGGCCCCCCTCTCACTCCTTCTCACTCACACCTCCTCGTGAAGGATCTCTCTCTCCCTCGAGAATTATTCCCCCATTGTCTCGGATTAGCGAGATAAATTCTCCCAGTGGCATTTCGTCTAGAAGGAGTTGTTGCTTCCGCTGCATCGCTGGAGCGAGGAGGTGGAGGTTTTTCAGTGGCCTGAATGTATGTGCAATCACAGATGCACTCTTGAGTTGAAGTGTTGGACTTCTTCTCAATCCTGAGATCGGCAAGAGTTTGACTACATCATCCACGAGTTCAACCTCGTTACACTTTTTTGGTCTTCAAGGGTATATTCTCTATGGATATATATCCACCCGTTGCTTGTATCTAGTAGATAGATCTTGGCGTATAATAGTTCCCATCATAGGAATTTTTTTGTTTTCTATGCTGCAAACCCAACAGTGGTATCAAAGCCTGATCTATGCGTAGATGCTTTGCACGGGTAGTACACATATGAGTATGTGGGCGATGATGATCATGTTATTGCATCTTATATGTATTTTGGATATTGGTGGCATAGTGGGATGAAGCGGCCCGGACTAACTTTACATGTCCTCGAACATGAGACATGTTCCATGCTTGACATAAAACTAGTTTTGCATAAGTGGCTAGCGGGTGTCTGTCTCTCCTACTATAGTCAATATCTGATTTACAATGAGTTGCTAATTATTTGGTTATCATCGTTGTGGTTCCATGTTCGTAGGTAAGAACGGTTCTATCTTCAAAAACCCTCAGCCACGGAAAAACTTGCAATTGATAAATTAGAAGAGTCTAGTTTAGATCGTTCCTGGGCTAGTGTCATGATATGGTAATGTTATAATTTGAAGTATAGTTGATACTCATGGAAATTATAACATGCCCATCATGTAAGTTCCATTGACCTTGGCCTTACACACAAAGGAATGATAAAGATCATACCACGATGCACATGATAGTGATCAAGTGCAAGATCCATATCATTTCACTTTGCACATATGATGTTTGCATCTTATATTGCTTGTTTGGCATTTTAGTAGCATTATAAGATGATCCCTCTATTAGATATCAAGATAAAAATGTGTTCTCTCATATGTACGCACCGTTTTGTGTTTCGCCACTTCAAGACATCACATGATGATCAGGTGTACTTGAATCCACTATCATAAACGGGTGTAAGATAGTCTTACACAAGCGGGTACTAAGGTTCTTACTTGGTGAGCCTAGCATGTACAGACATGGCCTCGGAATACGGACCGAAAGGTTAAGCATGAGTCATATAGTTGATATGATGCCCATATAGATGCTCGCCTTTGAAGCTACACCGACTCACGTGATGATCTGACTTGGTGTAGTGGATTTGGTTCATGTAATCACCAAAAATACACGAGGGATGTTGGTTTTGAGTGGGAGTTCATTTGTAATTTGGATTAGTTGAACTCGATCTATCATAAACTTGGTCTAAACTTTACAAATTCTGTTGTATATGGAACCACATGCTTTTAATTTCAGTGTGTTCATGGAGAAAGAGAAACTTGCGGCAAATGGTAGGAACGTTAACAACTGGGCCATGAATTTGAGGATTCTCCTCACTGCTGCACAGAAGCAATATCTGCTAGAAGCACTGCTAGGACCCCCACTAGCTCCTGATGCCCATAATGAGGAAAAGAATGTCTATTTGACTCGTCATGAGGACCACAACTTAGTTCATTGTGGCATACTATATGGGCTAGAGTCGGAACTTCGAAAGCGTTTCAAAAATGGCAATACCTTTGATACCATGGGTGAACTGAAAATGATTTTTGATATCCATGCTGCCGTAGAGAGTTATAATGCTTCTGAAAAGTTCTTTAGCTGCATGATGGAAGAGAACAGCTCCTTTAGTAAGCACGTACTCAAAATATCTGGGTACGCCGATAAGCTTGTGTCCTTGATAATAAAGATTCCTATTGACTTAGGCATACATCGTGTTCTCCAATCTCTGCCACCTAGCTACAAGAGCTTCGTGATGACTATAATATGCAGGGCATGAAGAAATATCTCCCCGAGCTTCTGTCAATGCTTAATACCACAAAAGTGGAGACCAAGAAAAAACATCAAGTGTTATGATCAATAAGACCACTAGTTTAAAGAAAGAAAAGAAGGGTAAATAGAAGGGAAAGAAGAATGCCAAATCTATTGCCACTCCTGAAAACAAATCCCGAGCTGGCCCTAAGTTTGAGACTGAGTGCTATTATTGTAAGGGGATAGGCCATTGGAAGAGCAACTACCCCAAGTATTTGGCGGACAAGAAGGCCAGCAAGGCAAACAAAGATATATGTGATATACATGTTATTGATGTGTACTTGACTAGTACTTGTAGTAGCACCTGGGTATTTGATACTTGATCGGTTGCTAATATATGTAACTCGAATCAGGGGCTACAGAACAAGCGACCGCTAGCAAGGGCTGAGGTCAAGATGCGTGTCAGCAATGGATCAAGAGTTGATGTCATTGCTGTCGGAATGCTACCTCTCCACCTATCGTCGGGATTAGTGACAAACCTAGATAATTGTTATTTGGTGTCAACACCCGGATTTTTAATCCCAGATGCCTGTTATGCCATACATCACAATCCCAAGATTACCATTTTTGCGAGACATAACAGATTGGATATCACAGTACATCATACATTACAAGCCATACTAAGGTCTTACACGAATAAAGGATCTCATGATCCAGTCTTAATACAACAAGCAGCGGAATAACTAATAAGCGTAGCGGTGGGATCCATCTTCAGTGGCACAGGCAATGCTAACGATGGAAGATAGTCCTAGTTATCATAGTCGTCCTGCTGTCCTTCATCTTGGTAGTCTCCTTCATAGTCTGGCCATAGTAATAGCTAGGGACCAAAGCCATGAGTAATCTTTAAGTACTCGCAAACTATCACTAACAAGTAAGGTAGTGCTAGTGGGAAAAGCTAACTCTACGTTTATTAGTAAAGTTAAGTTTGAAACCTAATCTGAGTTCAAAAACAAAGAAAGATAAAATAAAGTTCTAGAATCACTTAAGTTGGGAAGCTAGTGTCATAGTCACAACCCTGTTGTGGTCAAGTCAAGATTCATCCTTCATATCATAAGTCATTCTAAAAACATCTGACAACGGAACAGTATTGCCACTCCAATTGTCCATAATCGCGGACGCGGCTAATCGAATAGTTTGACACTCTGCAGAGCTGGTACACTTTCACCACAAGATTCAATACATTTGTGAGGGATAACCCTGAATCATCATACTTAGTATGCAGATAATCAAACATAACCTTTCCTTTACACACCCTAGTATAAGCACCTCGCCTATGAGTATGGCCTCCCAACCATGACCATCTGTCATCTTGGGCACTGCATAGGTGGACAACATCGAGAGGTAGCCTCAGCTCAAACCTCTCCCGTGAGGGAACTAATACTAATGCATATAAACTTCCGGCTAAGCCTTACCCAATTCAGGTATTGTGGTTGTACGATGAAATTGGAATGGTATCGCATCCGAATCCAACCATCAGTTTTGTAAAAGGGCTAAGGCTCATGCCTCAACATTTTCATCAGCATAAACCATTTGTGTTTCTCAACACATGTCAAAACATCTCAATATAATGACTCATCATTCCAAGGTTTTCACAATTCATTTTCACCAAGTGTCCCCATCTAAAGTGACTCAAGTTTTGATTTAGCTCTAAGCTACTAAGTTAAGAGTGTTCACTAAGGTGGGATGCTAATCTCAATCTCATGCCATAGAATGACATCTAAGGTTATCTAGATAGGTCAAGTTTTATACTTTTTATGCTACCTTCACACAAGTAAAGGACTTTAATAAAGTAAAGAAAGTAAAAGCTTGGAAATAAAACTTGGGGTAGGTACTAGTCAAAGTGATATAACCCAAAACATGCATAATGCCTTTGCTTAGGTTATCTAGCTTGCAAGGGTTAGCTTTTATTGTTAATGATGGCTTGCCTTGGTTGGTGTAGTGGTTGAAATTTTCTTCCTCCTCCTCTTGGTAGAACTCCTCCTCCTCGAAAGCTTGGTCGGTACTATCTTCTATAAATACATACGGGATACACAATCACCAAACAATAGTTAACTGGTCTACTTAGCACACTAAGGCACACATTTGATGATCTATTATCATCACAAGCATCACAAGGGTTAATTAACTAGCTTCATTCTTTTTATTTGAGAAAAGTAATTTATACTCATTGAAAATAACGAAGATTTAATATTCTCCAATTAAAATATGGGATCATATGGACACTTGTCATCACCACATATTCTAACATATGGGAATGTGATTTAAAGGTTGGGTCCCATTTTAATAAGTTTAAGTTTAAAATTTAATGATTTAAAGTGACTATAAATTCCTATATAGCATTATTTTGGTAATAGTCTAAAGTCACTGCATGTAAACCTTAATATTATTACATATTCAGATAGGTATGGTTAAATGTGATTTTTGAGAGTTGGAATCAACTCAAAAGCTATTATGGTTGATTTTTGAAAAATGTTTGAATGTACAAATGCTTCTGTCTTGTTATTTTTGCTAGGAGAGATCTCTAACTCTAAATTAATTAAATCCAATGGGCTTGGATAGATCTTTTCAGAAGATTTCAAACAAAATTGGAATCACTCAATTTGGACCTGCACAACTCTCTGAATTGGTTTTTGAACTAAGGGACATAATTGAATTTAAACTTAAATAGAAAAACATATATTTGAATTAATTGGGTCACGCGAGAAAGCTAACGGGCCGACCCAGTGACGCTCAGCAGCGTAGAGGGCGGCTGACAGGTTGGTCCCGCTTGTCAGCGAGATTTAAAACCCGGTATCAAGCGATCTGGGCCACACGATTAGAACGCGGATCAACGGCTCACAGTCGTCGTCGACGACGGACACGTAGCCAGCGAGACCGAACCCTAAACGGATGGTGGGTGTCTACTGGGGATATACCAGGGCTCCAGCTAGTGCAGCGAGGCGGGCGATCGAACTAGACGGCGACGGTGGACTCAGGCCAGGTACCGGCAGGGGCTGAGGTGGACGGAATCGACGGCAGTGTCTCCACCTCTGCAGCGGCTGCCTCCGGTAAAATTCCGGCGGCCTGCTGCTCGAGCTGCTCCGGCAAGAGGTGGGGAAGGACTGGTGGAGAGAGTGGAGTCGAATGGTGTGGAGATGTAGGCTGGGGAAGGCCTCCTTATATAGGCTCGAGGAGGGGACCGAGTGGGCAACGGTGAGCTCGTCGGTGACGATGATAGAGGACGCTATTGGCATGGGCGGCGTAGGTGGACGGTGGCTTGCCTCTTGGCGGTGATCTACGGCTTAATGGTGACGATAGGGGAGGTGGGACTTGGTCGGGAGCATCACGCGCTCTAGGAGACAGGGGTGGTGCTCGACGACGATCACGACGACTGTGGGTCGCGCGGTGATGCACGGCCGTGTCTGGTGGGTTGCTGGGGTCGAGGCGGAGCAGCGTGCAGGATTTGGTGCCAAGGCGCGGTCTGCTGCGTGCGGGCGGTGATCGCACTCTGGCTACATGCAGAAAGAAAGGTCGGCGAGCTTGGGAGTGGTCTAGGGGCTGGGGTTGATCGAGGGGTGGACCGTGGGCGATGGTAGGGTGGCACCTAACTTCCTGGAGCGGCGGAGAGGGGCTGGCGGTCTCCTGCGCCTTGTGCACACTTGGCCGGCGAGCATGGCATCGGGGCGGCATGGCACTGGTGCCAGGGGCTAGGGATAGAGGTGGGTTTGGTCTGGTTGGGCCTGGGGGATACAAGGATGATCAATGCAACCCAAATGGCTCGACAAGATTAGCTCCAAAACAGTAATAGTTAGGCCATAATGATTCTGCTAACAAGGTGTTTGACACAATGGCCGCATGAACCAAATATTTGAATTTTGAGCTAATTTTTGGTGGAGTGATGTAACTTATGCTTAAGCATCTAGTTTTGCTTGGTATTTAAAAATGGAGTTCATTTGAGTGGTTTTTGAATAAGTGTGATCTTGATACCTACACTAGATTCAATTTTCAAATGTCATTTAAATTTAGTGTTTGAATGTTTTTGGGATGAAACAAAGTGGGCCTTGGTACATCACTACTTGTACTAGCAAGGGGTGCAAAGAACCACAATTGTTTCTGTTAAGATTTGAGTTCTAGGAATAGCCAAAGTAGGCTAGGTGATTATAATGGCAAAAGTGACCATTTGCTTATTTTATTCTTTTTGATTTGTTTTTCTTTGGGATTTGCTTGGGGATGATCCAGATGATGTTTAATTCACCTCAGAATCATTTTACAACCAATGGATCACTCAAACATGGCAATTCAAAATAACTCCTAATTTAAATGCACACACATATGAATGCTTAATGATTTTAAATGGAAAAGTTTTTGTTAACCCTAAATTGGGTAGATTTGATCTTGATTAACCTTGGATTAAGGTTTGGGATGTTACATTTGGTGCCTGTACTGAGCATGAACATTGTATGCGGATCATGTTTGATGCGAAGTGGTTATTCATTTAAGTCTAGAAACAATGATTGTTTGATTTATATGAATGATATATTTTATGGTCATGCACCTATGATGAATGGTTTATTTCTGTTGGATATCGATAATAGTATTACACATCCTATATAACTAAATAGTTCATCCCCACTATCTTATTTCTCTAAACATGCAGCTATGCCACATCATGTGTCCACTACCTTGCCATGTCATCTAACTAAAATAATTTTTGTCCCACTATTTGGCAAGTCACCGGGGCTACATATAATTAGATTAGGAAACGTCCCATGCACTTCCACCGGTTCCAGTCTCCTTCACCTTCCATCTGATTTCGTTCTCCTGTGGATGCCGGGAGCCTACAGGTTCCGTATTATTCTCAAGGAGATAAATGCCAACTGAAGGCATAAGTTTGTTTTAGATTTGTTCCTGCCTCCTATGGTATAAGTTTTTTCTTGCTTACTAATTTCCCTAACTAGACTAGCATAATATGATAGGATACATTATGGAGATTTATATTGTCATTATTTCCCTGGTTTATTTGACTATTCCAAGTATTTCATTGACTGTTGTGGGGTTTATATTTTACTACCGAGTAGACTGGGATGAAGAATAAATTACTACCATGCCTAGAAATGTTCATATTTTAAATACCATCAAGTGGTGGCTAAAGGTATGGATATTTTATACCGGATTTTGTATCTATAATGTATATTTGCTATAGTCTTTCTTTTGTCTTGGGAAGGAAAGAGGAACAACAACTAAAAATCTTGGTGACACTACCATGCAACATGGTACTATTATGTGCTTCAATAGAAGCTCATTCAGTTCATCTTAAAATGAAATTTTAGGGATGCATAGGAAATAGCAATTAAAATTGGTGTTAGTCTTGATGTACAACCGAGAAGATAGAAAGAAAAAATCAGCAGCTTTGACTTTATACTACAGTCTTTGCCGATGTCTCATTTTTCTCTTGCACCGTCGAAACACAAAAAATTATGTGATCATCATTAAGAGTGTTAGACCGAACATGTCACGTGTAGTTTATTTACGTGTAATGGCATTACAAATGTAACTAGAACTATTTTTACAAACATTTCCGCCGCAACGCGTGGAGTGTCATCTAGTTCATAATGTTGATGCTAAAAGGATTAAACTTGATGATGATATATCTGCATATATGTGGCACTACCGTCTAGGTCATATTGGCGTTAAACGCATGAAGAAACTCCATTCTAATTAACTTTTGGAATCACTTGATTTTGAATCATTTGATACATTTGAGCCATGCCTTATGGGCAACATGACTAGAATGTCTTTTTCCGGTTCAATGGAACGGGCAATAGATTTATTAGAAATTATATATATTGATGTATGTGGTCCAAAGAGTGCGTCAGCGCGAAGTGGATATCGTTATTTTGCTAATTTCATGGATGATTTTAGTACATACGGGTATATCTATTTGATGAAACACAAGTCTGAAACCTTTGAAAAGTTCAAGGAATTTCAGTGTGAAGTGGAAAATCATCATAATAGAAAGATTAAATTTCTATGGTCGGACCGTGGAGGTGAGTATCTTAGTTATGAGTTTAGCGCACACATGTGAGATTGTGGAATAGTTTCACAACTCACGCCTACCGAAACACCACAACGTAATGGTGTGTCGGAGCATCATAATCGTACTTTCTTGGATATGGTTCGATCTATGATGTCTGTAACTTACTTGCCGCTATCATTTTGGGGTTATGCAATATAAACCGCTACATTTACTTTAAATCGGGCACCATCTAAATCCGTTGAAACGACACCGTATGAATTGTGGTTTCGAAACAAACCTAAGGTGTCATTTCTTAAAGTTTGGGGATGCGATGTTTATTTGAATAAACTTCAACCTAGTAAACTCGAACCCAAAGCGTAAAAATGCGCCTTCATAGGATACCCTAATGAAACAATTGGGTATTCCTTCTATCACAGATCCGAGTGCAAGGTTTTTCATTGCCAAGAATGGATCCTTTCTAGAGAAAGAGTTTCTCGCAAAAGGTGTGAGTAGTCGGAAGGTAGAACTGGAAGAGGTTATTAAACCTTCTCTTCATGAAACAGCAAGTGGCGAAGCACCAAAAATTGTTCTGGAGTTGACTTCACCGAATGAAGAAGGATCTAATGATAATGATCATGAAAATCCGAAAGAGGACACTACTAAACCTCGTAGGTCAAGCAGGACACGTGCAGTACCTGAACTATATGGAAATCCTATTATGAATTTCATGGTTGATGAAATAGATGACCCTGCGATGTATGAAGAAGCGATGATGATCCCAGGTTCCAACAAATGGCTAGAAGCCATGAAATCTGAGATGGAATCCATGTACAAGAACTAGGTTTGGACCCTAGTGGACTTACCTCATGACCAAAAGGCCGTTGAGAATAAATGGATTTTCAAAAGAAAAACCGATGCTGATGGTAATGTGACCATCTATAAAGCTCGACCTGTCACAAATGGGTTTTGAAAAATTCAAGGAGTTGACTATGATGAGACATTCTCTCCCGTAGCGATGCTAAAGTCGGTTAGGATTACGTTAGCAATTGCTCCATATTTCGATTATGAAATATGACAAATGGATGTCAAGACTGCGTTCCTCGATGGTAATATTGAAGAAGAGTTGTATATGATACAACCTTAGGGTTTTGTCGATCCTAAGGATGCCGATAAGGTATACAAGCTTCAGCGATCCATCTATGGACCGAAACAAGCACCCCGCAGTTGGAATACCCGCTTTGATGAGGTGATCAAAGAGTTTGGATTTGTCCAAACTTATGGAGAGGCTTGTATTTACAAGAAAGTGAGTGGGAGCAATGTGGAATTTTTGATATTATATGTGGATGACATATTTTTGATTGGAAATGATATAGATCTTTTAAATAGTGTTAAAAGTTATCTAAACAGCAAATTTTCGATGAAGAACCTTAGTGAAGCATCATTATATTAGGCATTAAGATCTATAGAGATAGATCAAGGCGCCTAATTGGGTTATTGCAAAGTACATACCTTGATAAGATATTAAAGAAGTATAATATGGATGGAAGTAAGAAGGGGTTCTTACCTATGTTGCAAGGCAAGACATTGATTAAGACTCGAAGTCTGACTACAGCGGAAGAAAGAGAGATAATGGATAAGATCCCGTATGCTTCAGCCGTAGGCTCTATAATGTATGCCATGCTATGTACAAGACCATATGTGTCACATGTTATTAGTTTGACTAGTAGGTACAAATATGATCCAGGTTCGGAACACTGGATAGCGGTCAATAATATCCTTAAGTACGTAAGAAGAACTAAGGATATGTTTCTTGTATACGGAGGTGAAGAAGAGCTGACAGCTAGGTGTTATGTCGATGCTAGCTTGGACACCGATCTGGATTACTCTAAGTCTCAATCCGATACGTATTTCTCTTGAACGGATAAGCAATTAGTTGGAGGAGTTCCAAACAACCTGTGGTGGCTAGATCAACAACGGAGGCGGAATATGTTGCTGCTTCAGAAGCGGCACAGGAAGCAGTTTGGATGAAGGACTTCATAATGGAACTAGGTGTGGTTCCTAGTGCGTTGGGCCCAATGATGATCTATTGTGACAAAAATAGAACCATAGCCAACGCCAAGTAACCAAGGTCACACAAGAATTCCAAGCATATTAAGATCTGGCTTCACTCCATCCGCGAGCATGTCAAAGATGGAGATATAAAGATTTGTAAACTATGCATATACCTAAATGTAGCAGTTCCGTTGACTAAAGTTCTCCCTAGGAAAAAACATGATCACCACAAGAACTCCATGGGTGTTAGATTTATCACTATGTAAACTAGATTATTGTCTCTAGTGCAAGTGGGAGACTGAAGGGAATATGCCCTGAGAGGCAATAATAAAGTTGTTATTATCGTATTCCAAGTATATGATATATGTTTATTTTACATGCTATAATTTTATTAATAGGAAATGTTAATACATGTGTGTTTAATAAACAAATAAAGGTTTCCTAGTAATGCCTCTTTTATAAACTAGCTCGTTGATTAACAACATGATCAAGGTTTCCTGATCATGGACATTGGATGTTGTTAATAACGAGGTCACAACATTAGTGAATGATGTGATGAACATTCATCTGAAGTATAGCATTACAATAAAAGTCATTGTGTTTATATTGCTATAACATCATACGAAGTAATCTTAGTCCTTAGACCATGATATCATGTTAATTGCTAACACTAGAAGAGTAACTTGATAACATCAAACGTCACACCGTAAAAGGGTGACTATAAAGGTGGCTTTAGATACTCCAAAGGTGTTATGTTGAGGCTCATGGATCAAGATTGGGATTTGTCCATCCCGATGACGGATAGATATACTATGGGCCCTCTCGGTGATATCACATTAAGATAGCTTGCACACAAGTGATGTGATCACTAGAATGTTATATCACGGGAACAAGAAAAGAGTGCATGTCGGTAACGAGATCAAACTAGGTATTGAGATACCGATGATCGAATCTCAGACATATAACATATCGCAAGACAAAGGGATTTAGTTACTAGCGTTAAAGGTTCTCACAATCAGAGAAGTCATCATGGAATGTGTGGGAGTTAGTATGGATCTCCATGTCTCGCTTCTGATTATTGATTCGAGAATGGTCTCGATCATGTCTGCATTATTCGTGAACCATAGGGTGACACACTTAAGGGATACCAACACCATTTGGAGCAAATATGTTCTAGACGAATGAATTGCAAAGCGCTGGAATTATTTCAATGGACACCGAAATTGTTTCGGGTGAAATTGCTAAAATTGGTTCTGCATGTGATATTAAAATGTTGCAGGGGGGTTTATGTGAATGTTTGTTAATTAAAGTAACTAAAAAAATTCTGAATAAAATAAATGAAAGAGTTTTATTAAATGAGAGTTGTATTAAATTTGGTGGAAATTTAATACATTTTGAGTGGTGAAAATGGAGGGCCAAATTCATGTGAGTGGAGCTTCCACCACATGAATGAGGAACAGGTGGGAGACCCTCCATGGGCGCCGGCCATGGGGAGGGGCTTCCCCCCTCTCCTATAAAAGGCCCGCCTCTCACTCCTCCTCACTCACACCTACTCGTGAAGGATCTCTCTCCCCCTTTAGAATTATTCCCCCATGGTCTCGGATTAGCGAGATACATGTTCCTAGTGGCCTTTCATCTGGAAGGAGTTGCTGCTTCCGCTGCATCGCTGGAGCGAGGAGGTGGAGGTTGTTCGGTGGCCTGAACGTGTGTGCGATCACAGATGCGCTACTGAGTTGTGGTGCTGGACTTCTTCTCGATCCTGAGATCAGTAAGTGTTCGACTACATCATCCACGAGTTCAACCTCGTTACATTTTGTCGGTCTTCAAGGGTATGTCCTCTATGGATGTATATCCACCCATTTCTTGTATCTGGTAGATATATCCACCCATTTCTTGTATCTGGCGTATAATAGTTCCCATCATAGGAATTTTTTTCTATGCTGCGAACCCAACAATGCTTCCTTCAAGTGGTTAGTTTTGGGAACTATGGTTTTACATTGCTCCATACTTTTCGCCACAATTGCATTATCACTAACATCTTCTTGGCAACAATTAACAATACTAGACTTCTCTTTGTGCCCCTAGGACGTGGCTGGTAGACAGAACGCTTTATGGTGATGGCGCTACATCTACGTGCAAGAGAAAATATGCATTCCCAGAACACTAAGTGATAGCTCTTTCAGAGCAACAACATCACGTTCTTATGTTTTGGGCCTCACCACGTCTCAAAACCGAATTCGCGTCGCTAAATCGTGCGATAGTATTCCGAATCATGTAGTATACGATCTAGTCAGCGTCGGTTATTGCACGATGACTCTTACGTAGGTAGACAAACTAAGAGAGGCTAGCAAACTTCAAGTTTAAGATCACCTCATGGGTAAAACGTCATTTCATAGACCAAGCCTAAGCAGGTAGGTCAAAGATTCACAACGTGGCTATCATGATCACAAGGTCTACACTAGCTATTATGAATTCTACCATAGTCACAATGTTTCGCAGTTGTTTGGCACGTCATGTCATAATCATATTCTGTAAAAGATCCTTTTGTAGAGTATCATGATTCCACATATGCACGTGTATCTAGGCACACGGTATATACCGCCAGAAGTCTAGTGGCAAACGAAGCAAACAGATCGTCGACGGGCGCGACGTCATAAAAACCACACGTGCTGAAAAGGTGTGTGCTCTTAAAGTATCACATATATTTTACGTCACAAAGAATAATAAACTCTTAGACACGTGAACTGAAAGTTACATCGACAATAAGCAAAGATAACAAAATCCTCTTATTTATCCAAGAGTATGGTACACCGCAGGTTAAAAGACTAAGAAACTAAAAACTCACATTGACTTAGCTCTGTCTAACATGCTAGATTCTAGACTACTCCATAGAAGAACGTCTTCCGTGTGTAGAATACTTAATGATCACCGCCCCTCCCGCTGATTTCCTCTTTCTTTCCAGCAACACAGATAGTTGTAACACCCTCGAATTGGCCCTATGCAAGTTTCAGCGATTCCCGCCAATCCCGCATAAAAACGATTCAAAGATGCCCACCAGGCACTTGCGTGCGGGTGAAAAACAAAGTAATATCATTACACAATAGTCCACGATGGAACCCACAGAACATACATATACAACAACGACTCCATGAGTCAAGAATGTAGATATACAATACAAAGATCCAAATCGCCTTGAAAATGATACAACATCCGAGTACGGATAAGATGCAAATGGGGCTAAGAGCCCTGAAAAATAACCAATGGCTTCCATAACCCTTCCCAGGCCGAGTCGGAAGGGTAACCCTGCTAACGACGTTGATCTTATACCTGCTAAAACAAAAGGGTGCCGACAAAGGGCAAAGGAAAAAGGGAGCGGTCAGTACTGAGGCCAGTACACGGCGAGTCTAAAATTCGGCGGCTCTCGCCTACATAGGTATGGTGGACTAAAGCGGCAGCAAAGCATGCACTAAACAACCTATAGAGACTCGATACAATTGTTGGCTATTAGAGAGGGATAAGAAAGACATATTCAGAACCACCTGATACTAACACCAAACATACCCATCCTGGTATTTCCCCCTTGAGACTAGACGAGGAAGTCATGCCAAGGAAACTCATACAGTTGGCAGTTTTATTCATTCATTCCATGGTGGTAGTCCAACTTACTAGTCATACCATTTACAAGTCATATTATAACAGCAATTCATTAGTTATAGTTGTCTATGATCGAGAAACTATGCTCCAAGTCGTCCATAACTGCAGACACGGCTTTTTGAAAAGATTTAACCCTGCAGGGGTGCACCAAAGTATCCAAACACACTTCAACCCTTATTGACAGATCCGAATATGAATAATATCCTGAACATACACCCAACGGTATGCGACGAGGTCTCGTACATGACATTTCCCAGACCCAAAGCAAGTACATGGGGGCCACCCCACTAAGCTTCCCGCAACAAAGTCGGCCGGTCTCCGATATGGACCCAGGGTTTGTGTCGACGGCTGTAAACGATTGGGAACCCGAAAGTGTGACTGGGCTTGTCGATACAGCGAAAACGTGTCACGAGTCCTAAACAGTACATGTGCTCCATGCACAATCGTAATTAAAGTAGTAAAGCATGGCATAAGTATAGGATAGTAATAAATGCCCAAACTACTTTGTGGCTCCTAGAACAGTACTTTGAAATCAGGTAGTAAGACGATGGGGTGCCCACAAACCCACATGTTGTTAGCGTGCTCGATCTCGGAACAGGTGTTAAGAACTTGGGTCCTAAGTGGACACAAGTGGGCGGTTAAAAACCAAATATTGACTATTACCCACCGATGCCTCTACATTATATCTATTTCCAGCATTTTAATTGATAGTTATACTGTAAGCCATGATTACTCCACCATTAAGCTTGTGCCAACCTTCCATCAACGGTGGAAAGACAACGACGCAAAGCAGCACTTGAGCAAGCAACTACAACTCGCAAGGCCGACTATCTATCAAACAGCAGGCAATAGGATGTGTCCAAGGCAATATAGAGGCTGCAAGGAATATAAATGGTGCACGAAAACTAAAGCATCGCAACACGTATAGCAATAGATCAACAGGAGGAAATAATGACTATAAAAGCAAAATAGGTAGAAAGAGGGAGAATGCTCGCCAGGGAAACATAGTTGAAGGTACATATCCAAAGAACTTGTCGATACTCGCATCAACTCAACAGCCTAATCCGCGAAGAAGCAAAGCACTAAAAGAAAACACCGGATGCACTAATTAATACTACGGCAAAAGATCGGGCATGATGCATGGCATGGCAGAGATGTGATGCAACTAGGCAATATTAAGTGGAACAGGGCCCCACAATTAATTAGAAGGTTCATGTTGTTTAGATACCCCGCAATTTAAATGTTGTCTTAACAAGGGAAATCATGGCACCGGTTTGCTATATAAATTTAAATGAAGGCAATATAAGACTAGATTTGCCCGCATATGGTTTCCATATTTAATTTAGGCAAATCATCGAAATACCCCTAACAAATGAATATGTATGCGGGTATAAACAATTAATATGCAACAAGATAGATATCATATATTATAAAAATATGGGTCTCAGAAAAGGGATCACACATTAGAGGTTGAAGATCTTGGTTTCGAAGGGGTTAGGTCTTCGGAGTTGGAGAGCTTGGCGTCCATGAAGGGGACCTCGGCGCTCCGTGGTCTTTGGGTCCGGGAAGGAGATCTTAAGTAGGCATCGTCCTCGGTTTCTGGCAAGGAGATCATGTCCTTCACGGCTTCGATTATCAGTGGTGACCTTGAATGGGCGTCGGTGGTTCATCGGGTACTCCTCATGATGTATATCGGAATACCTTGGCACCAGTCTCGGTATCGGACGATCTTGTGAGAGTGGCTATTGTTCCTAGCAAACTCTTAGTGGCCACGACACCAACAGTTAAATGGTGAGAGGGGAGCGCACATCCACAGGAAGCAGAGGACTAGCAAGATAAGATAAGACATGACGACATACTCGGCAGCAACAATCTTCGCATGCGTTGCAGAGCGGAGTCAACGGATCATGCACATGTCTAGGAGACAGCGCATGAGAGGCCTGGCCTTGAGCAAGGGCACGCTAGACTGACTGCAGAGAGGCGATCGGCGCCAGGGAAAATCTTGAGGGCGTGGAGGAGCTCCTACGGGGGAGGAGACGACCTGGACGGAGGACCTCATGGCGCAGTGGCGAGGAGGTGCTCGGGAGGAGCCGTGGCGGGGAGGAGGACGTAGAGGGAAGGGACATGGCCGGCTGTGCAGAGGGAGATGGTGCACCGCAGTGCAAAGGAGGCACAATCGGTGGGGTCGCCGGCACACGCGCGCCACACGCAGGGCTCGTAGAGGACCTCTGGTTGCAGGGAGGAACCACGGTCACCGAAGAGGGCAAACTCGAGTAGGGAGGACGAGGGACCCATGCAGCGGCCGAAGCACGGACCCGCAACAGGGGTCAGGGAGGATGGCAAGGAAGGGCCGCGGGGAGAATGGCGGTGCGGGCCAGCGAAGGAGAGCCTGCGAGCGGCGGCGCCTGGGGCCCGACGAGGGGCGCGAGGATGGCGGGTTCGATGAGCTCTACCACGGGGAGGTTGAGCGCGTCGTGGACGAAGAGGGCAGGGCGAGGGATGAGGGCGGTGACTCGCAGAGGAATCGAGGCGAGGTGGGGCTTTGCTCAGGGAAGATAGGATCGTGAGGCAGCGGTTGGTGGAGATAGGGTGCAAGACAGGTCGCGGGGTGGTATGGGTCAAGCGGGGGAGGCGGGTCACGTGGTGGGGCCAAACGACGGTGAGGAGAGATGTTCCAGGGGTTACGAGTGACGCGGCTCACTACGGTGTGCCGAAGGGACGAGGTGGCGTCAGGTGATGGCGCGCGAGTGCGCGCGGTTTGGTTTGATGCGTGTATGGGTCGGTGAGTGCGGCAGCAGTGGAGGGATGTGGGGTGTGGGGTAGGTGGCTGAGGGGATTAGGTCTAGGATTTGCTGGGGTTGTAGGCCGGCTGCTGGCCGGGCCTTTGGGCCTGGCCGGTCGCGGCCTCCCCCAGGAAAAAAAATTTTATTTATTTATTTGTTTTAATTTAAAATTATTTTTGTTAATAGTTTTTAGACAAATAAAAGATCTAGATATGATCGAGGTTTTGATTTGAAATAAAGATAGGGGATTTTTAGAAAACAAAGATATGCTTTTAGAAAATAGTTTTAGGCAAACATATGCATGATGACATGACGATGCTCAAAGGTAATGTGCCATGATGACATGAGCATCCTATCATGATGATGCACAAGAGAAAAACACAACGATTACTAGTAGTGGTTTTACCTGGGTGCTACAATTCGACACCACTAACAAGGGATCTCGTCCTTGAGCTCCGCCTCATGGTACGGGGAAGAAGGCTGCTGATTTGAATCTTCTTGCTTCGTGTAGATCGTCGCGACACCACTAACAAAGATTCTTCCTCCATCTTGAAATTGGCGACACCACCAACAAGGGATGGTTGCTCATGTTCGCCGAGAGAACACTCTGGAGAATCAAAAGACGAAGGTAGAGGTCTCGAAAGATAAGGCCACCTCTAACTTCCATGAAAGGAGTAAAATCGCATTGATCTGCCATCCAACATACAAAAGTGAATGATAAGAGTAGTGGTATGGTAGCTACTCCATCCCGCACTCAAAGAATTACTCTATACACAACTAGAAGAATCATGCAACCAACTTTCGGAATTCAGACTGAAGATCTTTACAAGCGATGTTCGGAAACAAAGGATCGATGTAGGCTGTTCATTGGATCTGGTGTAGATGATATCGTTGCATTGGGGACCAACATAAGATATAAAAGAAATCGTATGAAAAACACAATGATTAGGTTCCACAATGGTTCCATTGGCATGAACAACACATGCTCAAGGTATACTCCAACTTCACTAATGCTCATCATTCTCATATGTTTTTCAACGATATAGATATCCGTCAAGGTGCACATATAGATAAAGAGATCAAGGACAAAATATTGGATGAAGGGTACAACACACGAGATGTAGATTAGATGATTGTATCTCCACCGTTATAAAAGGGAGAAAGAGAAATCCTTAAGGTACGACGGAAACCCAACCACGAGAAATCCTGGACTCGAAGAAAAGATAAGAGTAGATTCAAAATACGTAGAGGTAAGAGGAGAATAGCAGAGCGGTAAGGAGTAAAAGCAGACCTAATCATATCTATCCAACCGATTTTTTTTCAAAATAGTTTTGACACTCTACAACGTCCGTTAGCTAGGTTATCCTATAGGCTGGACTAGTGGGGTATCGCAACTGTTGAGTTCTGATACCACTCTGTAACACCCTCGAATCGGCCCTATGCAAGTTTTAGCGATTCCTGCCAAACCCACATAGAAACGATTCAAAGATGCTCACCTGGCAGTTGCATGCGGGTGGAAAATGAAGTAATATCATTACACAATAGTCCATGATGGAACCCACAGAACATACATATACAACATAGACTCCTTGAGTCAAGAATATAGATATACAAGACAAAGATCCAAATCGCCATGAAAACGATACAACATCTAAGTACGAATAAGATGCAAATGGGGCTAAGAGCCCTGAAAAATAACCAGTGGCGTCCATAACCCTGCCCAGGCCAAGCCATAAGGGTAACCCTGCTAAAGACGTTGATCTTATACCTGCTCAAACAAAAGGGGTGTCGACCAACGGAAAATGAAAAAGGGAGAGGTCAGTACTAAGGCCAGTACACAGCGAGTCTAGAATTCGGTTGCTCTCACCTACATAGGTATGGTGGACTAAAGCGGCAACAAAGCATGCACTAAATAACCTATAGAGACTCGATATAGCTGTCAACAATTAGAGAGGGATAAGAAAGACCTATTCGGAACCACCTGATACTAACACCAAACATACCCATCCTGGTATTTTCCCCCTCGAGACCAGACAAGGAAGTCATGGCAAGGAAATGCACACAGTTGGTAGTTTTATTCATTCATTCCATGGTGGTAGTCCAACATACTAGTCATATCAGATACAAGTCATATTATAACAGCAATTCTTTAGTTATAGTTGTCTATGATCGAGAAACTATGCTCCAAGTTGTCCATAACCGCGGACACGGCTTTTCAGAAAGATTTAACCATGCAGGGGTGCACCAAAGTATCCACACGCACTTCAACCCTTCTTGTCAGATCCAAATATGAGCAAGATCCTGAACATACACCCAACGGTATGCAACGGGGTCATAGACACGACGTTTGCTAGACCCAAAGCAAGTACATGGGCCCACCCCACTAAGCTACCCGCCACAACGTCGGCCGGTCTCCGATACGGACCCAGGGTTTGTGTCGATGGCTATAAACGACTAGGAATCCGAAAGTGTGACTCGGCTTGTCGATACAGCGAAAACATGTCACAACTCCTGAACAATACAGGTTCTCCACGCACAATCATAATTAAAGTAGTAAAGCATGTCATAAGTACTGGATAGTAATAAAGCCCCAAACTACTTTGTGGCCCCCAGCATAGTACATTGAAATCAGGTAGTAAGCCAATGGGGTGCCCACACACCCACATGTGGTTAGCGCGCTCGATCTCGGAACAGGTGTCAAGAACTCGAGTCCTAGGTGGACACAAGTGGGCGGTTAAAAACAAAATATTGACTATTACCCACCGATGCCTCTGCATTATATCTATTTCCAGCATTTTAATTGATAGTTATAATGTAAGGCATGATTATCTCCACCATTAAGCATATCCACCATTAAGCTTGTGCCACCCTTCCATCAACGGTGGCACGAGAACGATGCAAAGCAGCACTTGAGCAAGCAACTACGACTCGCAAGGCCGACTATCTATCAAACAAAAGGCAATAGGGTGTGTCCAAGGCAATATAGAGGCTGCAAAGATTATAATTGGTGCATGGAAACTAAAGCATCACAACACGGATAGAAATAAATCAACAGGAGGTAATAAAGACTATGAAAGCAAAATAGGTAGAAAGGGGGAGAATGCTCGCCTAGGAAATATAGCCGAAGATACATATTCGAAGAACTTGTCGACATTCGCATCAACTCAATGCCCTAATCCACGAAGAAGCAAAGCACTAAAAGAAACACCGGATGCACTATTTAATATTACGGCAGAAGATCGGGCATGACGCATGGCATGTCAAAGATGTGATGCAACTAGGCAACATTAAGCGGAACCAGGGCCCGATAATTAATTAGAAGATTCATGTTGTTTTGATACCCCACAATTTAAATGTTGTCTTAACAAGGCAAATCATGGCACTAGTTTGCTATATAAAATTAAATGGAGGCAATATAAGACTAGATTTGCCGTCTTATGGTATCCATATTTAATTTAGGTGAATCATCGAAATACCCCCCAAACAAATGAATATGTATGCGAGTATAAACAATTAATATGCAACAAGATAGATATCATATATTATAAAAATATGGGTCTCAGAAAATAGGATCACACATTAGGGGTCGAAGATCTTGGTTTCGAAGGGGTTCAGTCTTTGGAGTTGGAGAGCTTGGCATCCATGAAGGGGACCTCGGCGCTCTGTGGTCTTCGAGTCCAGGAAGGAGATCTTAAGTGGGCATCATCTTTGGTTTCCGGGAAGGAGATCATGGCCTTCGCGGCTTCGATTGTCGGTGGTGACCTTGAATGGGCATCGGTGGTTCATCGAGTACTCCTCATGATGGATTTCGGAATACCTTGGCATCGGTCTTGGTATCGGACGATCTTGTGAGATTGGCTATTGTTCCTGGTGAACTCTTAGCAGCGACAACTATTGGAAATATGCCCTAGAGACAAATAGTAGTAAGGACTATTATCATATTTCATATAGTTTATGATTAAGTTTTATATCATGCTATAACTGTATTGAGTGGAAACATCAATACACGTGTGATATACAAACAACCAGGGGTTCCCAGTGAAACTCTAGTCACTGGTTCATTGGTCAACGAATGATCGTGTTTCCTAATCATGTGGCATTTATGCCAGTTGGAAATGAGGTCATCTCATTCGGGGAATGAGATGATGAACCAATACCCAACCTAAACATCGTGACCTGATCATGTCACGAAGTTCAAGTTACGATGATTAGAAATGGATCCTCGTAGACTATTCCTTAGACCATGAGGCTATATCAATCAATGTCTCCCGAGAGTGCTTAGATAGCATCAAACGCCATCTGGTAAAACGGTGGTTATAAAGGTGTGTTCAGGTACTCAGAGGAAATAGTAGAGGCAATATATGTTAAGAGCGGGATTTGTCCGTCCATGTGACGGAAAGATACTCAAGGGCCCACTCGGACAAGTTATATCCAATAGCTGTGCAGCGTGTCATTAGATCACGTGGATATCACTTGTCGGAACGAGTTAAGTAGCATTGTTCAGTAACGAGATTGAACACGACATGGTGATGTCAATGATCAGATCTTGGGCAATGCAAGTATCGAATGACAAAGGGAATAAGACACGACTGTCCCGGTTCAAACGACGAAAGATCTTCGTGGAACGCATAGGGGTCACATGGCCATCCAGGTCCCTCTGTCGATCATTGTGGTGGGAGTGTCCTGACCATGTCTGGAGTGTTCCCAAACCGTGGGGTATCACGCTTAAGGGCTTGATGATTCTTAGAGAGCATTTATAGGATCGGTAGAATCACCGAAGAAAAGAAGGGAGAAAACCGGAAGGGTTTCGGTAAATCCGGAGGATGCCCGGAGTGGAGGTGGAAGGTGTTCCATGGCCACGGAGATTAAATAATATGTGAATGAATGTTAAATATTGATTTAATCATTTATTCATAATTATTTAATAAAGAGAAAATCAATTAAAAAGGTCAAAGGCTTAATGGGCCAATTCCGGAGGGAGAGGGCCCATTAGGGGAAAGGAGAGAGGGAGAGGGACCAAGGGGGAGGCCGGCTGGGCCTTGCCCCCACCCCCCCCCCCCCCCCCCCGCGGGGCCCACTAGGGGCTGGCCGGCGGCAACCCCACCCCCTCCTCTCCTTTAGTCCCACCTCGGGACTTGAGGGGAGGTAGTACCTCCCCTCCCCCCATATATAGTGGGGTATTTGGCCTAGAAAGATACACCAATAATCAATAAAGGTCTCCCCACTTTTGGGAGGACCTCCAATTGACATTTTCTCTCTCCCCCTCTCTCTCTCTCTCTCTCTCGTGACCATGGTCCCAATTCTAGACGGCGCGAACGACAGACATCTTCACCGCGGAGCGCCATCACGCTGCGGGATTCGGATCCAGGAGCTCTACTTCTGCAACTGTTGCTGGATCGGGGAAGCGGGAGTCATCGTCAGGCAACGGACGTATGTAACTCCCTGCGAGGTGTCGCACTTGAGGCACTCAAGTCGTTGGAGCTAGAAGGAGGGCAAGGCCTTCATCATAACCTTGAGGTCGGCTTCGGCTTGTCTACATCAACCACGCTCTCCTGAGCGTTGCCAATACTTTTCGGTCTTCGAGGGTAAGTTCGCAAAAAGCTCCTCCCATTACTGTATTACTAATAGATAGGTCCTGGCATCTTCAGGGGTTCAGGGGTGTAGAGTAAAATTTATTGTTTTTATGCGCGAAACCCCTACAGTGGTATCAGAGCTAGATCTATGCGTAGTAATGCTAGTACGGGTAGAACACACGAGATGTAGCATGTGGGCATTGATCTTTTAGTTGTTACCCACCCATGTGTACTTGTGTATACCGAAGTAATGCTTGGTGAAGCGGCCCCCAACCGACTTTACGCGTTCATTCGCTAGACTGGTCCACGCTTGACATACGGCTTGCACCGTATTAAGTGGCTTAGGGGGGTGTTTGTCTCTCTCGCATTAGTTGGTATACCATTTGCAACGGAGGGCCCCGAAAGGGGTGTAGTAGAGACAACTACTTGATCAGCGTTGTGTTGAAAGTTCGTAGGTAAGAACGGTTCTTGTGCTAAAGCCCATTCAGCCACGTAAAACATGCAAAGATAAAGTAGAGGCATCTAACTTTGTTTTGCAGGAAGGCGTTGCTTTGTGATATGGTTGTGGCAAAGGTAAAGTGATTACCTTTTGTTACGTAGTAGTAGATAGTCACGGAGGTGACGAACTACCACGCCAGAATGACACCAGTACCCTGGTGTCTACGGCGCCAGAACCCTGGTGTCTACGGCGCCGGAACCCTGACGCCGGAACCAGGTGATGGCGGATGGAGATCACGACGTGAAGGACCATATCACATAGCATTTACATTCAATGGTATTGTTTGTATGTATTATCGTGTGCTAGTATTAGATACTCGACGGTATCCTAATAAGATGATCCATGTTAAAATTACTAACGATTGTGTTCCCCCTTAGTGTGCACCACCAAGAAAGTTCTTCGGTATGAGGCAGGTCATGATGATCGGGTGTCAAACATATCTACATTCACACACAGTGGGTGCAAGCCATGTTGCACAACGAATATACTAAGGTTGAGTTGGCGAGCCTAGCATGTACAGACATGGCCTCGGAACGCGGATGGTCGAAATATCGAGCACGAGTCGCATGAATGATGTGACCGACATTTAGCGTCCACCCTTGAACCCACATTGATGGCCGTGATGATCGGGGGAGATGCGGCTGATAGGGGTCGTGTTATCACTAGGAACCCTCACTGGGGATAGGTGTTTCTGAGTGGAGTTATTATTAACTCATTTCATTATAAACTAAGTCTAAATTCCTTTTGCAATTATAAATGTAGATGGGACTTTTCGTGTTGACAATTTAATGGTTAGAAGGAGAGAAGATCAGATTAGATGGATCTAACTTCTCCATTTGGGTTGCCAGTCTCCATGTTCTCCTTAGCGAGAACGACGTGGTCGACTACATACTCGACGGGATGGATTTGGATCTGTCCACGGACCTTGAGACCCTAGAGGAGCGGAAAGACCGCTATCTCCGTCGTGAGATGGCCTCCTATATTTGAGTTGTGATGCGTTTCGAAATGGTGCACGAGCTGTGGCCTTTCGTGGGTGATGTCAACCCTGGTTCGGTAATGTTGCAGCTTAGGACACATTTCGTGGAGCAGACACGCATCTAGGAGCATGAGTTGATGGAAGCCTTCCTCTCCATTAAGATGGAGGAGAACTCGTCACTGGACAGCCACTTGCAGCACATGCATGATGTGTACATGAGGCCAGCATACTTCCTGGACGTCTGGATTTCAGGCTCTTTTGCAAATGTTGTTGTGCTGCGGTCGCTGCCACCAAGCTACCAAGCACAAGTCAGGACTTGCGTAATGAGGGGCGACACGGAAATGGAGTTCCACCGGTTTATGACACATCTCAGGAATGTGTTGGTTGAACCAGATGTCGCTCAGGTCATCGACGACAAAGGTATATATTTGATATACAGTTTTATAAATGTTATAATCTTGCAAACACATTGCAGTGTTAAGTATATCTGATACTTGTTCTGTTTTAATGAAAACAGGTCCTTCTTCATGAGAGGTGCTTGCTGGAGAGGAGGTGACGTTGCGTGTTGATGGCGAGCATGATGATGATGGCCGACGAAACTCTCCCTCGACATTTATCACTTAGTTTGCGTTTTAGGATGATTAATGTAATCGAGAGATTTGAACTTCTTTAGTTTGTCTCACACTTCGTGAGACGGTTATTCATATCAGTTTGTAACAAACAGTTGTTCTACTTTTATGAATGATTTCTATTCGTGTTCATATCTTGTTTGATTATGTGTGAATTATCCTTGTTGTTTGAAACTAATTGATAATGTATGAACATTTGTAAAACATTAAAATGCCTTGTTTAAAATACCCAACTTAATGATATTTCATTAATGAATGAAACCATTGTTTAAATTCAAATTTATGTGATAATATGTGAAAGTCATTTGATTTATTCTCACATATAAATCATGCCTAAGTTCGGCAAAATAACTTGAACACCGTGTATTACTTGAATACAAAGTGTTTAAAGAATTGTTAAAAGTAAATACATATTCGATGTATTGTGTTTTAACGAAAATGGTAATTATCATTAAATGATTGTTTAAATGTGTAAAGTAGTTTACCAAAGGAAACATGAATATGAAACTATTTGATTTGATCAAAATGTTTCATCAACAAAGGGTATAAATATAAAAGAGAATCAAATTGCTATGATTTGATCAATAGTAATGAAATTCAACTTTATAAGAATGGCATAAAAGAAATTGTGGAATGCAAAGTGTTTTGAAACGTCAAAATACAAAGTATCACAATGTGATATTAGATATCAAAGAGGGTTAAATAGAAGGCACCAAATAAATCGTTGTAGTGTAGATGTAGAGACCATTAGTTAGAAATAGTTAGCACTCAATTAGAATTGGTAAACCATTTGAATTCATGAAAGTATTGGGGTTATTCGATATAACCAAAACAATAGCGAATAAGTCCTTGTAGAGTATTCATTGGAAACTTTGAATACGAAACCCATAGATCAAACCAAAAGGAAAGCAAGATTCGTATTGCTTGGATTTTGGTGCATTCTTGAGAAAGCTCACTTCTAGTGATGTTTCTCAATTATGGAGCAAATGGAAATTAGTGTAAAACACGATGAGGATTCAAAACCCTGCATCAGAGTGTTGAGAAGCGCAACGGACAGCGTTCCTGAAGAATTCTCTTCACGGAAGGAAGGAATCAATGATTTTGATCATTGTGTTTTTCCCTCCACTATTGTTTTTCACTACATGAAGTAGGATTCAAAATGTAAATCCATATCTTGTATGGAGACATTTGTGAATCACTTGTCATGATTTTTGGAATATGACATACCTATGAACTACAAAGGAAATAATGGTAAACTAAATTATGATAAATCCTAAAATCAAAACTCCCTTGAGATTAGAAAGCAGTTCGTTGCTGAATCTCACAAGTAAAGGGGTTACTTGGAATTTCCTCAAATGACTGCCAAGCCATAGTAGGAAAAAGGGGTGAATTACAAAAGCATAATTTGTCAAGTATTGGATGAATTCAAATGAATTTGATTCAAGTGTGCTAATAAAAGTACTAGTATCTCATAGTAAATATCCAAGTTTGATATTGGATCAAAGGATTTTGAAGTTGTTCAAAGTAGTAAGGAGATATGCAATTTGCATAAAATTGAGTGGGAGCTATGAAAGTCTTCCTTAAACAATATGTGATTGACATATTTTAAGTGGGAGCAATATAAGACTCGAATTCAATTATGTAGGAACATATTTTGAGTGGGAGCTTATAGGAGTAATTCTTAAATATGTTAAGGATGAAAGTGCAAATACTTATAAATAATGATTTATAAGATGTAGAAGTTGATAATAGGGGTATTATGATATTATGTAGCATTCCTTAAGTGATTCTGAAAATGGTTTCGGAATAGAAGATAATTAAGGAACTGGTCCTTAATAACTCAAATTAGGAAGAGTGTTAAGTTTAGCATCAACGTTTGAAAGAAAGAAAAGGATGATCGTCATCTACTATGTTAAGACATAGGTTCTATCTTAGTAAACCATGATGACAACTTAGCATAATATGTGATCGAATAAGGAACGTTTGAAAGTGATTAAGTTCGAATCACACAACGTTGAGCTAAGTTTGTCCGTAGTGTCTAGTAGAGAACTGTGGACATATTTTCCAAATCCATAAAGGATGACATATCTTAAAGCATAAAGAGTTATGTTATAAGGGAATATGTTGGAAACTCCTGTAGATACCAATTAAAGTCAAATAGGAAGCGAGGTGAACAAAACATCAAAAGTTGCACAGAGTGCTCTAGTATTTCGATGAATACATTTATAATAATAGATAAGGGTACCATAAAAAGTGTTGTATAATGTTATGGCGGGCCTAGTTCGCTTTTAACATAGAATGATGTGTCCCAGGGCATAGTGCCCATGAGAAAGCCCTCGAGGTTGATCTAATGTCACTGTAGGCTCCTGGAATCAAGCCTCGCTCTACTGCCATAGCGACGATGCATACACACAGATGCTATCATGTGATGATAAAGTATTAATGTCAATCAAGGTGACATTAGTAAGTTGCGAAGGATTTGGGATTGTAAAGTACAGACCCAAGAATCAACCTCTTCCATGAGCAAGCATGTTCAGGGTACCGGTAACATGGTGCCAATGATTTAGAACAAATGCAGCTAGCGTATTTGTACTCTAGTGCAAGTGGGAGACTGTTGGAAATATGCCCTAGAGACAAATAGTAGTAAGGAATATTATCATATTTCATATAGTTTATGACTAAGTTTTATATCATGCTATAACTGTATTGAGTAGAAACATCAATACATGTGTGATATACAAACAACCAGGGGTTCCCAGTGAAACTCTAGTCACTTGTTCATTGGACAACGGATGATCATGTTTCCTGATCATGTGGCATTTATGCCAGTTGGAAATGAGGTCATCTCATTCAGAGAATGAGATGATGAACCAATACCCAACCTAAACATTGTGACCCAATCATGTCACGAAGTTCAAGTTATGATGATTAGAAATGGATCCTCGTAGACTATTCCTTAGACCGTGAGGCTATATCAATCACTGTCTCCCGAGAGTGCTTAGATAGCATCAAACGCCATCTGGGAAAACGGTGGTTATAAAGGTGTGTTCAGGTACTCAGAGGAAATAGTAGAGGCAATATATGTCAAGAGAGGGATTTGTCCGTCCATGTGACGGAAAGATACTCAAGGGCCCACTCGGAGAAGTTATATCCAATAGCTGTGCAGCGTGTGATTAGATCACGTGGATATCACTTGTCGGAACGAGTTAAGTAGCATTGTTCAGTATCGAGATTGAACACGACATGGTGATGTCAATGATTAGATCTCGGGCAATGCAAGTATCGAATGACAAAGGGAATAAGACACGACTATCTCGGTTCAAACGATGAAAGAGCTTCGTGGAACGCACAGGGGTCACATGGCCATCCAGGTCCCTCTGTCGATCATTGGTGTGAGAGTGTCCCGACCATGTCTGGAGTGTTCCCGAACCGTGGGGTATCATGGTTAAGGGCTTGATGATGCTTAGAGAGCATTTATAGGATCGGTAGAATCACCGAAGAGAAGAAGGGAGAAAACCGGAAGGGTTTCGGTAAATCCGGAGGATGCCCGGAGTGGAGGTGGAAGGTGTTCCATGGCCACAGAGATTAAATAATATGTGAATGAATGTTAAATATTGATTTAATCATTTATTCATAATTATTTAATAAAGAGAAAATCAATTAAAATGGTCAAAGGCTTAATGGGCCAATTCCGGAGGGAGAGGGCCCATTAGGGGAAAGGAGAGAGGGAGACGGACCAAGGGGGAGGCCGGCTGGGCCTTGCCCCCCCCCCATGGGGCCCACTAGGGGCTTGCCAACAGCCACCCCACCCCCTCCTCTCCTTTAGTCCCACCTAGGAACTTGAGGGGAGGTAGTACCTCCCCTCCCCCTATATATAGTGGGGTATTTGGCCTAGAAAGATACACCAATAATCCATAAAGGTCTCCCCACTTTTGGGAGGACCTCCAATTGATATTTTCTCTCTCCCCCTCTCTCTCTCGTGACCGTGGTCCCAAGTCTGGACTGCGTGAGCGAGAGACATCTTCACCGCGGAGCGCCGTCGCGCTGCGGGATTCGGATCCGGGAGCTCTACTTCCGCAACTGCTGCTGGATCGGGGAAGTGGGAGTCATCGTCAGGCACCGGACGTGTGTAACTCCCCGCGAGGTGTCACACTTGAGGCACTCAAGTCGTTGGATCCAGAAGGAGCGCAAGGACTTCATCACGACCTTGAGGTCGGCTTCGGCTCATCTACATCAACCACGCTCTCCTGAGCGTTGCCAACGCTTTTCGGTCTTCGAGGGTAAGTTCGCGAAAAGCTCCTCCCGTTACTATATTACTAATAGATAGGTCCTGGCAGCTTCAGGGGTTCAGGGGCGTAGAGGAAAATTTATTGCTTTTATGCGCGGAACCCCTACAACAACACCAGCACATAAACGATGAGAGGGGAGCGCACATCCACAGGAAGCAGAGGACTAGCAAGACATGACGACGTACTCGGCAACAACAATCTTCGCAGGCGCTGCAGAGCAGAGTCAACGGGTCACGCCCATGTCCAGGAGACAATGCATGAGAGATTTGGCCCCGAGCAAGGGCACGATAGACTAACTACAGACAGGCGATTGACACTAGGAGAAAAGCTTGAGGGCGAGGAGGAGCTCCTGCAGGGGAGGCGACGACCTGGACGGAGGACCTCATGGCGTAGTGGTGAGGAGGTGCTCGGGAGGAGCCGTGGTGGGGAGGGGGGCGCAGAGGGTAGGGACACGACCGGCTGTGCAGAGGGAGATGGTGCACCACAGTGTAGAGGCGGCATAGTCGGTGGGGTCGCTAGTGGACACGGCCACGCACGGGGCTCACAGAGGACCTCTGGTAGCAGGGAGGAGCCGCGATCGCCGAAGAGGGCAAGCTCGAGCGAGGAGGACGAGGGACCCATGCAGCAACGGCCGAAGCACGGACCCACGGCAGAGGTCGGGGAGGATGACGAGGAAGGGCCGCGGGGAGAATGGTGGTGCGGGCTAGCGAAGGAGATCCTGCAAGCGGCGGCGCTTGGGCCCAGTGAGGGGCACAAGGATGGCAGGATCGATGAGCTCTACCGTGGGGAGGTCGAGCATGGCACGGACAAAGAAGGCAGGGCCAGGGATGAGGGTGGCGGCTCGTAGAGCAAACGAGGCGAGGCGGGGCTTCGCTCAGGGAAGATAGGATCGCGAGGCGGCGGTTGGTGGAGATGGGGTGCGGGATAGGTCACGGGGTGGACCGGCTCAAGCGGGGGAGGAAGGTCACGTGGTGGGGCCAAACGGTAGTGAGGAGACACGTGCTAGGGGTTACGAGCGACGTGGCTCGCTGCGGTGTGCCACAGCGATGAGGTGGCGTTGGGTGATGGCGAGCGAGTGCGCGCGGGTTGGTGTAATGCGGGTCTGGGTCGGTGAGTGCGGAGGCGGTGGAGGGATGTGGGGTGTGGGGTAGGTGGCTGAGGGGATTAGGGCTAGGGTTTGCTGGGGTTGTAGGCCGGCTGCTGGCTGGGCCTGGCCGGTGGCGGCCTCCCCCATGAAAACCTGTTTTATTTATTTATTTGTTTTAATTTAAAAAGATTTTTATAAATAGTTTTTAGACAAATAAAATATCTGGATAAGATTGAGGTTTTGATTTGAAATAAAGACAGGGGATATTTAGAAAACAAAGATATGCTTTTAGAAAATAGTTTTAGACAAACATATGCATGATGACATGACAATGCGCAAATGCAATATGGCATGATGACATGAGCATGCTATCATGATGATGCACAAGAGAAAAACACAGCGATTTTCTAGTAGTGGTTTTACCAGGGTGCTACAATAGTGTGATTGTCCATGTATACGATCTGGTAAGCATACGAAGCCGCTCTTGCAGGCGCTCGTGTGCGAGAAGAAGCGAGTTGACCTCTCTGTGCTCGAGCTGGCAGGTTGTTCATTTGAGCTGGAAAGTCCCACATGGCCGAGAAACGAAATGATGCGAACACGTAGAGGAAGTATCCAGAAGAAGAGGAGGATGATGACACTGTGAGGAAGGGCAAAAGTGGGAAGAAGGAAGAGGTAGATTAGGTATAATATAGTAATTAGGAAGAAACTCTCCATGCTCTAGGTAGGCGAGGGGAAGTCAGTCCGAGGTGCAAAGGAAAGACGGGATGGAGCATACGGGAAGGCGAGAGGAAACCTCATGAAAGAGTAGAGGGATACCTTGCAAAAGAGGCCGATCACCTCCACACTCGGGGGATACAGTCATAGGAGCGAGCTACGCAAACTAAAGCATGAAGGAAGGCATGTACCTCTTGTCTGCGGGAGAGCAGGCGTTGTTCTTCGGCAAGAACGCATGCAGAGGCACCGGGCGCGACACGGCCAGCCACGTAGGCGAACGCACAAGTGTCATAGATAGAAGCTCGTCGCCAGCTATGGCATGGCAACGGCTTCCATCGCTCGCTTGATCATAGACAAAGAGATCCATCCCTAGTCAAAGTGAACCCTCCTTGTTGTCCCTAGAGCAACAAATGGAGGAGGTCACCTTCTTCTTGTTGTCGGGATCGGAGCCGTCTTTCTTTGCACATGGCAGAAACGTCAGCACAGGAAGTGGCCCGTCCAGCTTCGTAGGCCTCCGTACATGTGACACATCATTAGTCTCCCTAACTCCTGTGGCCGGACGAGGGCTCCCGTAGCTGACTCGAGCGCAGCCTAAGAAATCTATCCTAAGACAAAGCGAAGGATCCGACAAAGATCTACAAAATAACAAAGCATACGTTAGTAAAGATACGGAAAAAAAGAAAGGAAAAAAGAAAGGTAAAAAGGAAAAGAGAATAGGATGTACCAATCACCGAGATGCTGAAGAACTCCTTCAAACATGACCTATACAGAGAAAAAGCGAAAACGTGTTAGATAGAGATGTATGGTGAGATAAGCTAGAGTTAGAAAGAAAGCAGCGTATGTGTACCTTAGAACGACGAAGAAGCAAAGAGGACGCAGGGATGATGGGCACGACGATGAACTCACAACAAGATGCCTTCCATTATTTCCAAACGCGACCAATACTGAGAAAAAGAAAAGATGTGTTTGATACGAGCCTTGCAAGAAAGATGAGCGGAAGACCTCAAAGAACTTACCGTGCAATGCATGCGGTCACCATGGAGAGCGTATAACATATATCGGCAGGCTGGCACCGCTTTTGGTACGCGCCGATGCGGTCCCTAGCCAGCACCGGTGGCTATCACCCCATGGAGATCACTAGTACAACAATAACGGTACTAGACGACCTAGCTAGCATAGACCAGGCCAAGAGATGAGGAAGAGAGTATGTATAATATAAGCGATAAAAGGGTGTGAGCGAGCATATTGTTCCATAAGCTAAGGTTTTGACACATGTTCTGGCTACGAAAATCCGCGTCTGCTGCCCGGTCGCTTATCGAACGCGAGAAATCGCATCCTGCGAAGTTTCCAGATGCCACGTTGAAAGGGCATGTATGCCCCCATGTGTGGTTTTGGTAATTAATGACAATCCCTATGGACTAATGTGCAAATTGAGTTTCACTTGTAGGTTTGTCCATTGGCATCGCTTGGACCATGTGTTGGTTTCAAGGATGAAAAAGAAGAAGCTTTGTACCTATTGGTTTCAAGGATTCTATGCGTCGCTATCTTTCCAACAAAATTAGTTTCGTCTCGTTTGGAGTTCGGACGTGAAAGTTATTGCAGTTTTTGTTTCTGAAGTTTCTCTGACCGGAAGTACCGACCAGGTGCCGGAAGTACCGCTCGTGCAGAAATGCCGCCGGTAGTACCGGTCTTGATTCCGGCCCAACTTCCGGCAACCCCGATTTTGGTTCTATACCATCTATGTCTTGGTGTGCATATTTGACGGAACTTGGATCGGATTTTCAGGCGGTAGTACCGCTAGGACATTCTTGCCACCGGTAGTTCCGGTGAAGCGGCGGTAGTACCGGCCAAGCTCGTGTTTTTGGTCTTTCTCTTCCTGTTTTCTGACCGTTGTCTGGGTGCCACCGGTAGTACCGGCCACCCACCGGTACTACCGGCCGTGCGCGATTCTGTGGGTAAAGGGCAGATCAGGGAGCCCTTTAAAAGGAGCTCCCCTTTCCCCTTCGGCCCAACTCTTGTTCTTCTCGGTTTTGGCTTTCTCTCTCCTCCGTTGTTGACCTTGAAGAGCTTGCTCTCTCCCTTTCCCCCTCCTATGATTCTTGCATCTTTTTGAGGGATTTGAGAGAGGAGATCTAGATCTACAAGCCCCACCAAGCAAAATCCCTTCTTTGGAAGGAATCGTTGGGATCTAGATCTTGGAGAGTTTTGTGTTCTCCTCTTGTGTTCTTCCTCTCTTACTCCCCCAATAGCTTTTGTAGCTTTGGTGGAATTTGAGAGAGAAGGACTTGAATCTTGCATTTGGTGCATAGGTTTGAGTTCTCCTCGGAGATTCGGTGAGTTCAAGCCCTTGGGCTTGTTTCTCTTGGGTTCTTGCAACCCTAGACGGTTGTGTGGTTAGATTGTTGACCTTTTGTGGTCTTGTAGCCTTTTGTGGCCTTGTTGCCTTTTGTGGCTTTGTGCCCTTTGTGGCATTATTGTTGGGAGCCTCCAATTGAGTTCTGGAGATTGCGCCAACCTTGTACGGGTTCGGTAACCGCCCTCAAGTGTCCCATAGTGGAACGTGAGAAGGCCTTTGTGGAGAGCTCACGGGAGAATAGGGTGAGCCTTTTGTGGCGTCGGTAGGTTCCGTGCCTTCACATATTGGGGTGAGACCTTGTGTGGCGTTGGGTGAGCATCGTGCCACCACACCTCGAGGTGAGCCACTTGTGGCGTTCGAAGTACATTGCGCCCCCGCACCTCTCCAACGGAGACGTAGCTTCTTTGGAAGTGAACTTCAGGAAACAAATCATCGTCTCCGCGTCCATCGGTTATGTCAACCGAGCCCTTTACTTATGCAATTTACATTGTGATAGCCTTCGTGCTTGATGTATTTTATCTTGCTATCACCTTGTTGCTTGTCTTGCTTAGCATAGGTTGTTGGTGCACTTAGTGAACCTAGTGGATATAGGTTTTGGCTTGATAAATTAAACATTAAGTTTTATTCCACATTTATTAGAGCCTAAACCGTAATATTTTTGAAATGCCTATTCACTCCCCCCCTCTAGGCGACGTCCATTTCCTTTTTCACACGTCCGCTAGCATATCGGGTATAGGCGGCGAGCGGACAGACAATGCTGATAGGTCTGTTGAGGTGCGCGAGACCCCATGCAAGTTGTAGAGTATGATTGCATATGGGATGTAGGACGCTCGCGAGAACCCGCAGTCGTCTATAGCCTACGCGTCCACCTCAACCATCCATCGTAAGAACACGCGTACACCCATCCTGTCTTATGCACCCTACACCGCTCGCTCACCTCCCAAACATGATAATCGGCAGACGCCCATGTTGTTGATGACTGTGATATAAAACACTTGTTAGCAATATAATTTGTGTCATTTACTTATTATATCATGCTCCATCTAACTATTGATATGCCTTATATGCATGATTACTTGTTTTTATTAAATTCAATATGAACTTTGGACATTTAGTAGTTTAGGTAGAATTTTATCCCTCTTCCTTGTCTTTGACATTTGTGTAGGTGTTCATGATGATTATGGACAAAACAAACGCAAAAGGAACAAAGAGAGCATAGTATGGAGGAGCTGCAGGGACTAGACTTAGCTATTTGAGGTATTGGAAAAGTGATTTTTTCTACCTTCTCAAAATAAATATCCAACAGCACAGGGTTGTAGCCCTCCATGATACGAACTCAAAGAGCCCAAGAACACCCAAAACAGAGTTCGTATGAAAAAATGGCCACCAAAATACTAAAGCATACAGATGGTTTAACGATCAACTATACGACCGGAGCAATAATTCTGACCGTATAGTTGTGCCCGTATAGTTGTAAAAAGGGTCGGAAACAATGGGATTTCTCTCCAGAAAAGCTTCAGAACCTTTCCTAAGTCATATGACAGTATTTGGGGAACCCTAGGGCACCCCAAGGCCTATATAAAGAAGGGAGGACCCAAGAAAGAGCCACCAAGCCATAGCCCTTCAGGGGCAGAACCCTGCCACCGCCGCCACCCATCCGATCTCCATTGCGGTGGTGCTCTGCCTCAATCACACCTCCGAGATCTAGATCTCCCTCAACACCATCACCATCAAGGCATCCAAGTAAGACGAAAAGGAGGAGAAGGAAGACATCACCACCACCACGCATCGATCTCCATCTCCCTCTCTCTCTTGTGTTTGGTAATTGTAAGATTGAACACGTTTGTGACATAACTATATATATGCTTTGTTGTTCATCCATGCGTGAGTGATTGATTCAATTCTAGGTTGAGGTATGATCTAGTGCGCTAAGTTATAATTTATTGTGATCTAAGATGAGTTTATGTGATCCTTTGGTCCGGAAGTGCCATTTGCCTTGTGGTGACGCGCAAGAACCATGCATAGTGCATACAGTGTGATAGCCCGGTAATCAATTGGGGAATGTTTATTTGTCTGAGAAATATCTTATAGATCACACATATATTTTCCCATCTAGTACTAGTGAGACCGAAACCTAGAAGCCCTCTCGCATTCCATTCAATCCTACAACTACAATCTCTTTCAGTTCATATTCCTATTTACTTTCCCACTTAGTTTATTTTGTTCTTGTTAAATGTTCTTTGTTATTAGATATTTTAAACCTTTATCAATTATCGATGTTCTAGTAACTTTTAGGCTATTTCCAAACCACGGTTTGGATGCGAAACATGGCCGCCATGACAACGTGTCAGCGGGGTCATGTTGTTTCCGTTCATCGATCACCCATCGGGAGAAACTTAAATATTTGCTGCTACAAGTACTGCAATAACCCTATTGTTGGTGCAGGAATCTAGTTATCAAATCGGCACCGTTGCCGGGGAGCTAAGCATCCGGTTATTACCTTCCTACTCGAACATAGTTTATTTCCGTTTGTTGCTATTTATCTTACTGCTTTTGATTATTTGAAAATAACAAAAAAATAGTTTACCTTTTGTTAGTAGTCTTATTATTTCTTTTAGTTATAGGAATTTCAAAAACATAGGAACTATGGAAAGTAAAAGTCTTGCGGAGTATGGTGCTCCAAGTGTTGATCATTTACATGCTCCTAATGTTTAGCTTGGACTCCGAACAACATTCGGTCTCCAACGCATATTCCATATCTACCTAAACAGCATCGAACCTTAAGTGTGTCACCCTACGGTTCGTGAATATGTAGACATGATGGAGACACCTCTCCGATCAATAACCATCAGCGGGATCTGGAGATCCATAGCGGCTCCCACATACTCAACGATGACTTCGTGATCGATAGAACCATTAACATACGAAACCAATTCCCTTTGTCACGCGATACTCTACTTATCCAAGGTTTGATCGTCGGTATCTCCATACCTAGTTCTACCTCGTTACTGACAAGTACTCTTTACTCGTTCCATGATATGTCATCCCTTGTGACCTAGTCACATGCCTGCAAGCTAACTAGATGACATTCCACCGAGAGGGCCCAGAGCATATCTATCCGTCATATGGATGGACAAATCCCAATCTTGGTCCATGCGCTTCAACACATACTTTCAGAATACCCAACGACACCTTTATGACCACCCAGTTACGAAGTGGTGTTTGATGCCATCAAAGTACCCATCCGGTGATGGTGATTAACATAACCTCATGGTCGAAGGATTAGGTTACTATGCATTTGAAAGCTTGTAGCAATACGAACTTAATGACTTGATCTTATGCTACACTTACTATGGGTGTGTATCCATCACATCATTCTCCTAATGATATAACCTTGTTATTAATGACATCCAATGTCCATGACCAGGAAACCATGATCATCTATTAATCAACAAGCTAGTTCAACAAGAGGCTTACTAGGGACTCTTTTACATTTACAAAACACACATGTATTAGCGTTTCCTTATAATACAATTATAGCATGGATGTAAACAATTGTCATAAACACAAAGATATAATAATAACCACTTTTATTATTGCCTCTTGGGCATATCTCCAACAGTCTCCCACTTGCACCAGAGTCAGTAATCTAGATTACATGGTAATATACCTAACACCCATGGCGTTCTAGTGTTGGTCATGCTTTTCCCTTCGGAGAGGTTTAGTCAACGGATCTGCCACATTCAGATCAGTGTGTACTTTGCAAATCTTTATGTCACCATCTTGGACATACTCGCGAATAGCATGGAAACATAGTTTGATGTGCTCCAGCTTGCTATGTGACCTTGGCTCCTGTGCATTAGCTATGGCACCTATGTTGTCACAGTAGATGGCCATCGGGTCCGATGCACTAGGAACCACACCAAGTTCAGTAATGAACTGCTTCATCCATATGGCTTCTTGTGCAGCCTCCAAAGCAGCTATGTATTCCGATTCAGTTGAAGATTTCGCCACAATGCTTTGCTTTGCACTCCTCCAGCTCACTGCAGCACCATTCAAAATAAATACGTATCCCGACTGTAACTTCGAGTCATCCGGATCGGTGTTCCAACTAGCATCCGTGTAACCGTTTACAACAAGCTGTTCATCACCTCCATAAGAAAGAACCATATCCTTAGTCCTCTTTAGGTATTTTAGGATATTCTTGACCGTTGTCCAGTGTTCCATTCCAGGATCACTTTGATATCTGCTAGTCAAACTAACAGCATGTGCTATATCCGGTCTTGTACACAGCATGGCATACATGATAGAACCTATGGCCGAGGCATAGGGAATATTATTCATCTTTTCTCTATCTTCTGCCGTAGCTGGACTTTGAGTCTTACTCAAGGTCTTACCTGACAACATGGGCACGAACCCTTTCTTGGTCTCTTCCATTCTAAACTTCTTTAGAACTTTGTCTAAGTATGTACTTTGTGAAAGCGCTATTAGGTGTCTTGATCTATCTCTATAAATCTTGATGCCTAGAATATATGCCGCTTCGCCAAGATCCTTCATTGAAAAACTATTATTCAAATAGGCTTTGACACTATTAAGAAGTTCTATATCATTCCCAATTAACAATATGTCATCTACATATAGTACTAGGAATGCTACAGAGCTCCCACTCACTTTCTTGTAAATGCAAGCTTCTCCATAAGTTTGTATAAATCCAAAGTTTTTGATTACTTTATCAAAACGTTGATTCCATCTCCGGGATGCTTGCTTCAGTCCATAAATGGAGCGCTGAAGTTTGCATACCTTGTCAGCATCACTAGGATCGACAAAACCCTTGGGTTCTACCATATACAACTCTTCCTCAATGTCACCATTAAGGAACACCGTTTTGACATCCATCTGCCAAATCTCATAATCGAAATATGCAGCAATTGCTAACAAAGTCCTGACAGACTTTAGCTTCACTACTGGTGAGAATGTCTCATCATAGTCAACTCCTTGAATTTGTCGGAACCCTTTCGCGACAAGTCGAGCTTTATAGACGGTAACATTACCATCAGCATCTGTTTTTCTCTTGAAAATCCATTTGTTCTCGACAGCCTTATGGCCATCCGGTAAGTCCACCAAAGTGCACACTTGGTTTTCGTACATGGATCCCATTTCGGATTTCATGGCTTCTATCCATTTGTCGGAATCTGGGCTCACCATAGCTTCTTCCTACGTCGCAGGGTCATCAGCGTTGTCCACCAACATGACGTTCAAGGCAGAGTCATACCAATCAGGAGTGGTACGAACCGTCGTTGACCTGCGAGGTTCAGCAGTAACTTCGTTCGAAGTTTCATGATCAGCATCATTAGCTTCCTCTCCAATTGGTGCAGGTGGCACAAAAACATCATTCGGTGTTGCGCTACTCTCAAATCCAAGAGAAGGTTCGATAACCTCATTGAGTTCTACTTTCCTTCCAGTCACTTCCTTCGAGAGAAACTCCTTCTCAAGAAAGGATCCATTCTTGGCAACGAAAACTTTTCCTTCGGATCTATGATAGAAGGTATACCCAATTGTTGCTTTAGGGTATCCTATGAAGACGCATTTCTCCGCTTTGGGTTCAAGCTTATCAGGTTGTAACTTCTTTACATATGCTTCGCAACCCCAAACTTTAAGGAACGACAACTTAGGTTTCTTACCAAACCACAATTCGTACGGTGTCGTTTCAACGGATTTAGATGGTGCCCTATTTAAAGTGAATGCGGCTGTCTGTAATGCATAGCCCCAAAATGATAGCGGTAAATCTGTAAGAGACATCATAGACCGAACCATATCTAAGAGAATTCGATTACGACGTTCGGACACACCATTACGCTGTGGTGTTCCCGGCGGTGTCAACTGCGAAAGTATTCCACATTTCTTTAAATGCATGCTAAACTCATAACTTAGATATTCACCTCCGTGGTCAGAACGCAGAAACTTAATCTTCTTGTTACGATGATTTTCCACTTCACTTTGAAATTCCTTAAACTTCTCGAAAGTTTCGGACTTATGTTTCATAAAGTAGACATACCATATCTACTTAAGTCATCCGTGAAAGTGAGAACATAACGATATCCAACACACGATGCTACACTCATTGGACCGCATACATTGGTATGTATTATTTCCAATAAGTCTGTAGCTCGCTCCATTATTCCAGAGAATGGAGTCTTAGTCATTTTTCCCATTAGACATGCTTCGCATCTTTCAAGTGATTCAAAATCAAGTGATTCAAGAAGTCCATCAGAATGGAGTTTCTTCATACGCTTCACTCCAATGTGACCAAGACGACAGTGCCACATGTATGTAGAATTATCATTCGATTTTGTTCGTTTAGCATCTATGTTGTGAACATGTGTATCACTACTATCGAGATTCAGTAAGAATAAACCATTCATCTCAGGTGCATTACCATAAAAGATATTACTCATATAAATCGAACAACCTTTATTCTCGGACTTAAAAGAGTAACCGTCTCGCAATAAACAAGATCCAGATATAATGTTCATGCTTAACGCAGGCACCAAATAACAATTATTCAAATTTAAAACTAATCCCGAAGGTAGATGTAGAGGGAGCGTGCCGACGGTGATCACATCAACCTTGGAGCCATTTCCAACGCGCACCGTCACCTCGTCTCTCGCCAGTCTTCGCTTATTCCGCAGCTCCTGTTTCGAGTTACAAATATGAGCAACCGAACCAGTATCAAATACCCAGGCACTACTACGATTACTAGTAAGATACACATCAATAACTTATATATCAAATATACCTTTCTTCTTGATGTTGCCATTCTTCAGATCCGCCAGGTACTTGGGGCAGTTACGCTTCCAGTGACCAGCACCCTTGAAGTAGAAGCATTCAGTTTCAAGCTTGGGACCAGCCTTGGGCTTCTTAGCAGGTGCGGCAGCTTTCTTGCCGTCCTTCTTGAAGTTTCCCTTGTTCTTAGGCTTGCCCTGTCTCTTGAAATTGGTGGTATTATTGACCATCAACACTTGGTGCTCCTTCTTGATCTCCACTTCAGCAGTTTTCAGCATGGACGATAGTTCAGGCAACGTCTTGTTCATGCAGTGCATATTGTAGTTCATCACAAAGTTCTTATAACTCGGTGGCAGTGATTGGAGGACACGGTGAATCCCTAACTCATTAGGAATCGTTATCCCCAACTCTTGGAGCTTGTTTGCGTGCCCAGACATGGTGAGCATGTGCTCGCTAACGGAGCTACCCTCTTCCATCTTACAGTTAAAGAACTTTTCGGAGGCCTCATAGCTCTCCATGGCCGCGCGAGTCTCAAAAATCAGCCTGAGCTCCTTAATGATCTCGAACGGGTCGTGGTGCTCAAAGCGCTTCTGAAGCTCCGCTTCTAAACCGTACAGGATGGCACACTAAACTGTGGAGTAATGATTTTTCCGAGTGGCGTAAACATTCTTTACGTCATCGGTGGCATCTTCTGCAGGTGGGTCACCTAGCGGTGCTTCGAGCACATAGGTCAACTGACCAGCCCTGAGGACGATCTTCAGTCCACGGAACCAGTCCATGAAATTGCTTCCATTGTTCTTAAGCTTTTCTTTCTCTAGGAACGCATTGAAATTGATGGAGGGGGTCGCCATGATCTACAACAAATTTGCAAGTAGTATAGACTAAGTTTATGATGAATTGAGTTCAAATTTAATTCTTAAATTAACTAGGTGAACTCCCACTCAAAACAACATCCCTCACATTGTCTTAGTGATAACACGAACCAAGTCCACTACACCAAGTCCGATCTTCACGAGAGAAGATGTAGTTTTGTCGGCGAACAATCTTCATGTGCATCATATCATTTCTATGACTCATGCTCTACCTTTCGCTATTTCCATGTTCCGAGACCATGTCTGTACATGCTAGGCTCATCAAGATTAACCTTAGTTTCCGCATGTGCAAATCTGGCTTGCACCCGTTGTATGCACATGTAGAATCTATGACATCCGATCATCACGAGATGCTTCGAAACGACGAGTCTTAGCAACGGTGCCAACTAAGGGCAAACACTTTATTACTTGATATTTAGTGAGAGGGATCATCTTATAATGTTACCGTCACGATCTAAGCAATACAAGATGCATAAAGGATTAACATCACAGGCAATTCATAATTAGTGTGATATGATATGGCCCTTTCTTCTTGTGCCTTTGATCTCCATCTCCAAAGCACGGACATGATCTCCATCATCACCAGCATTGCGTCAAGGTCAGTGGCGCCGCTTCATGGTTGTCCATCATCACTAGCAAATATTACAACTACTTGGAATAAAGCTATTACAAGATGAATATACACGCAGGTCTTAACAGAATTAAAGACAACCATTAGGATCCTGCCGGTTGCCATATTACAACAAGGATCATTGCATACATCAAATATAATCATAATCACATGATGGCCATATCACATCACAAAACCCTGCAAAAACAAGTTAGACGCCTCTAATTTTCTTTGCATGTTTTACGTGGTTTGGGGCTTTCGAATAAGAACGGATCTTACCTACGAAACTGAACCACAACGTTGATACAAGTGCTATCAAGTGCAAAGTGTAAATTGGATCTATACTATGGTGAGAGAGACAGACACCCACAAAGCCACTTGTGCAAAGCAAGTTACACGTCAAGCGTGGAGCAAGTCTCATGTGCGATGACATGTAAGGTTAGCCCGAGCCGCTTCATCCCACCATACCGCAAGATGCAAAGTACACAAAGCAAAAGACGGCACGAGCACCAACGCCCACAAAACCATTGTGTTCTACTCGTGCAACAGATCTACGCATAGATACGGCTCTGATACCACTGTTGGGTTCGTAGCATGGAAAACAAAAAAAATTCTACCGCAAGAACGAACAAAACCCAGATCTAGATAAAAGCCAATATCTAATCTATTAGACATGTGCAATGAGATAGATCTATACTAACCCTTGTAGACCCGAAAGCGTTACAAGATTGGATCTCGTGGTTGATGTAGTCGATCACTTGTCGATCTCAAGATCGAGTGGACGATCCTTCCGGCGCCGCGTTCCGGCAGCGCTTCCGTAGTCGGTCACACGTGCGGAGTCGAAGCAGACCTTCCTCTCCCTGTTCCAGCGAGCAGCGGAGGTAGTAGATCTCTCCACGGAATCCCAGCAGCACGACGGCGTGGTGGTGGTGGTGGAGTAGAGGATTCTGCAGGGCTTCGCCTAAGCCTGAGCAGAAAGAAGGAGGAGGAGAGAGGCGGCTAGGGGCAAGAGTGGAGGAGCAAGGGGGTGGCGCCTCCACCCCTCTATATATAGAGGGAGGGCTGCGGCCTAGGGTTCCCACTCCTAGGCCCACCCCCTAGGGCCCGCGCACAAGGGAGCTTGGGGGTGAGTCCTTCCCCCCCAAGTTTCCCTTTTAAATTTCCCTTTATCCTTTTATCCTTTCTTGGTTTTCAAGTAAACTCCAAAAAATCTTCTAGAACCTTTCGGAACATTCCGAAACCTTCTAGAATCCCCATATAAATACTCCGGAACATTTCCTAACTTAGAAAATGATCTCCATTATATGAATCTTATTCTCCGGACAATTTCGGATCTCCTCGTGACGTCTCAGATCCAATCCGGGGCTCCGAACAACATTCGGTCTCCAACGCATATTCCATATCTACCTAAACAACATCGAACCTTAAGTGTGTCACCCTACGGTTCGTGAATATGTAGACATGATGGAGACACCTCTCCGATCAATAACCATCAGCGGGATCTAGAGATCCATAACGGCTCCCACATACTCAACGATGACTTCGTGATCGATAGAACCATTAACATATGAAACCAATTCCCTTTGTCACGCGATACTCTACTTATCCAAGGTTTGATCGTCGGTATCTCCATACCTAGTTCTACCTCGTTACTGACAAGTACTCTTTACTCGTTCCATGATATGTCATCCCTTGTGACCTAGTCACATGCCTGCAAGCTAACTAGATGACATTCCACCGAGAGGGTCCAGAGCATATCTATCTGTCATATGGATGGACAAATCCCAATCTTGGTCCATGCGCTTCAACACATACTTTCAGAATACCCAACGACACCTTTATGACCACCCAGTTACGAAGTGGTGTTTGATGCCATCAAAGTACCCATCCGATGATGGTGATTAACATAACCTCATGGTCGAAGGATTAGGTTACTATGCATTTGAAAGCTTGTAGCAATACGAACTTAATGACTTGATCTTATGCTACACTTACTACGAGCGTGTGTCCATCACATCATTCTCCTAATGATATAACCTTGTTATTAATGATATCCAATGTCCATGACCAGGAAACCATGATCGTCTATTAATCAACAAGCTAGTTCAACAAGAGGCTTACTAGGGACTCTTTTACGTTTACAAAACACACATGTATTAGCGTTTCCTTATAATACAATTATAGCATGGGATGTAAACAATTGTCATAAACACAAAGATATAATAATAACCACTTTTATTATTACCTCTTGGGCATATCTCCAACACATTGTGTTCCACGATGAAGGCAAATGGATGGGCAAATGATAATATGAAGGTATATATGTCCCGGTTCTCGCTGAAATGAAAAGCTAAAGATTTGCTAAAATCGCATCCCCCGGGACACTTCAATTCATGGAAAGGTATCTCCGAAGCTTTTCTCGGTAAGTATTTCTCACAAAAGAAAAATTATGAGCGTAGGCTTCATATCCTGAGTTTCAAGAAGAGCAACAATGATGATTTAATACAAGCTTATAGTAGGTTCTCAAAATTAATGCATGATTGTCCACATCATAATTTACCTGATTAGTTATTGTTGAATCAGTTTTATGGAGGCTTAAATCACTCTTCTAAGGATTAGCTAGATATGATGTGTGATGGTGCATTCCTTGGAAAAAAATTGGAAGAAGCTTGGCAACTCTTAAGAGATATACATAATAATTTTCATCAATGGCAATGTGAAATTCTGCATGAAGAAAAACCTCTCCCTACTGATCTAGAGAACTTGGTCAATGAGTTTCTTAAAGATGAAAATAGAAGAGGAAAAATTCCTTATGATGATACCTAAGTTAGGGATGTTCTTTCTAAAGCAATGCCTTTCATAGCTAATTAATTTAATCATATTAGAATTGCTGCTACTAACGATGGAGAACAACCCTCTACTGTTACTCCCATATCTTCCACTTGTTACATCATTGAAGCAGGAAAGAAGGGTAAATCCATGAAACATAAAACCAGGAAAAATAAAAATAAGAAGCCTCGTGTTGAATATACCACACATCTGACATCTGCAGATGAAGTGCAACGGCTTCATGAAGAGTATTGGGACGCATCAAGAATAAAGAAGAAAAATAACTCAAGGAGTGGAATAAATTGAAAGCCACTCTCAAACCTGATCCCCCACCTATTCTTGATCCCCCACCTATTCATGATCCTTATTATTCTTTTGACTTTAGTGATGATGAGGACTTATATTATTCTAGAATCCCTGATAATTGCCCTGAAGAAGTTTTTGATGATTCTAGTAGTATCTTTTTAAATACTCTTTTCTAGGAAATCAATTATGATGAGCCAAAGACAAAACCCTGTGTGCCTCCCATATCTATTTGGTATGACTTTTGTTTTACTAATGAGGTGTAGGAAAGTCCGGTGGCAAAGACCAAGCTATTGGATCCAAAAGGACATTATGAGCTCCACCCTCAAAATAGTAATCAAGGTAAAGATTCAAAGTTTGATAATAAATCTTTAAAACCCTCTATGTAGGAAGGAAAGAATACATATTTACCGCGTTTGGTGCATCCATCCTCAAATGGCAACGAGAACACCTGCAAGATACCGATGCACTGCAAGCGGGTACATCTTAGAGCAAATGATGATATAAATCCTACAGACACTCGTTGGAGGTAAGCAAAACTACTCCTATAGCTGCCTCCATTGCTGAATAAATGTGGAGTATAAAAGCCTGGCTACTTGGTTACAAGAAAGCGCTTCCCGGGAGGCAACCCGGAAGTCATTAGGCGTCTTTCATAGTTTTGTGTCTTGAATCTAGTTGCATTCATGTTGCATTGGCAATTTTATTCTTTGCACGTCTTGCTATTAGAGTAATCTTGTTGAAGTTTTCAAAAGGTAGAATTTATTGTTACTATGTGTTGCATAAACTCGGTTGTACCTAAACCCAGTTTTATACATGCTAAATGTTGGTCGAAAATTTAATCTATCATTTTACTCTCAAAACATGGTGTTTCGCTAAGTTTCACAATAAGAAATAATTCTCGAAGAAACGAAAAAAATTTGATGGCTACAGAGAGTTTAACGACCAACTATATGACAGGAATAAAAATTCCGGCCGTATAGTTCTGGTCATATAGATATTTTTGCCATAGACAATTTTTCTTTCATAAGTATTGATGGTTTAACGACCAACTATATGTCGGGAATAAATTTTTTGGCCGTATAGTTCCGGTCGTATAGATATTGATGCTTTCGTACAATTTCTTTTCTAGGTATAGAGGGTTTGACGACCAACTATACGGCAGGAACAAATTGTTCTAGCCGTAGAGTTCTGGCTGTATAACTGCGCCGCTAGGTAGAAATCCTAAAATTTTGACAGCAGGCCAATTATACAGCGGGAACACATTGTTCTGGCCATATAGTTGCACCCGTATAGTTGGGAAACCCCCTCAAATGCCAACTGAACGGTAACCATTGCTCAAAATTTCATTATTTCTTCTTCCTTCTTCTAAAAACCTCGAAACACCACTTGGGTGCTTCTCCCATGTTTTAGAGAAGCCGAGCGTATGTAAACTATAAAGTTCTATGTCATAAATTCCTTAAGTTGTAAATATATTTAGTAGTTCATGTTTTCTTTCATTAGTTGGGTCAACGAACTTTGTTCGTACACCAAACCGTTGTCTTTTATTTTGTGTGTTATTTTCACAGGGACTTGAACCTTGTGTGACGACGTGTACGGTGGTGCCAACCATGCAAACACTCGCATGAGCCACTTGGTTGCTTTAAATCAACATTTCAACAATCAGTGTTTGGTAAAACCTTCCAACTCAAACCTCTTTTAAATAAGCACATAGGGGTTGCACACTCGTGTTTCATATTTTGTCTCACTTACACTTCATCAGAATCTAGGAGAAGCGCACTTCTAGAATTAGTTTGTTTACTTAAGCGTGGTGTTTAGGTTGATGAACCGATTCAGTGGGACTTGTATTTTTATCACTTGTGAGCTAAACCGGTGTCTTCAAAAACACACACAAAAATTGTCTTCTTCCTAGTCTTGTTCCTACTAGATTCTTAAGGAAGGCATACACCGGATCACGAAACATTCATTGAAGAAAAGGTTCTTTGTCCATCAAAGTAGAGGTTAAAAGCACCTCAACGGTAAAGTGTGTCACCCTTGCTTTAACTTAAGCTTGGGAGGTAACCACTTCTTATACTCTCTTTTGATAACTGCATTTTTTCTTTTGTTTTCATGATCTTCTCGAGTTTAGATTGGGGAAGTTATTTTGCATGCGTAGAGTCTTATGCAAAGTTCTTTATCTTAAATTTTTTTCATGCTATTGTATATCTCTCTGTTTTTTAATGCTTGCTTAGGTGAGATTTTGTTCATATTTATATAAGGGATATACTTTCTCATGTTAGGCCCCATAGGAGACAAGTCATAGCTTTGATGCACCTTGTTCAACTTTTATCAATCTTGTGAAAAATATTGCGATCCTCTAAATATACATTGTCATGTTCTCTACATTTTGAAAAGAAAGAAAAAATATAATAAAGAAGTTCTTCGAAACTTGCTAGTTGACACTGTTCAGAATTGTCTTAAGTGAATGGTTATGGAGTACCACGACCCCATAGTGTTTGAAATGATGGTCTTAATAGATGATTACTGAGTGAGATGGCAAATAAGAAATGATGTTTCAAAGTTTCGAGATTACATATGCCAAAATTTTGTCTTGGAAATCAAAGTGAGATATTACTTTATACGTGTCTTGCGCCACTGTCGCACAACATGGGATGCAAACAACTCCGCTGGCCTTTGGATAATCAAAAAAGAGGAAACTCTTGGAGTTTGGCTATGAGTTGCCCAACATATGTAGCAAAAAATGCTATATTTGGGTATGCATTGGTATTCTCATGGGCATGCGTTAAAAGCAAAAGTCGGAATACTCCTCTAACCGTTATGATAAATCATTATACCGAAAAGGGAAACCTTGGTAATGGTCACGATTGTCCTTCCTAGCATGCACAGTCTCGATTGAACGTATACCACTCTTTTGGCATGGTCTTGTTACTAAGAAATATATTTTCTATGAGCTCAACAATCAAAGTTTGCACTTCAGAGACTTTAATAGATGGCATGAGTGGGCAGCATTGGAAAACTCTATTTCTATTTATGTTTGACAACTAACTGTGTTCAGCTTTGCCTTATACAGATAAAAATACAAAAATACAATAAAGTGCATATAGAAGGATCACAAGTTTACTTGCAAGCTAGATTTAACTTTGACATGGGGCATATAAGTTTTTGACTAATCTCTAGTGGTTTGGAATGAAATAACTGAGCTTATATTTCCTTTTATGATTATGTGCTCTGTTACTTTGACCTTGCAAGAAAAACAAGGATACGGTGCATTGATTTCCAATGATAAGCAAGATCACATCCATTAATTTATCGATCCCTTTTGCTCGAGGACGAGCAAGATCTAGCTTGGGGAAGTTGATGGCTGTGATATACAACACTTGTTAGCAATATAAATTGTGTCATTTGCCTATCATATCATGCTCCAACTAACTATTGTTATGCCTGATATGCATGATTACTTGTTTTTATTAAATTTAATATGAGCTTTGGACAATTAGTAGTTTAGGTAGAATTTTATCCCTCTTCCTTATCTTTAACATGTGTGTAGGAGTTGATGATGATTATGGACAAAACAAAGGCCAAAGGAACAAAGGGAGCATAGTATGGAGGAACTGCAGGGACCAGACTTAGCCATTTGAGGTGTTGGAATAGTGAATTTTTCCAACTTCTCAAAATAAATATCCGAGACCATAGGGTTGTAGTCCTCAATGATACGAACTCAAAGAGCCCAATAACACCCAAAACAGAGTTCATATAAAGAAATGGCAACCAAAATACTAAAGCATACAAACGGTTTAACGAGCACTATACGACCGGAGCAATAATTCCGGCCGTATAGTTGCACCCGTATAGTTGTAAAAAGGGTCGGAAATGATGGGATTTCGCCCTAGAAAAGCTCCAGAACCTTCCCTAAGTCATATGCCGGTATTGGGGGAATCCACCCCCAAGGCCTATATAAAGGAGGGAGGACCCAAGAAAGTGCCACCAAGCCATAACCCATTAGGGGCGGAGCCCTACCGCTGTTGCCGCCCATCCGATCTCCATTACGGCAGTGCTCTGCCTTAACCACACCTCTGAGATCTAGATCTCCCTCAACACCATCACCATCAAGGCATCGAAGCAAGAAGAAGAGGAGAAGGAAGACATCACCACCACCACGCATCGATCTCCATCTCCATCATCATCTCCATCTCCCTCTCTCTCTTGTGTTTGGTAATTGTAAGATTGAACACGGTTGTGACATCACTATATATATGCTTTGTTGTTCATCCATGTGTGAGTGATTGATTCAATTCTAGGTTGAGGTATGATCTAGTGCGCTAAGTTAGAATTTATTGTGATCTAAGATGAGTTTATGTGATCCTTTAGTCCGGAGGTGCCTTTTTCCTTGGGTGACGTGCGAGAACCATGCATAGTGCACACAATGTGACAGTTCGGTAATCAATTGGGACGTTTATTTGTCTGAGAAATCTTTTATAGATCACACATATATTTGCCTATTTAGTACTAGTGAGACTGAAACCTAGAAGCCCTCTCGCATTCCATTCAATCCTACAACTACAATCTCTTTAATTCAGTTCATATTCCTGTTATCTTTCCGTCTTAGTTTATTTTGTTCTTGTTAAAAGTTCTTTGTTATTAGATATTTTAAACCTCTCTCAATTATCGTTGTTCTAGTAACTTATAGAATAGGCTATTTCCAAACCACGGTTTGGGTGCGAAACGTGGACGCATTGACAACGTGGCTACGGGGTCGTGTTGTTACCGATCATCGATCTTCCATCGGGACAAACTCTTAAATATTAGTTGCTACAAGTACTGCAATAACCTTGTTGTTGGTGCAGGAATCCAGTCTTTAGTTATACGTTGCAATGTTGACTCTGGACGGTCCCCTCCTCTGCGAGAACACACGGCCAGTTATAATCTACAATGACACGTCAGCTTCTAGCTGGCCCATGGCCGAGAGAAACTACGGCCGACATGGGCTGACCAAACCACTTTGGCTCTCAGGGGCCCCACCACCAAGCGGGTGCGAAAGCACTTTCGCCCCTGGAACTCCTCTCACAGAGCGTGGTCCTGCCCGCGTATGCTGACGCAGGCCTAGCTCGCGGGCAATTCCTACCTTCCAGCGATGTGGGGTATGATGGCGATCTCGTGCGCCCATCCGCGGTATGGAATCTTTTGACCTGGCCTTCAGTGGGACCTGCCTCATGGGTTAGGAGGGCTCCATTCCGGTGTCGTCGTGTGTCCTCCTCGGCATCCATCCCACGACCTAAAATAATCGGGATGACATCGATAGCAGTTTGAGCCGAAACAATCTAGCGCTATTATTTACTCCTGATAGTGAATTCTTTCATAAGACAATGTTAAATGGAAGCTATCCTCACTCATCATAAGTACTCTGATTTTTCTAAGAAGCTCATGGGCACCTTCATAAAGAACATACTCTAAAACTAATAAGCTTAGCCATCTATACTGTCCTACTTGCTAGAACTAGTAATATTGTCCAACATACCAACGCAACTCACCTTCTCCTTACAAGGCGCTGATCCTCCTTTGATACGACAAGGGATACCACAAGGCCCTTGTGATGCAAGCCACGTACAGTTCCCGAGTACGACAAATCTAGCCACGTGGTGTGGCTGCAGGTGGCCGGTGCTACGAACTGCTCCCTTGCTACGAGCGGTGTACTGTTGCACTTGATGATGATGGGACGGGTCATCATCATACCATCTTGTCTCCACTAGCGGGCCTGCAATGTCATCATGACGGGGGTAGTGCTGCAAGGATGCGTGTGCCACGCATCCACCATGTCGACACGCACACTACCCCCATTGCCTGCGTTGTTAACTTCAGGTTCCCGGCCTGCTATGGTCACCGGGGTGATCGATATGCTCGTCAATTATCTCCGGGTTTCTCTATCCTTGGGATGGCGTAGCATCCTAGTTTCTCCTATAATATATAGATCTTGTAGGTCTCTACGCGCTTCTTTCCCATCCTCTTGAGCTGATAGCTTATCCATCTTCATTAGGAAGATACATACGAATATGCATATACATATCTAGATCCATGTTAGCATATCTTCGCACCTCCGACGAAGGGGGGACACGTCATGTTCCCGGGCTTCTCTGTCTGATCAACGTGGGTGCCTTCCTTTTCGCCTTTACCTTGCGGAGGAAACCCACGCGTGGCATAGCGTGGGGGGCCCAAAAACCACTGTGTCGACAATATTTATATAACAACTATTAAATAAAAATGGATATTATTAAATTTTATGAAATTTGGAACAAGTTTCATGTTCAAACTTTTTGGAAATTCAAATGTCAAGGGATTCAAATTCACTGGTCAAATTTGAACAGAAACAGATGGTCAAAGGACTAGATTGCTAGAAAAGGAATTGTGCATGCTTTCAGAACATCTCTATGTATTGCAGGTTGCTTTATAGGAATTCCAGGAGGTTTTGTTGAAAAGGAACACAAGAGGGGGACACCGGGTTGAGGAAGTGAAAGAACTGGGGGCTTTTTGGAACATCTTCCTAGGTGTTAACTTATGTACTCAAAGTATTGATTTTAATTAAATGTTTTGTTAGTTCGTCCACACAAAAATAGTGAGAAAGGGAGGAAGAGATTGAGCGCATTGGGGCTCCGAGCCGTGGATCTGGGCTTCCATCCTGGCCTCGGTACCACTAGGATGCTAGGCGGTCCTTGTTAGAAGGTTAGGGGCGCCTGGGATAAGCTATATCTTCTCGAGTTCGGAGCCAGAAAAAAGATGACGCGCTGTTGTGGTGCATAGCGACGAGAAAGAAGACTAGCGGTGAGACCATGGGACTTTTCAGTGAGGAGAAGCATGAGATACTGCAGTGGGTCGAGGCCAAACACGAGGACATGCTCACCAACGCGTCTCTAGCCCAACCCAGCTAGGAGAGGCGGTGGCAATCGCAGGAGGGGTTTTCGCTCCGGCTGCTTTAGCTTCTCACAGACATTGCGGTTACGATGGGCTTCCTGTGGGTTCTAGGCTCGAGATCCATTCCAAGGTGACAAAGAGGAAGCAGGGGAAGACGTCGGTGCTTGTGGTTCCCAAGGTGACAAAGAGGAAGCAAGGGAAGACGTCGGTGCTTGTGGTTCACTTTGGGAAGCTCTAGAATGTCGGGGGTAGAAGGTGGCAAGGATTTAGTGGCTGTCGTGGCTGCTAGCTCGGAGAGTACGAAAGAAGGAAGGGTCTCTAGATCCAGATTGGATCTGGGTGATCGTGTGGTGGTGGTTGAGGAGTTGGGGTGTTCTGGCTTGCTCTATGGTCAAAATAGGGAGAGGGAAAAGGTATGGAGAGAGAGAGACTTCATGTGATGCATGAGGTGGTTCTCCAAATAGTGGTTTCTCTCTCTTCTATCCTTATATGTAGTTGGTGCAAGAAAGAGAGGGAGGAATGGGACCAGCTGGGTAGTGGTTTGATCTTGCTTGCCAAGAAAGGAATGAAGGTGGTGGTGGGTGGATGTGAGCCACTCAAACATCACATGGTCATGCTATCCATGGGTTGGGGTGGGACCTTAGCTAGATGATATGGATTAGGTGCAAGAGAGGATAGGTGGTTTAGCTAGATATGTTAGTTTGATTAGATCAAGAGAGATGGAGGCGACACATGGTCACATGGCACACACATACACACATATAGGAAAGATTTAAATGGATGGATCCTCACATGATCTTATGGGCATGAATCAAACATAAGCAAATAAATAGTAACCCATATGTGCTATGTATGGTGGGTAATAGAGAAAGTTCATTTGAACAATATTGGAAAGGGGTGGATCCACATAGAGTCACATGGGCATGATGTAAAACCATAATTCAAAGGAAGAACCTAGCATATATGTGATAGAATCATGACAAGAGTATGTGGCAAGATGTAGTGGTACATTAGTAGATATAATGAATTCAAGAGATATGTACCCAACTCAATTTGGGCATTGAAAAAATATGAAACAGCAAAACTTAAGTAAGTACAATTGGACATTATGGTTCCATGTCAAGTATGGCACCAACTAGAGATAAAATAGAGAGAGGATAAATAGAGAGAGGTAAATACAAATATCAAGAATAATATCCAAGTGAAACAATTTAAATGCAATAATTTAATTATATGTTCCATACAATGTGGCATGGTAAACATGATCATGCATTATGATGTCATGATGATGCAAAAATGAAATAACAAGCAATTATCTAGTTGGGGATTTCCCGGGATGCCCCAATTCAACACCACTAACAAAGGGATCTCACCCCGAGATCCGCTATGTGGTACGAGGAAGGAAGGTCATGATCTAACTCTTCTCACTTCGTGTAGATCCTCGTGCCACCACTAATAAATAGTTGTTGCTCCATCTTGAAATTGTCTACACCACCAACAAGACATGGTAAGATGATTATCCCTACATGTGCTGCGTGACTAGGCTACATAGAAAGTTAAGAGAAATAATATAGTGCAAGAAGTAAATCAATCCAAGTTTTACGGATCTAGAATACCGAGTTATCGCCTCAAAATGACAAAATGGGCTTCATACAAAGGTGTCATGAATATATCCAACAGAACATTCTTCCCACATGAGGGAGATTGATGTCACCATTTGCGACATGGTCATGTAGGAAGTGGTGGAGGATGTCAATATGTTTGGTGCAACAATGTTGGAAAGGGTTATTGGCGATCTTTATTGTGATTTTATAGTCACATAGAAGATGCACATACAAAGAGGCACACCATAGTCTTTCAAGGTCTGCCTCGTCCATAACAATTGAGTGCAACAAGATGCCGCTGATATGTATTCGACTTTGGCGGTGGATAGGGAGGTGGAGTTTTGTTTCTTGGATGACCAACTCACCAATGACTGGCCAAGGAATTGGCAAGCCCCGGAGGTCGACTTCTGTTGAACCTTATCACCAGCCCAATCGGAATCGAAATATCCAACAAGTTCAAAGGTTGACCCCTTTGGATACCAAAGCCCAATTGTAGGACTGAGAACAAAGAACCTAAAAATCCGTTTGACCGCCATCAAATGGCACTCCTTGGGAGCAGAAAACGAGCACACTTTCCAACACTTAACATGATATCGGGCCTAGAAGCACAAAGGTAAACCAAGGAACAAATCATGGAGTGATATACCTTTTCATCCACATCCTTCTCACCTTCTCCAAGACCAAGATGCCCATTTAGTGGAATGGGTGTCTTCATGGGATTGACATTGGTCACATCAAACTTCGTAAGCATGTCCTTCACATACTTCTCTTGGATGATGAAGGTGCCTTGAGAAAGTTGCTTCACAATAAACCCTAGGAAATACTTCAACTCCCCCATCATGAACATCCTAAATTTCTTAGTCATCAGCTCGGCAAAAGCTTTTTTATGAGATTCATTAGCTCCACCAAATACAATATAATCAACATAAATTTGAACAATTAATAATCGACACCCTTTAACCCATTTGGTGAAAAGGGTGGAATTGACCTTACCCACGCTAAACCTTTCCATGAGTAAGAAATCCCTAAGATGCTCATATGAAGCAAGAGGAGCTTAGCTTGCTTTAGTCCGTAGAGAGCCTTATGGAGTAGATACACATGGTTGGGATAGTGTGTGTTTTCGAAACCCGATCATTGAACTATATATGCAACCTCTATCGAGGGACCATTAAGAAATGCACTTTTCACATCCATTTGATAAAGCTTAAAGTTATGAAAAGATGCATATGCAAACAAGAGACGAATAGCTTTAAGGCGAGAAAAGGGAACAATGGTGTCCTCATTGTTGGTACCTTTAATTTGGGCATACCCTTGCACCACTAACCTTGCTTTGTTTCTTGTGACGGTTCCGTTCTCACCTTGCTTGGTCTTGAACACCCACTTGGTCCCATTGACATTGATGTGATGATCTTTAGGCCTCTCCACAAGATACCGAACTTCATTATGGGTGAAGCACTCGAGATATTCTTGCATGGCAACAACTCAATCCATCTCCTCCAAAGCTTCATGGACCTTGAGTGGCTCAAAGTTAGACACAAATGGATGATGAGCACAAAAGGCTGTGAGATGCTTCTTGTTGCTGCGAGTCTTGATCCCTCTTGATATGCTTCCAAGGATATTATTGACTTGAATCCCACTTGCAATGGAGGAGGACTTGATGTTCCGAATTGTGACTTCATGATCAACAAATTCCTCATTTGATGGTCCTTGATCATTGACAATATCTAGATCTTGGCCTTGGGATTGAGGGTCTTGTTCTTATTCTTGATCTTGCTCAATGAGTTGAAGGATTGGATCTTGTTCTTTGGTTTGCGAGTTATTCATATTGCGATGCACTTGATGGTTCAACCTGATCAACTTGATGACTTGAGAAGAGTCTCCATCACCCACATCACGTGAAACAACTTGCCCCTCTTGGTAGCCATTATTCTCCAAAAACTCCACGCCACAAGATACTTCAAGACAACCATTGTTTTTGTTGTAGTATCTATATGCACGATAATTTTATGTATAACCAACAAATATACCATGTATAGTTCTAGATTCTAATTTACCTAGCTTTTCTTTATTATTCTTGACGAGGCACTTGCACCCAAAGATGCAAAAGTAGTTTAGGTTGGGCTTGTGAAGGGAATATGCCCGAGAGGCAATAATAAAGTGGTTATTATCTTATTCCATGTTTATGATAAATGTTTATTTTGCATGCTATCATTGTATTAATTGGAAACGTTAATACATGTGTGTTTAATAAACAAAATACAAAGTTCCTAGTAATACCTCTCATATAAACTAGCTCGTTGATTAACAAGATGATCAAGGTTTCCTGATCATGGACATTGGATGTTGTTATTAACGAGGTCACAACATTGGTGTAATGATGTGATGAACATTCATCCAAAGTATAGCATTACGATCAAAGTAATTATGTTTATATTGCTATAACATCATACGAAGTAATCTTAGTCCTTAGACCATGAGATCATGTGAATTGGTAACACCGGAAGAGTATCTTGATAACATCAAACGTCACACCATAACAGGGTGACTATAAAGGTGGGTTCAGTGCTACGAAGGTGTTATGTTGAGGCTCATGGATCAAGAGTGGGATTTTTCCATCCCGATGACGGATAGATATACTCTGGGCCCTCTCGGTGATATCACATTAAGATAGCTTGCAAGCAAGTGATGAGATCCCTAGAATGTTATATCACGGGAATGAGAAAATAGTGCATGTCGGTAACGAGATCAAACTAGGTATTTGATCGAATCTCGGACATGTATTATATCATGATACAAAGGGATTTAGTTACTAGCGTTAAAGGTTCTCACGATCACAGTAGTCATCGTTGAATGTTTAGGAATCAGTATGGATCTCTAGGTCCTGCTTCTGATTATTGATCTGAGAGGGGTCTCGATCATGTCTGCATTATTCGCGAACCGTAGAATGACACACTTAAGGGATACCGACACCATTTGGAGCAAGTATGTTTCAGATAAAGATTTAAGAAAGTGCTGGAATTATTTCAATAGACACCGAAACTGTTTCGGGTGAAATTGCTGAAATTGGTTCTACATGTTATATTGAAATGTTGCAGGGGGTTTTATGTAAATGTTTGTTAATTAAAGTAATTAACAAAAATTCTGAATCAAATTAATAAAAGAGTTTTATTAAATAAGAGAGCATTAAATTTGGAGAAATTTAATGCATTTAAAGTTGAGACTTTAAAAGAGAATGTGAAGGGGCATTTTAATGTGGAGGGGTTTACCACCACATGAATGGGGGAGGTGAAGGGACACCCTCCATGGGCACCGGCCATAGGATGGGTACCCTCCCCTCCTCCTATAAAAGGCCCCCCTCACACCCCTTCTTCCTCACACCTCCTCGTGAAGGATCTCTCTCCCCCTCTAGTTATTCCCCATGGTCTCGGATTAGCGAGATACATGTTCTCGGTGGCTTTATCTAGAAGTAGTTACTGCTTCTGCTGCTTTGCTGGAGCGAGGGACGGAGGGTGTCGGGGTACCGGACGTGTGTGCGATCACGGACGCACCACTGCTTTGCGGTGCTGGACTTGGTGGTGCTGGACTTGCTGTTCTGGATTTTTATGGACATGCTGGAGCCGAACCTGCTGGACTTCATCACGATCTTGAGATCGGCAAGTGCACGACTACATCATCCATGAGTTCCAACTCGTTAACAAAGCTTTGTTGTCTTCGAGGGTAAGTTCTCTATGGATGTATATCCACTCGTTGACTGTATCTAGTAGATAGATCTTGGCGTATAGTTCCCATCGTAGCAATTTTGTTTTCTATGCTGCGAACCCAGCAGTGGTATCAGAGCCTGATCTATGGTTAGGTGCTTTGCATGGGTAGTACACATATGTTTATGTGTGGGCGATGATGATCATGTTATTGCATCTTTTATGTATTTTGGATATTGGTGGCATAGTGGGATGAAGCGGCCCGGACCAACCTTACATGTCATCGTACATGAGACCGATTCCACGACTGACATGCAACTTGTTTTGCATAAGTGGCTGGCGGGTTTCTGTCTCTCCTACTATAGTTAATATCTGATTTACAACGAGTTGCTAATAACTTGGTTATCCTCGTTGTGGTTCATGTTCGTAGGTAAGACCGGTTCTATCTCCGAAAGCCCTAAGCCACGTAAAACTTGCAATTGATAAATTAGGGGCGTCTAGTTTAGATCGTTGCTGGGCTAGTTTCTTGATATGGTATTGTTGTAAGTAGATGTATGATAGATACTCTTACAACACACTCAATGTGTAAGTTCCATAGACCTTGGCCTTACACACAAAAGACTGATAGATATCACACCACGATGCAAATGATAGAGATTAAATGCATCGACCATATCATCTCTACACATTAGATGTTAGCATCTTATATTGCTAGTTTGGCGCTATTCGTAGAATTATAAGATGATCCCTCATTTAGATATCAAGATAAAATGTGTTCTTCCTTAAGTATGCACCATTTTGTGGATCGCATTTTGAGGCATCACATGATGATCGGGTGTTCTCAACTCTACGCTTTCATATAACGGGTGTAAGACAGTTTTACACACACGGATACTAAGGTTCTTACTTGGCGAGCCTAGCATGTATAGACATGGCCTCGGAACACGGATCGAAAGGTTAAGCATGAGTCATATAGTTGATGTGATGCCCATATTGATGCTCGCCTTTGAAGCTACACCGACTCACGTGATGATCGGACATGGTGTAGTTGATTTGGTTCATGTAATCACCAAAAAGGCACGAGGGATGTCATTTTTTAGTGGGAGTTCTAGTCGAACTCAATTTGTCATAAACTAAATGGAAGTGAATTTGCATAATTTGTTGTAGTCATTGGTGTATGTTCACTACTTTATCCTTAGTTTTAATTGAGATAATAGAACTATAGAATTATGGATATTTACTTTACGAACTGGTATTTTATTGTTTTGAATGTCAATTTAAAGTTTATAAGTCCTATTGCAAACTTTTAGCAAACTCTATTTACTCCATGAAGTTTAATAAGTAGTATTAAATCAAGAGTAAGAATTCCAATGTTAGTATCTAAAGTATCATGTTTGCCTCCATGATTTTTGATATTCAAAAGTTGTTTTAATATCAAGATTATCTAGGAGCTGAAAAATGTTTCAGAAACCATCATGTGTGGAAGATATTGTGATATCCGAAACAATGTTTTTGGTTGCATTATGATAGAGTATAATTTAGCAAAATACATGTGCTCATATTATGAGAATTTGTGAAGGATGGAGATGCTAGGCATCCGGATCTCCCAAAAAGGTTTTTGGGAACTAACATTATACTCGCAATTCTTCCTTACAGGGTATAGTAGCTTGATCATGAAAGTTGTCGTGATAAGGATGAATAGAAGATGTAAGTAAAATGTTTACTACACTAATAGATTACTAAAGAATGTATTTTTGAAAGAATACCAAAACATTTGATGATGGTGATCCACTTCAAAGTGCAAGTCCAAAGGTATTAGTATTTGACTATATACGCTTTGTACTATGTGTCATGCGAATGACACCACTATTGATGTTGATAGATTCTTTTAAAAGGAAATGGAATTGCTGAAAGAGAATCTATAAAATATTTGGCAGAAAATAAAAAGTTGGAAATGTCCAGCTTAGGTATATAGAAGATACACATGTTATGGTTGTATTCCTTGCTTGTTAAACATTGTTCTTCTTAGTAATTGGATACCGGTATTGGATACCGAATTGGTTGGTGTGAAGTGTCATACAGAACAACACAATTCATGAACTGCCATGGCCTAAGTAACTAGCAAGAGAATGAGTGATGATGTTCATCGAAAACAAATAATGTGTTATTGTGTTTTTCGTTGTCGTCAAACCTAGCCTTCAAGATTTGTTTTAATAATTGTTATTTTCTTCTGTTATTATGAGAACAATGGTTGTTCAAATAATTACCGTATTCCATAAAAGATGGATGAACTTTTAGAAATCTAGTTGGAGAAATCACATCCATAAACATTATTGCTAAAATGTCGTAAGACAAATGATTCGAAGATCACTTATGAAGTGACATCGCTGTTTGAATTATATTGAAATGTAAACATGAAGAAAATCCATGTTGCTGGATTTTTGGAGTCTATTGATTTTGATCAATTGACGCTTGTGAAACTTTCCTCGAGATAATTGAAACTCTCTCCATAGGCCAAAGAGGAACGGATGACTAACTTATTGGATATTATGCATGTTGATATATATAGTCCATTATGTGTAGCCATATGCGATGGATCTTTTTGCTTCATATGCTTTCTCCAGAAATTTGAGTGAATATATATCTATATATTTACTTAATAAGGAAGAAGTATGAAACGTTTGAAATTTTTTCAAAGACTTTCAAGATGAAGTGGAAAATCATTGTAACAAGAAAATAAAGAGTTTATGATTCGATCATAAAGGAAGATATTTGAGTTACATGTTTAGCAAAAACACCTAAGATTTGAGAAATTGTTCCATGGTTTGTGTTTCCCGATAAACCATAGGAGTATGGCATATTCGAGAGATGAAATAAAACCATGTTTGACATGGTAAGATCAAAGGTGTCATTTATAAAACTGCCATTATGTTTGAAGGATTGAAGCTTTAGAGACTACCAATTTTACGCTGAAAAGAGAACCATCGTGATCCGTTGAAATGACACCATATAAGTTATGGTTTGGGATAAAACCCGAATTGTCTTTTCTTAAATTTTGGTATGCCATGCATAAGTAAAATGTTTACAACCAAAGTCGGATAAGCACGTCTTTTTAGGTTATCCCAAAGAATTTGTTGGGAATTTCTCCATAACACCGAGGACAAAAGAGTTTGTTACTTGGAACGTCAAGTTTCTTAAGAAGGAAGTTTTCGTGAAAAGTTAAGTGGGAGGAAAATAGAACTTTGATAAGGTTGTTGAACCTTAGCTATATGTGCTAAGTAGCGCAGCGCCGGAAAGTGTCCCGGTGGCGGCCACAATGATCATGGCTCCCGTGATTACAAAGGTTGTAATCTTGGAGATTAGAGTTCATATTGAACCGTGTGGGTCAGTAAGAATCAAATAGTGATATTTGATAAACAAGTCGTTATTGTTTTAACAATGATGAACCGACTGCATGCAAAGAAGCGGTGATGGGCCCTGCCATAAAATGACTAGAAGTCATAGAATCCATGATAGTATCCATACACGAGAATCAAGTTTCTGAACTTGGAAGACCCTCTGAAAAGGCGTAAAGCCTATCGGTCGTGTTTGGATCTATAAAGAAATAGACATGGATGTTTAACATCTATGAAATAGTCGACATGTCGGAAAGAAGTTTGCGGCAATGATCAAGGAGTTGACTATGACAAGATTTGATCTTTCATAGCGATATTTAGTCTTGAAGGTTTAATGTAGCAACCACTACATATAATTTGGTATATGGTAGTTGAGTAAACAAAACACGGTCCTTTTAATAGAATGGTTACCTAGGACGTGTACGTCTGAAGGGTTTTGTTAATTCAAAGGGTGCTAAAGGGGCATGCAAACTTCAATAGTTGAAGTCAGCATAGCGGAGTTAGAATCTTCACCATGATGAAAATATTAAAGGAGTTTAAATTCATCGGAGATGATGAAGATGCTTGCATTTGCAAGAAATTAAGTGGGTGCGCTGAGACAAATTTCCAATACATTATGCAGAGTACATATTTTTGATTAGAAATGATGTATCTTTTATTGACACAAGTTAAGAATTTCATTAAAATAGGATTTCGATGAAAGACTTGGGCAAAACTGGAATATTTGGCATCAATATCTATATGGATAGATTGAGGCGCTAATATGGTTGTACCAGACATACATATATGAGATATTGAAAGGGTTCACTATGGAAACAACAAGAAAGGTTCTTGCTGCATGGAAAGGATTGTATCAAGATTCAAGTGTTTCAACACTTGGTGAGTAAAATCACATGAAGATTTTGATCGATTATACCATGATATGTATATATCCAAAATGTCCTATGATCTAAATGTTATGAGCACATACCAGAATGATTCATAAGATGATCATTGGACGATAGTAAAGATATTCTTATGAGCTTTGGAAGAACTAAGAATATATCATGTATAAGTGACAAATAATTAAAGGTAGTTCATTGTAAAGTGTTACATTGATACTAGTTTTGTCACAAGATACAAATTAAATTTATCTCAATTTAGACTATGGGTGGCACAATGTAATGGAAAGGATGTTCCATGATGGATTTGGATGAGTTCCAAAGTTGAGACATTGTGACGGATACTACAACAAAAAGGCTAAGTATATAACTGCTATAGTAGCAGCAAAGGAGGGCATTTGTGTTAAGTAGTTTGGTATCAAACTAGGTGTGGTTCAAAGTGGGCTAATACTGTGAAGATATATTGTATGACAATAATATCAACATCTTTTTACCCGAACGAACTAAAGGTCTCACCAAAGGACCAAATTTATACAATGCCATCTCATTTGAGAATGAGTGATGCGTAGAGACGCAAAGAATGCAAATACACACGGACATGAAACTGTCAGATCCGGAGATTATGTTAACCACTAGCAATCGCGTATATGCAACACTAGAAAGCCATAGGTGTTCAATACGTAAAGTTTTTCAAACTAGATTATTGAGTCTAGTGCAAGTGGGAGACTGAAGGGAATATGCCCGAGAGGCAATAACAAAGTGGTTATTATCTTATTCCATGTTTATGATAAATGTTTATTTTGCATGCTATAGTTGTATTAATTGGAAATGCTAATACATGTGTGTTTAATAAACAAAATGCAAAGTTCCTAGTAATGCCTCTCATATAAACTAGATCGTTGATTAACAAGATGATCAAGGTTTCCTGATCATGGACATTGGATGTTGTTAATAACGAGGTCACAACATTGGTGGAATGATGTGATGAACATTCATCCAAAGTATAGCATTATGATCAAAGTCATTATATTTATATTGCTATAACATCATACAAAGTAATCTTAGTCCTTAGACCATGAGATCATGTGAATTTCTAACACCGGAAGAGTATCTTGATAACATCAAACGTCACACCATAACAGGGTGACTATAAAGGTGGGTTCAGTGCTACGAAGGTGTTATGTTGAGGCTCATGGATCAAGAGTGGGATTTGTCCATCCCGATGACGGATAGATATACTCTGGGCCCTCTCGGTGATATCACATTAAGATAGCTTGCAAGTAAGTGATGAGATCACTAGAATGTTATATCACGGGAACGAGAAAAGAGTGCATGTCGGTAACGAGATAAAACTAGGTATTTGGATACCGATGATCGAATCTCGGACATGTATTATATCATGAGACAAAGGGATTTAGTTACTAGCGTTAAAGGTTCTCACGATCACAGAAGTCATCGTTGAATGTGTAGGAATCTGTATGGATCTCCAGGTCCCGCTTCTGATTATTGATCTGAGAGGGGTCTCGATCATGTCTGCATTATTCACGAACCTTAGGGTGACACACTTAAGGGAGAAAGTATGTTTCAGATAAAGATTTAAGAAAGCGCTGGAATTATTTCAATAGACACCAAAACTGTTTCTGGTGAAATTGCTGAAATTGGTTATGCATGTCATATTGAAATGTTGCAGGGGGTTTTATGTGAATTTTTTTGAATTAAAGTAATTAATAAAATTCCGAATAAAATTAATAAAAGAGTTTTATTAAATGAGAGAGCATTAAATATGGAGAAATTTAATGCATTTAAAGTTGAGACTTTAAAAGAGAATGTGAAGGGGCATTTTAATGTGGAGGGGGTTGCCACCACATGAATGGGGGAGGTGAAGGGACACCCCCATGGGCGCCGGCCATGGGAGGGGTACCCTCCCCTCCTCCTATAAAAGGCCCCCCTCATACCCCTTCTTCCTCACACCTCCTCGTGAAGGATCTCTCTCCCCCTCTAGTTATTCCCCATGGTCTTGTATTAGCGAGATACATGTTCCTAGTTGCTTTATCTGGAAAGGAGTTGCTTCTTCTGCTGCTTTGCTGGAGCGAGTGACGGAGGTTGTCGGGGTACCGGACATGTGTGCGATCACGAATGCACCACTGCTTTGCGGTGCTAGACTTGGTGGTGCTGGACTTGCTGGAGCTGGATCTGATGGACGTGCTAGAGCCAGACCTACTGGACTTCATCATGATCTTGAGATTGGCAAGTGCACGGCTACATCATCCACGATTTCCAACTTGTTAACAAAGCTTTGTTGTCTTCGAGGGTAAGTTCTCTATGGATGTATATCCACCCATTGCTTGTATCTAGTAGATAGATCTTGGCGTATAGTTCCCATCGTAGGAATTTTTTTGTTTTCTATGCTGCGAACCTAACAATTTGTTCTTTGTGAGAATATCATACGGGATATTGTCAAAGGTAGCTCGAAGGAAGAGCCAGTTTGAGTAGTGAACCATGGTAACAATACCTTCTCCCCAAAACTTCTGGGTGACTTTAACTCACTCAACATTGTTCTTTCCATCTCGATGATTGTCTTCCTTTCAACAACACCATTTTGTTGAGCGTTGTAGGGAGCCAAGAACTTATGCTTGATCCCCTCATCTTAAACAAACTGTTGCACGGTGTAGTTCTTGAATTCGGTGCCATTGTAGGTCCTAATGGTCTTGATATCCACTTCATGGTTATGTTGAGGTTTCTTGGTGAAGATCATGAAATACTTGTAGGTCTCATCCTTTGTCTTGATGAGGAAGACCCAAGTGTACCTTGAATAGTCATCAACGATGACAAGAGCATACTTCCTTCCAGCAAGAGTATCATATGTTGATGACCCCAAAAGATCCAAGTGGAGGAGCTCCAAAGGTATTGAGGTGCCCACCTTGTATATGGATGGATGACTCTTCCCATGTTGCTTCCCGGACTTGCAAGAACTACACACACGATCCTTCTCAAAATAAACACCAATTAGTCCAACAATATGCTCACCCTTTAGCATTTATTTAAGATTTCTCAAGTTTAATTGGCCAAGGAGGGGATGCCAAAGCCATCCCTCGTCAAACTTACCCATTAGACAGGTGGAAAGAGATTGGCACTCTTGCGGGAGATCGGCCACGTAAAGATCGTCTTCCACATATCCAACAAGGACCAGACTGATATTATCACCCCTAAAGACTTTCATAATTGTTCTAGAAAATAGGAATCATAATCGACATCTGCAAGATGTTTAATTAAAAGCAAGTTGTAGCCAAGCTTCTCAACAAGCATAACAGTCTCTAGGGTCAAAGCCTTGGAGACCACCAACTTGTCGTAACCTAGTACCTTTCCTTTAGATTTGTCTCCAAAAGTGATACTTCACATTGAATCAACATCATGAATGAATTGGTCAAGCACACTTCTACCTCCAGTCATATGATTTGTGCATCCACTATCAAACACCCACTTTGATCCCCTAGAGGCATATCCCTACAAAATCAATTCTTTGATTTAAGAACCCATTGAGTAATGGGTCCCTTAGCATTAGCAACAAGATATTTTGGTACCAAAATTGAGTACCATCTGTAAGCATAACCATTGCAAGGGCCAACATATTTGGGACATGCATCCCCTTGAGTGCCCTTACATAGCACATATGATGGATTAGATTTTCCCGTAAATTTATGATTGGGGTTACCCCTTGTGGATCCCCTATTCACAACATTCTTCTTGGCATGGTCAACCAACTTGTGCCGTTATTTCACAAAGTTGATCTTGGTTTGGCATTGTTCTTGTTGTTCTTATGGTCGAACCCATACCTTGCCTTGGAGCTCTCACCTTTTGAAGAACAAGAATCTCATCAAGAATCTTTCCCTTGGAGGTAGGTGTGAGACGCTCCTTCTTAAGTTGTTCCTTTAACATTTTATTTTCCTCAAGGAGGGGAGCTTGATCAAAGGTAGATTTATAGGAACAAGTAATGTTTTAAACAATTATTGGATCCTTCAAAGTACCAAGATCCTTTTTAGAAGATACTCGAAGGTGATCATGATTCTCCCCAAGTTTTATGACTTCACGCTTAGCAAGAAAACTATCTTTATCAAGGTTCTAAAGGTCATTGGTGAGAGAAGCTTGATCAATCTCAAGTTCTTTCTTTGAGGCACCAAGCTCTTGTGACAAAGTAATGGCCCTATTAAGAGTATCTACATCTTTTGCCTTATCAAGTTCAATGATTTCAATTCTTTGTTTAAGATGTGAGGTGATGTTATTTTACTCTCTTAGCTCTTGCTTTAGGAGATTGAATATCTATTTCTCATCATTAGTATGAGATTCCAAGCTATCAACGGTCTCATCACCTGAATTAACAAGGTCCATTAATTGCTTGAATCTAGCATGAGAATTGCTAGGAAGAGACTTCATAATCTTATGAATTTCTTGTATATAGTTTTCATAAAATTCATCATTGTTAATATCATTGTTACTATCATGATCATCCAAGATGCTAGAGGGAGATGGAGGGGAAGAGATTACCTTGGAGATCCTTGGCATTGGGAAAGAGCTGACGACCTCGGGAGTAGGAGATTATCGGTGTAGTCCTTCGTTTAGTCATAGGTGAGTAGTGACCCGGGTTCGGTATAAACCAAACTAGTCACACCCACTACCTTCTCCTTGTCCCCAAACTCCACACCACACATGTCCTTGGAGCTTCTTTCCATAAGGCAAGTAGCTGGCGACCTTGGGAGTAGTGGAGTCATTGGTGTAGTCCTTAGTGTAGTCATATGTGAATAGGTACCGGGGTTTGGCGAAAGCCAAACCAGCCGCACCCACAACCTTCTCTTCATTCTCACTGTCCGCACCGGATATGTACTCTTGGCCTAGGAAGCCTTTTCCATTACGGTTCTTGTTCCTCTTATATCTTTCGCTGATGGGATTTGGCTTCAATCTTGTCTTCACGCCCTCTTCATACTTCGGCTCATCAATCCTCTTCTCATATAGGCACTTGTCGGCAAAATGATACGATTAATCATAATTGTAGCAAGTCCTCTTCTTATCACTTCGTCCGGTTGAACTTATCCTTCTTTGGAACTTCAAGTTCTTAGTGAAGTGTGAAAGTTGAGAGAGCATGTCGTCAACTTCACCCATTTGATCACTATCATTCCCTTCTTCACTTTCAAAATATATCTTCTTGCACACGCTTGGCCTTCACCTCTAGGGTATGGGAATACCCAATAGCATGGTTGCTCTCCTTGATCTTTAGTCCCTCATTTTCCAAATTAACCGGGGCAACAAGATATGAAACTAGATCACAGGGAGACAAATGGCTAGCTGAATTTAGGAGTTGCAAGTTCAAGGCATGCTATTTATTGGTGGTAGCGATCATGGAGATAATCTTGTACTTTATGAGATCATCTTTCAAAATGAACCCATCATCATACTTGTCACAACCAAGAACACTAATCTTCACATGGAGAGCAACAAGTCTTGTGTATGCTTCCACGATGGACTCACCATCATGGTTCATGAACATGTTCATCTCGGAATTGGTGACTTCATACTTGGACTTTTGGATGAGAAACGTTCCCTCTTAGAGAATGACAATCCTATCCCAAATTGCAGTGTGGATGTCACTAAGATCATGGAGAGTGCGTTTGATGGCGCTCCTTATCTTGTCACAAGCTATTACATTTACTTGACAATCATAGTAATCTCATGGGGTGAGGTCGTTAGGATCTTGTGGATTGAAGCCTTTGCACACAATCTCCCAAAGTTCCACACTACAGCTGCGAAGATGAGATTCCGTAGAAGATTTCCAATGAGAGAAGTGAGTTCCATCATATTGGGGTGCGGGACCCGAACCATTAATATGGGGCATGGAGTTATTTTTCTTAGGATATATATATATATATAGAAATTGATTAGGAGGCATGGATACTTTTGTTGGGTCACTCTCATGAGTGGACTCGGGAATGGTCTCCTTAACTGTTCCCATCGTCCTCCCATGAGGTACTACAGATGGTCCTACAAGCATGGCCCCCTCGCCAATCCCCATAAAACATCCTTCATGGTAACTTCTTCGAGCAAGGAGGTCGAAATCCGCCTTAGACTTTCATGGGAGATTTTGGCAAAGAGTTCATGAACCTCCTTGACCGAGTAAGTCTTTTCCTCCTCATCATCAGAGAAAACCATCTTTTCTCTTAGGCGGTAAATCCCCTAGAAGAGACCCTGGCTCTAATACCAATTGAAAGGGTAAGATGGTTAACCTAGAGGGGCTGAATATGTTTCTTCAAATTTCTTTGTGATCTTTTGCAAGTTTTAGGCTTTGCAGAATATAAGCGTTCCTAAATGCAAACTAGGTGTGGCAACCTATATGATGAAACAACATACTTAAAGCATGAAGGCTATCACAAAAAACGAACACAAGAAAGAGATATGGTTAAGGGATAACCGAAGCACATGAGTTGAAGATGTATCCCGTGTTCACTCCCTTTGGGACGGGGGTTACGTCACATTGGAGAGGTGAGGTCCCACAAAGGATCCCCCAATTCCATGAAGGTTCACCTTCTTCTCTGAGCCTATTCCACAAAGGAATAGCTCACTTACGCGTGGTAGACTTTAAGGTAGTCTCCAAACCCTCACAAACTTTCCACAGGGCAAATCACAAGCCAAATACCCTCGGGCGACCCTAGCCTCCTAGGGTTTCCCGTGAACCTAGGAGTAATAAGAAAACTCAATGAACTCAAGGGGGAATGAACTTTGGCTTAGTGGAAATGTTGATCGGGAGCTCCTCTTGATTTCTATCGAAGGGATTTTACTTTGGTTGGGTAGAATGGGAGATCCTCAAGATTTTGGTGTTTCAAAAATGGAAAGAGAGAGAGAGAGAGCTCAAGGATAGAATCTGAAATGGAATGCCTAACCTCTGAATGGCTAAGAAAGGGGTATATATAGTCTAAGGGGAAACATAGCCGTTTGAAGGTAGCTGCACACAAATCAGCATCAAGTCCGACGATGTTGGACCATGCGTCAGATGAACCAGCGGCAAAGTCAGTGAGCCGGATAAGGTCATATTTCCCTTTCAGTTTCTTTATACACCACACCTATATCGATGTTTCTGATTGGTATAATTATAGCATGATATAAAACTATTATGAACTAATGACATATGATAATAAACATCCTTTATTATTTTCCTCTAGTTTATATCTCCTTCATGATCTAGTTCAATGTACAAAAGAGAATAATAAGTGTAGGTATATGGTGATCAGTCAATCCCATACTCAAACTATTAATGGTACACGAGTAGGAAGATCGTGCAACCAACTCTCGAAATTTATACAAAATATCTTGACAAGATGTGTTCAAAAAGCTTCGGAAATTCAAACACGTGATGCTCATGCATGTAAAATGAATACATGAACTTTGTAGTTTATTGATACATATTTCCACATATTTGTAACATATCAGGAGTAAATAATAGCGCTAGATAGTTTTGGCTCAAACTGCTATCCACGTCGTCCCGATTCTTATTGACCGTGGGATGGATGCTGGAAAGGACACGCATCGATGTGATAATGGAGCCTTGTTATATAGTGAGGCAGGACCGGCCACCGTCCAGGCTGAAATAATCCATACCACTGACGGGTGTACCGCGCATAGTTGTACGCTGCGTCGTTGGGCAGTGGACTGGATGTGTGCCATGGGCCCACTATTAGTGTGCGCGGGCAGAACCATGCTCTATGAGCCATGTGCCCGCTGTCAGTGTACCCAATGCGACGCGTTTCTGCACCCCAGGGTGGCAGGGCCTACCGAGAGCCGACATTGCGCTGAGAGCCCATACCGCCCACGGAATCTCGTGGGCATGGGCCCATTGAGAGCTGATGTGCCATTGTAAACCCATGCTGGGCGTGTTGTCTCGTGGCATAGGGCCCGACAAGAGACGATGTGGCGTGGTGATTCCATACCATCAGCGGTTTCTCATGGACATGGGGCCCGACATCCGCCGATGTGGCACCGTAAGACCTTATGAGCCGCGGTTCTTGCGGACATGGGGTCCAACGGGAGACGACGTGGCTACATAAACTCGTACCGCCCATGGTTTCTCGTGTTCATGGGGCCTGACTGGAAACTGACTGAAGGGAATATGCCTGAGAGGCAATAATAAAATGTTATTATCTTATTCCAAGTTTATGATTGATGTTTATTTATCATGCTAGAATTTTATTAATTGGAAACTTTAATACATGTGTGATTAATAAACAAACCATAGTTCCTAGTAATGCCTCTCATATATACTACCTAGTTGATTAATAGATGATGAAGGTTTCCTGATCATGAACGTTAGATGTTGTTAATAACGGGATCATACCATCAGAAGAATGATATGATGAACACACACACAAAGTAGATTTAGCAATAAAATCTAGTTATTAAGTTTACATAACTACATCAAATACATACGAAGTATTCCTACTCCTTAGACCATGAGATCATGGCAATCGCTAACACTAGAATAATGCTTTGATAACATTAAATGTCACACCATAACAGGGTGACTATAAAGTTGGGTTCGGGTATTCCGAAAGGTGTTATGTTAAGGATCATGGATCAAGAGTGGGATTTTTTCCATCCTAATGATGGAGAGATATAATCTGGGCCCTTTCGGTGATATCACATCAACACCGCTTGCAAGCACGTGACTAGGTCATATGGATATTGTATCACATAACGAGTAAAGAGTACTTGTCGGTAACGAGAGCAAAATAGGGTATGGGTTATACCTGTGATCGGATCTCGGACAAATAAAGTATCATGAGACAAAGAGAATTGGATATGACGTTGATGGTTCACATGATCACAAGATTCATTGTTGAATGTGCAGGAGTGACCACGGATCTCCAGGTCCTGCTTCTGATTATTGATAAGAGAGATGTCTCTATCATGTCTGCATTATTCGAAAACCATACGGTGACACACTTAAGGTTCTCCAACACTAAGTGGTAAGTGGTAGATAAAACATATCCGAGAATAAAATTATTAGAGCTGAAATTATTTCGATGATCACCGAATTGTTTCGGGTCAAATCGCTGAAAATGTTTCAGGTGTAAAATTTAAACAATGCAAGGGATTTTATGTAAATGTTTGTTAATTAAAGTGATTAACAAAATTATGAATAAAATAAATAAAAGAGTTTTATTTAAAGATAAAAATGCATTTATGCTAATGGATAATAAATGATGTGAGTGGAAGGAGCGTTTATGTGAGTGGGAAGTGCACTCACATGAATGAGGGAAGAGATTGGGGCACACCCATGGCCGGCGGTCATGCCCCTTGGTAATCCCTCCTCCCCCTATAAATGGCACCCTCCTCCTCCTCTCTAGAGGGACCACCTTCTCGTGAAGGTTCTCTCCCCCCCTCTAGCATTTTCCCATGGCCTTAGATTAGTGAGGTACATGTTGTATTGGTTTCTTAGAGTAAGATTTATCTACTCATTTCGCTATTCTACTAGAGTGAAGGCGAGAAGGTTGGTGGGAGATGTACGTGTGACCGAGGACGGATAAGCTGCTGGGTTTTGGTCTTCGAGGGTAAGTTATTCTAGAAACCCCATACTTGTTGCTATAATTTAAGAGATTATATCTTGGCATAATTGGTGTTCTTGTCGTAGTTTTTTTGTTTTCTATATAGCGAACTCTTCACCGGCGTGGATAACGTAAGCCCATGGCCGCCACGGATTTTCGCGGACGTGGGGCTGTCTGTCAGCGTAGATGCTAGACAACGTGGGTTGTCACGGTGAAATCGTATAGTGAGATCCATGCATAGCTGCTGTGATGCTGTAGAACCTAGCCGACCGCGAATTCTCGCGGCGAAAGCCTAGATACCAACGTAGACTTGCTTAGGCGGGTGAAAGCTTACCTCTTACGTAATCTTCCACTCTCATTTAGTTATAAAAAACGTTGTGGTAGCTCTCTCATTCAAAAAGCCTTAGGTATACTTTCTCTCTTCTCTATTTATTGTAGATTTATTCAAGTTTCACCGGGTATTTTGCGGGTACGCCAGCGGCGCGGGAAGTACTGCATGCTTTCCCTACTCTATCATTTCCACATATGGGTTATGTGTGCTACTCTACGTGTCGCCGGTGATCAACCAAGCAAGATAGGATGATTCTCGGCTTTTTTTCATGGCTTGGAGCCTTGTGCCGTTTCTATCCGCGCTTCAGCGGACCCTAGAGTTGTGTTGAGAAGAGCTCCACGAGCCACGCCAGATGACGGTGTTCAGAAGACAAGCACTCAGCGGGCGATGCCATAAGACAGCAGTTCAGCAGGAAGAGCTCGATGGACCACGCCACTTGACGGCAAGAGCTACATGGGCGCAGCCGTAGTTTCTTCACGGTGTCCGACTTTCGTCTCGCGATGACAAGAGCTACACCGGCGTCGTCATAGTTTCTCCGCAGGGCCAACTTGCCGATTTTGTGTATCGTGGGTGTGTGTTTGTCCTATATTTCTTTCACGTTTGTAGCTTTCTTGTGTGCGTGAACAGAATATTTGTTGCGCTTATTATTGTTCGCGTTTAATGAGAAGCCATTCCAACCGTGTTGGCATTGAGTGTTTGCGTGGAATGAAATTTCTACATTTTGTCTTGCATTTCTACTTGTGTTTAGGTTTTTCCTTTATTGTATGTGTGGAAAGCAAATCTGATGTGGTACCGTGGTGAGTACTCTTGGGCTTATTTTCTGTGTGTAATTAAAAAATCTATGTTTGTCCTATATTTTCTTCATCTTTTTCGGTCCTAACTTTACTGCGTGGGTGTAAAGTAAATTATTTGTGCCGTGTTTGCGTGTATTGTTCACTTTGGACAAGATTTTTTCCTCTGCGTCGGCATTTGTTATTCGTGTTTAATGAAAAATTGTATATGCGTTTGCGTTTTTTAGTTTAGTCTTTGTTAGTTTAGCCTTTCATGCTTACTTACCGTCTATGTCTTTTATGTGTAGAGAGTAAATCGGTTTTTACATTGCACGTAAGGATAGTTCAGAGTGACTAACTTATTAGGACGCATGCCATGCGCGACGGTTGCTCTGCATGTCGTCATCGTCCTATCGTCATCGTCCTATCAAACAAACTAAGGGTGTATTCGGTTCGCGGAACCTAATGAAACGGTTTCACACTTATAAACTGTTCTCGTGTTTAGTTTGAAAAAAGAATGAAACAGAGTGGTTCCAGGAATATTCGTGCTAGATGCCTAACCCACTCGTTCCATCAATTCGGTGGAACGCCGCCGTTCCTCGTGCTAGCCCGACAGCTAATCGTTCTCGTTAACTCATCCGCAATAAAAATAATTAAGCTCCCGTCTCCATCATCTCCCAGCAGAGTGCAGCCACGGGGCGAGGACCAGCGCGTGGCGGCGGGAAAAGCTTGTGTGCCGTCGATGCGAGGCAGGCCGGCGGCGGCAGGCTAGGAAGCAGGCGCGGCGGCATGACGCAAGCGGCGCGAAGAAGGCTGGCGGAAGCAGGCGCGGTAGCGCGATGCGGGCCAACGGAAACAGTCGCGACACGAGCGGCGCGAAGCTGCCCGGCGGCGGCAGTGCGAGTCTAAGCACGCGTGGCTGCTGCTAGCTGTATCCAATTTGGCCTAGTTTATTTCGATTTTGTCCTTCGTATTTCGATTCGGCAGTAGCTGCTGCTAGCCATCCATCTGATTTGGCTGAGGTTGTTGCTAGCTATTCAACCCATTTTTCCTTTATCCATTCCTAAATATGTGTATTTCGATTTTACAAATAAGCGATTTGTCACGGTTAATTATGATTTTAAGACGGAAGATTAAATTTAGGCTCAAATCAATGTAATATTTAGCACTATTTTGGTTATACATTCTGCTCTTTGATTCCTCCAACCGAACACAGTACAGAGCCATTCTATTCCATTCTACTTGGTCCAACCGAACGTGGGGATAGAACCATTCCGTTCCAGAGGAACGGAACCATTCCATTCCATTCTACTTGGTTCTACAACCAAACACACCCTAAGTGACAGCCAAAAGAATATAATGCACAAAGTACTTGATCCTCTCCTTCCTGATACGCCAAATAGTTTTAGTCTTGGATGGTCCCTCTAGAGCTCCAACGAACTCCCGTGGCTCGCGGTCGCCCTGAGCACGGTCATATTTCTCGCACCGTTCGCGTAGTCCTTAGTGGTTTATGCCTGAATTGTTGGTCTTGAACCGGTTCCTTAGATTGTAGAGCTGAAGGCGAGCTGGCGTACCTTGACTTTGACTGCATCGAAGATTCTTCTGGTCCACTCTTAATGGACTTTGGCCACGACAATTTTCTGGTTTTGCGAGGGAGCGGCCAGTTACGCCATTGGGGATCTGCAGCTAACAATCATTTGGGTGGGCAGGTAGACTCGAGAGGTTGTCAGCTCGACCTACTGAGTCGGAAGACTTACTATTGGGTCCTCTTGAGCCTATTGAGCCGATTGATCCTTTGCTCGCCTTTGCTTATGCTAAGGACATGCTCGAGCCGGAGGTCAACAAACCTTCCGTCGTCGAAGGTGTGTTTGATACTATCAAGCCTATCAATCATCTATTGGCTATTTCATATGCATAAGACATGCTAGCGAATGAGATCGAGGAACCTGCGACTGACGAAGGTGCGTTGCTGGGAAGTGATATGGTAGGGGAGCGGTTCAAATTTGAACCTCCGCTTACCATTGCCTAAGTCCAACGACTGGCTCAAGTCCAACAACTGATAGTGTGCACGTCTAGACAAACAAGATCTTAGAAGCAGTGCATCCACCGCTATGTGTTTGTCATGAGGGATGCGAGATGCGCAATGGGGAAGTCCAGTTAGAGGACAGAAGTGGCACCGACCTTTCATTTTATTGCTTTACCGTGTTTCTTAGACTTTCTCGTAGTACATCTTTCCAAACATGTATCATTTCTCTGCAAGTTAATTTAATTCATTTTGGAATTCACTTCTTTTTATCAGACAACCTATGCATTGGTTCAGTGCCTATCGTACAATGATTTGGCTAATGAAATAAAAGTACTTTTCTTTTTCTAGAGAAAGAGCAGACGATTTGCTTTGGATTTCTCATCAGCTTGTTGGAGTAGAGTTTTTTTCTTTGATTTATCACGCAATTATTTGCCAGTCATTCTTCGCCAACATGTATCAGTAACATGTTATCGAACACATTGTGTATATGATAATTTACGCACAACATCTACATGATCACTGACGGCAATCAAGAGGACAATTTCACCATGTCATCAAACGTTTTGCTTGCAGCGAGACAATAACATGCATGAAAATATGCGTTGCACGTAGAGATGACCCAACGTAACACGTCCATACGTTCTGCTGACTGAATAGACCAAGTGACACGCGTATAAAGAGAATACAATAATAGGTAGAGATTAGCGCAGACGTTGGAATAATGTTTTAGGACAGATGGTTTACTCCATCTTTCTCAGAAACGTCCTACTTCCAGCTGTGCTCCGGAGGGTGCAGAGATCTTAGAAATGAATGTGGTGCGTCTATGTCATCTAGTGTTCTGTGTACGCCTGGAGGCGTAGAGATAAGTCTAGTATAATTTTATGTCTATTTTATATTGATTTTTAAGGATTTACCAATGGTCCTCTTTATTTTGGTTATAACTCTACAAGACAGGAAAACCCTATTTTGTGTATTTGTATCTTTCATGGACCTAAACGAAGTCAAACGGAGCTAGGATTCTAGAAAAGTCAATATTTCACAAAGAGAAAGGAATTGGAGCACTTGAACCTCACTAGAAGAGCCAGGAAGCACAAAAGAGGTATGGTGGCACAACCCACCCTGGTGCACGCCCCACCTACCTACTTTTGGCCCTCGGCCATCCGATTCACCTCCATCTTCTGCCCACGGGCTCGTCTTGACCTAAACACCTATATAAAGGCCCCCAATGCGACCTTAGAACATATGGAGGTGGAGATGAAAAACACCAAAATAGAGAGTCTGCTAGCTGCCGTCGGAGGAATATTGGAGGGGGTCCACTGCTAGAATCGCCTCCGGCCACCTCTTCTCCTTCACCAACACCTCCACATAACTCTCCATGCTGAGAGAGGAGTAGTGCACCCCTGTTCTATGGGTTTGCGATGATAACTTGATCTAATCTCTCTATGTATGATCATTGTTGAAGTCTATATGATGTGCCTTGCATGATTATGGATCTACTATGTAATTCCTATGGAGGATACTGTGGTATGACATAATACGTGTCATGCATTTACCATTGTGTTGGATCTTTTATGGATTGTCATACTTTAGAGATATTCTATGATGCATGTAATGGTTTGATCTATGCAAAATTCCTTGTTTAACCATGTCATGAGGTGTTTAACACCACCAAGTGGAGGTATATGAGAGAGATGTGGTAATACACACAAAAAATAAACCATTGCACTAGTGTTTGGAGTGTTTTTCATTAAGAAGTATGATGTATGTAGGTAATGGATGGACGCGTGATAGCGACATATGTATTGAGTGACACAATGTAGCCAAACGTCCTTTATCTAGGGGTAAAAAGAGAGAAGTAGGATGTGTGGTATGACAACAAACAACACTAGCCTTATTAAAAGGTTGACCTAGTAGCATGAATGAGTATTTATTTCAACTATGTGTTTTATGAGATATAGCTGTCATAAAGTTACCATTAAAACATGACCATCACCATAGATGGAGAGAGAGAGGATTGCGTGAACCCATGAACCCATGTCCATTGTTCCTATAAGAGAAAACCATTGTCTTTTGTTCTTGTATTGAAGAGGATTGGGACACTTTCACATTATTGTTTTGTTGCATTCCACTCCCCAGAATTAAATCAACTTCCTTATTTCAGTAATTTGTTTAGTGCATAAACAACTAAAACTTGTGACACTTTAGTTGTAGAGAATATATAGTTTTTCCTTCTTGCTCCTGCAGATCGATACCCTACTTCCACATTGAGAGGTACTATAGTGATCCTCTGCTCTTGGGGTTATCACTACAATGAATCTGGCCATATATGATGCTCCATTTTCGTCATAGTAGTCCGTTTATGACGATTCTATGACGATTTTGAAATCGTCAAAAGCTGGGCGTCGCAAATAAACTATAACGATGTTTTTGGTAAAATCGTCATAACTGACAATCCAATATGGTCATAGGCCATCTAGCCTAGCCAAGTAAAATCCTACGTGGCTGATCTTACATGGCAAAATTTGACAAAAATTAAATCGTCTTAAGTCGAAATCAGCCCAGTCCATTTCTATGGTCCATATGGGCCCAGCCCAATAATTTCAGCCATTTATTTACTGTGTTTTTGCCTGTTATGGTCCATTTCTCTATTGGGCCTTAGCCTTTTTACAACCTTTTCTATTTTGGGCCTTGGCCTTTTTAAGGTCGACCTCTTTTTGGGCTGGTCCTACCAATCAGATGGGTCCCAGTTGTCAGACTATTCAAATAATCTGGTCCCGCATGTCAGTTTCCGTTGTCCAACTAGTCCCATCTATCATGTTTATTTACTAACAATTTGACAGCAATTAAACAACAAACAATTTAATCAGAACCGAAGGAACCGATGACATCGTTCTAATAACAACAACAATCATGTCTATTACAATATTTCCATGATTCAAATCACATATACGAAATAATAACCATGAACAACAGGAGGCTGCAACTGAATCTAGCCCAAAATTTAAACCCCAGCACACAACTACAGAAGGCTGCATCCAGCATATACATCCAGCATCAGTCGATGCTAAGAAATAGAGCATGTCCATCCAGCCGGACTTGTCTCCAACCTCTAGGTTCTCCCACCGGCTACATCAGCACCTGTAAACATTGAGTGGGTAATAAAAACCGAGGAAACCTTAAATTTTGTAGAGCAACAGAATACAAAAATAACCATGGGTTATACATATCGAGTAACTCCAGGAAGCTTGTGCTATCATGAGAAAAAATAAGCCTATACTAAGCTTAAGTATACATGCAAACATAAAAAATATTGCTACCATCTACAAACATGAGGTTTTCATACCATCTTAGCTGGCATTTCCATCAATTGTGACAGCCAATAAAATCACATGCAACAACATTAATATTATTTTAGATCATAGTACAACTAGTTGCAAAATATACCAACAGCTATACAACCAATAACAGAGTCATATCCAACTATTGAGTGCTTATAGTTGCAAATTGTACAAAATTTTACCTGTCAATTATAATATTCATTTACAGACTGAGCAAATTATAATATCTATAGTTCTAGCACAATAGGATGTAAAAAAGATGAGACAAAATAGTAAAACAATAGTACAGGCGAACACATAGTTCTTACTTAGTTCTCACACGAGTCAAGAGATAGGCAAATAGAAAATAGTAGTACATCATGCATAGTTCTATATCGAACATACAAAAATAGCAAACACCAGAACATCACGCATAGTTCCATCTCAGACATACGGAAATAGCAAAGTTCCATCTCAGAATCCATGACTAAGAGTACTTAAATTTCTATACCTCAAGTGTGTTCTGCTATAGCTTGACCTACACCAACCACAAACAAACACCCCATATCAGACGACCAACAGCAAGCGTAGATCATCCAATAGCCATTTAGTTTCAAGCAAAGAATATCACGATCAAACATTCAAAACACAAACTATTCCAGGTCAATACCATGAGTTCACGACAAGTAGAAAATAAGGTGAAAAAGCATTAGCCATTGCATACAGCCAAGAATGCACTAATTTTTGCGCATTTCAAGATAATCAAATGCCAGCAGAACATGTCCCATCATCAACTAAGTAAAAAAGAGAACATGATATACATAAGACTTATGTAATCTGTCGGAGGAGAGCAGCAGCAGCAGGTTGCCTTCAACATTGCAGCGGCAACGCATCTGGATGAACATGTCATCCTTCCGATGCACCTCCGACCATCGTCGGACACGGGATTTCATGTGGCATGCTTCAATAACCTGTAGAATGACATGAGCAACATTTTTACTAATTTGGTTGTCACACAACAAACATATCTGAGCTAAGGAGCTAAAAAGTTGCACAAATAAGCAATTGACAAATCTAATAAAAAGTTAAGATGTTATTATTCAAGTTCTCCATCACTATACAAAATCACAACCTATAATACTCTGTAAAGAGTACTCCAAAGAATATGCAAAGGTAAAGAGTACTACAAACCATGCCAAGGATCTGAATAAAATGGACTTATCGCCTGTTTTAGCTTGAGTCCCAATTTGTCTCTGCAACCCATGCAAGTGTGTATGTCAGTACACCACAAACTTGACCCGAGACAAGATGTTTTCTCTACATGTAGTCTAGGTCCATGTCCAGTACCACACTGGGCCAGTGTAGAATAATCATCAAAAATATAGACACCAGAGAGAGTGGATACAGGTACCACATCCTTTGCAATGCATTGCTACCTGTAGCTGTTTACACCTAACCCAGATCACACTTATAACTAACTGCAGGTACTGGACAAAGTATTTGTGAGGGGAATCCTGAAGTGTGAACCTTCTCTTAAGTTTGAACACTAGCAGATTCTTTAGACTAGGTTAATTTCTTATGCAAAATTTCCACTAACCTATTCCTGGAGTCTAGATCTTATGCTATGGAAATTTCTAATACTGCTTTGCTACTAATTACTCAAGTAAACTACAAGTAAATGCAAATCATGTAGTTCAATCTTATGCTACTAATCGAATATTTTGCATCTGTGCAAGTGGAGGGATCAAAGAGACGGGAGGAGGCACTTACTCGCTACTAATGTAGCTCATGAACTTGGAGACGCACTCCTAGATGGACTCGCGAAGACAACCTGACGGCGTGTCCTCACCTCACGCAGATGCCCCAACGGCGAGATCTAGGACACTGGCACGCGCCAACCGCCTCCATCCCGACGTCATGCATGAGCGGCCCCCAGAAACCTGCGAGCACGGGCCAAATGTGTAATTCGTTAGGATAGTGAGGAGGGGAGAGATCTTGACCACCGCTAGACAACTCATGGGAGAAATACTTTCAAGGGTAAGGGTGACGGGCCGGAGGTGGTGCGGATGTGGCCGATGGCGGCCTTAACGCACACCTCGACGGTCATGGCGACATCGACGGAGTCCAAGTGGTCATGACTTGTATCTTGCCATGGCGAGGTTCCGGCTATGGGGCAGAGTAATGGGACGGGGGCTCCGGCGATTCATGCGCCACTGGCGAGACAGGCACCCATCTGGCGCCCTTCCCTGCACTTGCTGGGTCAATGCCTGGCCACCGGCGAGGAGAGGTAGGACAGCGCGGGTGCTCCCTCGATCTGGACCGGGTCGGGCGTATGGGAGAAATCCCGTCGAGGGTGAGGGTGAGGGGTCAGAGGTGGTGCGGAGGGGATGAGGGGTGTAGGTGGTTTGGGGTGGCTGGTGACGTGGCTCAGAGAAGGAGGAGATGGTATTGGGATGGAGGAGGCGCCGCGTGTGGATCTGTGGAGAGGAGGAAGGGGTGTGCGTGATGGGGTAGGTGGGGTTGGATGCGGCCTGACCTAGATGAGTTTCAGGCCAAATATTGGTCTCCCGCTCCCGCGGCCCAAAATCGAACGCCGCTTCTCTAAATTTTTGGTGGGTACGCGCCGAATTCTAGAGCATTGGATCTAGCAGTAGTGGACGGCTGAGATCTACTTTGGTGGGTGATCCATGGGTAGCCCTTTTACTGCATTTTGATTGGCTCGCCAAGACTATGCATGGAAAATTAAGGCGTTTTGTGAAGCAATACCAAATATTCAATTCAAAAATGATACCACCCCATTTTAAAAAAATACTAGACCACCTTACATGAACAATGTCGTAACCAGGGATTTTAAAACCTTTCTGTCCACCCTTGGTGAAAAAAAAATGTCTACTGAATCGGAAAGAAGTGGGCCCGGTTTGAACTATAGGTACATGATCTGATGCTCATAATTTTTTTAAAAAAATATTTTTAGGCTCACAATATGATGTTTCTTCAGAGATCCAATGCAATTTTAGCGAGGCTCATTCCCTATCTTCATGCCCGTCGTTTTGGCCATAGTTTGAAATAGGAAAATTTTGAAACGGGCATAAGAAATTCAAAAACGGTCTGAACAATGTAAATCCTTCGCGTGGTGTCATATTATGTGACATAGTTGCAAGGAAAAATACCCAACTTGATATATTGATTGCATCTCAAAAAACCTTCACAGAAATGACCTATCATGTTCGAGGTTTCATGGATTTCGTGCCAAACGACCAATGTTATGGCCAGAATCACGGCATAGTTTGTGATAATGTGCCCATATCGTGCACCTATGTGTATCATGAGATGGATAACAATGTTGCAGGAGGAAGTTTTTCTTTTCGTCGCACGAAAAATCTATTTTCTATGTTCCGAGCATAAAAAACGGGGCGTTTTGTGAAGCAACCACGAAACGATAGTTTTTGAATGCTACCACCACATTTTTCAAAAATAGTAGACCACCTTACATGGACAATGTCCCAACCGGGGTATCTCAAACCTTGTTGTCCATCCCTAGCAAAAAAGACAAAGTCCTGCCGAATCGGTAGGAAGTGGGTCCGATTTGAACTACAGGTACATGATCTGATGCCCATTATTTTTTGAAAAAATAATTTTTAGACTCACAATATCATGTTTCTTCAGATATCCAATGCAAGTTTAGCAAGGCTCAGCCCCGAGCTAAGAACCTTCATGCCCGCCGTTTTGACCATAGTTTGAAACGGGCATAAAAAATTAAAAAAACGGTCTGATCAATGAAAATCCTTCGCGTGGTGTTTTATTATGTGACATAGTTGCAAGTAAAAATACCAAACTTGATATATTGCAAGTTTCTCGAAAAAACCTTCTCAGAAATGAGCTATCATGTTCGAGGTTTCATCGCTTTCGGGCCAAACGACCAATGTTATGGCTAGAATCACGGTATAGTTTGTGATAATGTGCCCATATTATGCACCCATATGTATCGTGAGATGGCGAACAATGTCGCAGGAGGAAGTTTTCCATTTTGTCGCACAAAAAAACCATTTTCCATTTTGTAAGCACAAAAAAGGGTCGTTTTGTGAAGCAACCACCAAATGAAAGTTTCAAAATGCTACCATCCCATTTTCCAAAAATAATACGACACCTTACATGGATAAATGTCCCAACCGGGGTATCTCAAACCTTTCTGTCTACCCCTGGCAAAAAGACAAATTCCTGCCAAATCGGTAGAAAGTGGGTCCGATTTGAACTACAGGTACGTGATCAGATGCCCATTATTTTTTGAAAAAAATGATTTTTAGACTCACAATATCCTGTTTCTTCAGAGATCCAATGCAAGTTTAGCGAGGCTCAGCCCCGAGCTAAGAACCTTCATACCCGCCGATTTGACCATAGTTTAAAACGGGCATAAAAAATTAAAAACGGTCTGATCAATGAAAAATCCTTCACGTGGTGTCTTATTATGGGACATAGTTGCAAGTAAAAATACCAAACTTGGTATATTGCAAGTGTCTCAAAAAAACCTTCTCAGAAATGAGCTATCATGTTCGAGTTTCATGGCTTTCAGGCCAAACGACCAATGTTATGGCTAGAATCACGGTATAGTTTGCGATAATGTGCCCATATTATACACCCATATGTATCGTGGGATGGCGAACAATGTTGTAGCAGGAAGTTTTCCATTTCGTCGTATAAAAAAACCATTTTTCAATTTCTGAGCGCAAAAAATGGGTCGTTTTGTGAAGCAACCACCAAATGAAAGTTTCAAAATGCTACCATCCCATTTTCCATAAATAGTAGGACACCTTACATGGACAATTCCCAACCGGGGTATCTCAAACCTTTCTGTTCACCCCTGGTGAAAAAGACAAATTGCTGCTGAATCGGTAGGAAGTGGGTCCGATTTGAACTACAAGTTCATTATCTGATATCATTTTTAGACTCTCCATATGCTATTTCTTTAGAGATCCAATGCAAGTTTAGAAAGGCTCAGCTCCTAGCTAAGAATCTTCAAAACTCTAGTTTCAAAATCATATTTTGAATTATGATATTGTCCCTACTATAGACTAACATGGTGTTAGTAGATCCACAATTTAAAGTAATCATACTATTCATAATTAACATCCTAGTATGATCTAATAAAATTTATAAAAATTTAGAGACAAAAATCAAGTATTTTGGAGTTCTTATGAGAAAGATACACAAGAATTATGAAAACACAAAAAGAAAAACGAAAAAAAACATAACCGCACCACCCAAATAGACCTTCCCAGCGAGGCCCATTAGGGAGAACCTAGCCGCCAGGCCCAGTTTCGATCGCGGGTAATAGTCAAATCGTTTGAGGGCGGCTATGGGACTACTAAGTTGTGTTGGTTTGGTGGTTAGGTGGCTTGTACCTATGGTGAGGTCTCCGGTTTGAGCCCCCTACAGCCCCTTTTTTTCTTATTATTCCCGCGCGCAGTTCAATTTGTGGGGTGCGTGCAAGGCCAAGGCCCGCCCACCGCGGCCCATCTCTCTTCCTACCGAGGCCTAGTCTAGTGATAAATCAAGCCAGCCCAACAGATGAATTAAGTATATAAGGCCGCGAGTTGTTAGTACTACAAGAAAGGTTCCTTGGTCTGGTGGTAAGGGGCGTGTTCCTCTAGGTGGAGGTCGTGGGTTTGACTCCTAGGGGGGTCTTATTTTTTGGAATAACCAAAATAGCTCAGGATTTGTGGGTTCACGTGTATATTAAATCGTGTAGATTTAAATATTGACACATGTATATGACACGCAGTCAAAAGCTGACACATAGACATGACACATAGGCGTAATTGGTGATGTGGCTGAGTATCTATTTCATCTTATCGTAATTTAGACGCTATGACGATTTTAAATCGTCGTAGTGAGCTACAAATAACGTCTTAGGCTATATCTGCTAGGTTATGACGATTTCAGCTAATGAAACTATGACGTTTCTGAACAAAATCGTCGTAAATTTCTAAGGTTTTGAACCTCTGAAATGGCTTACGACCATCTGGTGCGAAATCGTCATAACTCTATGACGATTTTGTTCACAGTCACTATTAGAAGGTCATATAATAACACATTGCTTTTAGTGTATCAGATACTTTTTGGCATCATTGTCAGGGAGTGTAGCACTTAGGCTTTTATTCTTGTGTGCACTAGATATTAGATTTACTTTTAGTTTTTCATCTTGTTTTTTCAGTTTGTTTTATATCTTGCAATCATTTAAGCTTTGAGAGGTTTACTTCTTGAACTTGCTTGGTTGTGAGTTTTTTAGTTTACTTTCAGTTTTGCACTTACTTTCCTCATATCAAAAACACATAAAAAATTAGTGTTACTTTCATTATGGATGATATGGATGAACTTTTAGATTAGGAACATAGATTATTAAAAGAAGTTGATTATATGTTTTATCAAGAAAGATCACATATGGAAGAATTTATTGAATATTTAAATAAGATTGCTAAAAAACTATGTGAGTTACATAATGTGTCCGTTTGCACAAAACAAAATGATAAACATCTACACTATTAATGCAAATGTAGCAATAACTTTATCATTTCCTCATATAATGAGAGGGATTATGGTTATTTTGACATGAGACTAGTTGTTCAATTTATTCCCTTCATGGGAGCTCATGAGGTGGATTCCCTTATTAATAAAAAGTATGAATCATGTGTTGTAGCTCGTGATCTTAAAGAAATATGTTATATTATCCTTACACATTGCAAAGAAAACTTTGTGATAATTCCTATGTCAATGACTATGCTAAACATATTCTTGTTGGCATGGAAATAACTAATATTTTGCAAGAAGAAGATGAAAAAATCCTAAGCTTGGAGATGCCCATGCACCCCAAAGAAGAAGAGAAGAAGATATGATCCAACCTAAGCTTGGGGATGTATGGTAACCTCTCAAAGATGGTAGTAACAGTCAAACTCAAAACTCATTTGTTATTTATGAGAACCCATATGCTATGATAATTTTCCAACTAAAAATGCTATGCTCATTTATGAAAACCCATGCTATTATGATGAAACTAATAATGCTCCTTTACTTGCTAGAAGTGCTACTCGTAAAATTATTGATAATAATGAGGAGTGTTGTTTAGATATGCTATATGATAATGCTTTAGATGTTGGTCCTATGCTTCTTGATAACCCTCCATGTATAATACATGAGGATACAAATGATATAGTTGCTGTGCGTGATGATTCTCCTATTAGTAAGAGTCCAATATTATTTTTGAGTTCCCCTAGTTTCACCATAGAGGAGAAATATGCACTTGCTAAGAACTATATGTGTGGTATTAATTTACTTTTAGTTAGGAATTCTTATTGCAACCATGATATTAAGATTGAAAATACCATTAGCAACTATTTTGAAAGAGGAAAGCATGCCCATGAATACCATGGTAATTATAATGATCCTCAACATATAACAAACTTTACAAACATTCATGCTTTAAATGGCTACAATGTTAAAATTTGTTCTAGTGCTTGCAACTACTATGAAAGAGGTGGTGATAAGTGCCCTCTTTATGTCACTAATAATCATATGTTGCATTCACCTAATTATAATATGCAATGGAATGTCTCTATTTACTGTGATTTAGTCATATATAAACTGCCAATGCATAGGAAGAAAGTTAGACTTTGTTCTTATTGGGTTTATACTTTGTGTTGCTCTCACCATGTTTCAACTTGACTATTTCTTTGATTGGTATGCGCACACCATGGGACCAAGGTATAATGTACGAAAAACTTTCCAAGGAAGAAGGATATAGCACCAAAGTACAAGCTACCACATGATCTCCACCTATCTTAAACAAATAAGTAAAGCCTAGCTATATGACTATAAACAAAGCGCTTTTCGGGAGGCAACATGGTTATATATTTTTTTGCACACTTTTCTATAGTAAAATGAGTCTCTTTTAAGTTTATTCTCTATAGTTTTTAATAAAGTACCAAGTTTATTTGGATGATATAAAGTTGATAAAACATATGGAGTAGCAAATTCCTGCACCAACACTATTTAGTAGAGAATTCCCTGATTTTTTCTATAACTCTGACTGTGCTCATATTTAAACTGAAGTTACAAATTTTCATCCTCTATATGCAAAAAATTGGCTAAAATTCCGGACATGTTGAAGTGGTAGAATTAAATACTTCTTGCTACTGCTGAAAATTTGGAGAGATTCTGCCTTGTATTGTTTAAGCCATTCTTTTGAGTTTCAAAATGATTTCCCATGAGTCATTTGATATGATAAGTATGTATACAACATTATATACTTACTGGACACCTAAAAATAATTTTCTTTAAGGATTATATGGCAGCTAGCAAGATATCTTTGTACCACTAATGTCACCCAATAGAGAAGAAATGGGAGAAAGTTTCGTGTTGAATTTTTTGACAGGGAATGGAGGAACACCACACTAAGAGCTATCCAAGAATGGTGAAAACCATAAGCTTGGAGATGCCCAAGGCACCCCGCTATACATATTAAACTCTTGATTTTCAAACCTCTAAACTTTATTTTTTAGCAACCTAGGATGATCATAGAAACTTGGAGCGTCCTTATCTAGTTTATATTTAGTTTTATATATTACAATTAAATAAATGAGAGCACCATGGTATATGTTTTAGATGCCTAAGAAAGATCTACTGAAATTAAAAATAAATTGAGTTGTATGCTATCAAAGGAAAAGGGAATGAAAACAAATGGTTGAAATGCAAGTTATGATAAGTGTTACTTGTTTCAAATACTTTAAAGAATGATAATTTGCAAGTGCCTTATTTAGTGCTACCTTTTGTTCACATGCATAGATGGTTAATTTTAAGAAGCTTTGTTTGATAATAAATGATTGAAATGGATCATATGGGCACCTAGAGGGGGGTGAATAGGTGCCACTCCAAATTTTAATACTTTTTAAATTTTACGCTTAGCACGAAGGGTAAGTTCTCTAGATAAACTATTAGGTGGAATTTCCCTATATGCAAACCTATCTACTAGCGAGTAAATAGCAAGTGGAAGAGGAATGGGTAAACCATAGAGAAGCACCCGGAGACACAGGATTTGTTTGACCGCAGTTCCTTCCTTGTTAAGGGAAGTACGTCTGTGTCGAGGAGCACTTGTAGTTCGCATATCCTTCATAGTCAGATCCGACAGGAGTAGGAGTTTTACCTCACCACGAGGGCTCCGAACCTGGGTACTTCATGCGTCCCGCTACGCTTGCTTGTATCCAATCCCGCCTGCGGACGCCGTCGATAGCTTCCTTGCTAGTCCCCACACCTCTATCTAACCTTCTTAGGTACTGCCGTTCCCAATACAACAATAGTTGGCGCCCACCGTGGGGCTCAATGGCTTCGACCGGAGTCACGTTCCGCACGGGACCCCACACTTCAGCCGGTGAGCGCGTGGCCTCCGGCCTGGTGCTCACGCTCGGAAAATTCGACTGCGTCATCGACAACGCTTCCTGCTTCACCGGAACCTCCTTCCCGGCGAACGGCTCCATCCTGCTCTTCGGCGACCTCCCCGTCTATGTTGCCACTGTTCCAGAGCATTTGCCTAGGGATATCGTCTCTGTCGTGGAGCTCCCGCATCCGGGTGGTAGCGCCTCCGTCGCTTCCTGCGGCGTGGAGGTCATGATGGACGGCTCCAGCTCTCATCCCCGCCAACCGCGGGAGCGAGGCGCGGACGAGGTTGGAACTTCCGCGCCCCTGCAGCCTCGGAATCCGGTGGAGGATGCCATCGATCGACTCCTGACGTTGGTTAACCTCGGGGATAACCCAGAGGAGGCGGAAGCCAACTTCACCATGGAGAGACAGATCCTCCTCTAGGAGGCCATGGAGCTGGCGGCAACCCGCAAGCAACTCAAGATCACCCGGCGCGAGTACGACCGCGTGCACGGCTTCACTCCGGCTACCTCGGAGCCGAGCCGGCGTGGCCAGGTACGGCGCCGGGGCGGCGAGCTGGGCGGTAGGATGGAAAAGGATGGGGAGCCGGATCTCACACCCGCCCTCATCCGACCTACCTACAGCACGCACATCAAGAACCTACGCGCGGCGCGAGCCGCGGTAGAAGAGCTGCCTAATCCGGAGGGCGAGGAGTGAGTCCGCCAGTACGCTCACGTGCAGGAGCTCCTCCGCATCGCAGATGAGCAGGTGGATGCCAACCGGCAGATGTAGGAGGACCCCAGCTACTCTAGAGGGAGCAAGCTGCCTGTCAACAGCAGGGGCATGCCGCGCGACACCCAGCAGGCGTCCTCCCCTCAGCCGACTAAGGCCAGCAGCACGCGTCGCAGCTCTGGCAACAAGGGCCAGCCGCGCTAGGACCAAATGGTGAACAACAACCCACTGCCTCCCCCTCCACCAACCGGAGCACCTAGACCCGCCGGTTCCCGTGTCTCGGGCCGGGTGGGAGCGCCCAACCCGGATTGTCCGGATGCCCGTGACCGCATCGAGATCCTCGCCCAAGCGCGTGTCATGGAGGAAGAAGACTCTACCGGCCCGGTTTGTTTTGAACCCCGCATCTGGAACGAGCCGTTCTCGGATAAGTTCTCCCTGCCTAGGGACACCCCCAAGTACGACAGCAGCATGAAGCCGAAAGATTGGCTGATCGACTATGCTACGGCAGTCGGCATCACCCATGGGAACAAGCGCACATATGTGCGCTACATGGCTCTTATGCTAACCGGATCAGCAAGGACGTGGCTCAATAGCCTTGCGCCCAACAGCATCAATGCCTGGCCAGACTTCGAGAAGGTGTTGGTCCGCAACTTCAATGGCACGTACAAGCGCCCGGGACGCCCACACGACATGGCCTTGTGCGTCCAGGGTGACTGCGAGACTGACCGCGAGTACCTCGCCAAATAGACGGAGCTACACAACACTTGCTAGGGCATCCTGGAAAGCTAGGCCATCAGCTTCTTCATCGAGGGTTGCCGAGAAGGCACCATGCTTCGCCACGGGCTACTATGTGACGAGCCGAAAACCATGGTGGAGCTTATGACGGTCACGGACCAGTACACCACGGCGGATGCCACCATGAAGAAGCCCCTCCGAGTAAATGCGGACGGGTGACCGACTCCCACGGAGCCGGCTCGCGACCGTCCGAGCAATCCGGCTGGCGAAGCCGGATCCTCCAGGCGCCACGACAACGACAACCGGACAACAGAAGCCCCGCTACCACGCGCGGTAGGTCAATGTTGTGGGGGGCGTGCCCGACGCGCCGGCTAACGATGCAAGGAGGCAGAAGCCACGGCTCACCTTCGACCAGATGTTTGATGGCCCGTGCAAGTGGCACAGCGGTCCCTTCAAACTGACTATGCATACCACCCGGAATTGCAGCTGGACCCGCCAGCTAAAGACCAGGTAACCAGCCTCGTCTCCCCCCTCCCCCTGGTGGACCACCACCACCGGCTAGGGGAGCTGGAAATGATGGTAACAGCGGCAACGGCTACCCCCAGCCGCACGCCGCCTACCACATCTTCGAGACGGAGCTGGACGACAAACACAGCCGCATGCGACGCTCCAAGGAGGTCAATGCCATCATCTCTCAGGTCCCCTAGTACCTGAACTGGTCGGAAACCCCCATCACCTGGAGTCGTGCAGACCAGCCGGAGCAGATGCCGACTCCCGGGGGCTACGCCATGGTGCTCGACCCCCTCATCATCTCCAACGCGCGTACCTCCCGATTCTCGCGCGTCCTCATCGACGGAGGCAGCAGCCTCAACCTCCTCTACCAGTCCTCACTAGAAAAGCTAGGCATTCGCGAATGCGACCTGCGCCAGACTACCACAACATTCCACGACGTACTGCCAGGGCCAGCCTGCGCCCCGCTGGGTAAAATCCAACTGGACATCATCTTCAGGACCGAGGAGAACTTCCGCCGCGAACCGATCTGGTTCGAGGTGGTAACCCTGACGAGCTCCTATCATGCTCTCCTCGGGCTCCCCGCCCTCGCCAAGTTCATGGCCGTTCCCCACTACGCATACCTCAAGATGAAGATGTCGGGACCCAACGGCGTGATCACCATCGCTGGCTGTTTCAAGCGGTCGATGGAGTGCGCCTCAACCGGTTCCAAACTGGAAGAGGCCCTCATCATAGCCGAGGAGAAGCACGTGATCATGCGCAATGTGGCCATGGCCCAGCAGGACATACCGGCTAGCAGCAAACCGGCTGGAGAAGGAGCTTTCCAGCAGGCAAAGGAGACAAAGAGGATCCTGCTCGACCACTCCGACCCGACCAAGTTCGTCACCATCGGTGCCAACTTGCACAGCAAATAGGAAGGCGTGCTCGTCGACTTCCTCCGTGAGAATCGGGACATCTTTGCATGGTCACCCAAGGACATGCCAGGTGTACCGAGGGAGTTCGCCGAGCACTCATTTCATGTGCGGCCGGATGCCAAGCCGGTCAAGCAACCTCTACGCCAGTTCGCAGAGGAGAAGAGGAAGATAATCGGTGATGAGATCAGCCGGCTCCTTGCAGCCGGGTTCATCATGGAAGTATACCACCCGGATTGGTTGGCGAACCCAGTCCTGGTGCTGAAGAAGAACAAGACCTAGCGCATGTGTATCGACTACACCAGCCTGAACAAGGCGTTCCCGAAAGACCCCTTCGCCTTGCCCCGTATCGATCAAGTCATCGATTCCACGACTGACTATGATTTGTTGTCTTTTCTAGATTGCTATTCCGGTTACAATCAGATCCAGTTAAACCCGGCTGATCAGATTAAGACAACATTTATCACCCCCTACGGGGCTTTCTGCTACGTAACCATGCCTTTCGATCTAAAGAACACATGCGCTACCTATTAGTGCTGCATGCAGAAGTGCTTGCACTCGCAGATAGGCCGAAACATGCATGCTTACGTGGACGATGTGGTCATCAATACCAAGGAGAAGCGCACCCTCCTCGAAGATCTAGGAGAGACATTCGGCAACCTCCGCCAGTACCAGATGAAGCTGAACCCGGAGAAGTGCGTCTTTGGAGTGCCATCCGGTCAGCTCCTCGGTTTCCTCGTATCATAACAAGGCATCGAGGCAAATCCGGAGAAGATCGCGGCCATCAAGAGGATGCAACCGCCTAGGAGCATACTTGGAGTCCAAAAGTTCACCGCATGCCTGGCCTCCCTCAGCTGTTTCATCAGTCGGTTGGGGGAGAAGGCACTCCCGTTGTACCAGCTGATGAAGAAGACGGACAAGTTCTCCTGGACTTCGCAAGCCGACGCCGCATTTCACGACCTCAAGCGCATGCTGTCCACAGCACCGGTTCTAGCCACGCCGGCTAGCAAGGAGCCGATGTTACTCTATATAGCAGCCATAAGCCGGGTCGTCAGCGTCGTCCTGGTGGTGGAGTGCCCCGAGGAAGGCAAGGCTCAACCGGTTCAGAGGCCCGTCTACTACCTCAGCGAGGTTCTCTCCCTCTCCAAGAAGAACTACCCCCACTACCAGAAGATGCGATACAGCGTGTACCTGGCATGCAAGAAGCTCAAGCACTACTACCAGGAGCATCCGATTAAGGTCATGTGCATCGCACCCCTTTCAGAAATCATCGGCAACAAAGACACCACCGGCCGAGTCGCCAAGTGGGCCATCGAGCTCGCCGCCTACTCCATCCAGTACGAGCCCCGGCTCACGATCAAGTCGCAGGCATTGGTGGACTTCCTCGTCGACTGGGCCGAGACCCAGTATCTCCCACCGGTTCCGGATTCGGACCACCAGAAGATGCACTTCGGCGGGTCGAAGATGCTCGGGGGTTTGGGAGCCGACATCGTGCTCACCTCGCCCAAGGGAGACCGGATGGAGTACGTACTGCAGATCCACTTCAAGGCCTCCAACAACGTACCCGAATATGAGGCACTGGCGCACGGACTCCGGCTAGCCAAGGAGATCGGTGTCAACCGAATCCTTTGCTTCGGCGATTCGGATCTGGTGGTGCAGCAAGTATCCGGAGAATGGGACACCAGAGATGCAAACATGGCCCTCTACCGGTTCCACATCCAGAAGCTCTGCGCCTCCTTCGACGGATGCAAATTCCATCACGTCCCCCGCATCAACAACGAGGAAGCCGATTCGCTCGCCTAAATCGGATCCACCAGGCAGGCGATCCCACCTGGGGTTTCCTTGGAGCACCTGCGCATGCCATCTATCAACCCGTCGCCTGAGTCAGAATCCATCATATGGGCAGGGAGCGCTCCGGCTAACGGGTCGGCAGAAGCAGAGCCGGCAGAGCCTCCAAAGAAGAAGACCCGCACCAACTCTGGCAAGGCGGTACCCCTGGCTCGCAAGACCCGGGGGCTACCGGCTCATTAAATGGTCGGGGCCTGCCGTCCCGAGTACGTCACCCGAACAACCCCCCGACAACCATCAACCGGAGAGCGGGAGAATCCTCGTTATTCGGGAAGCGCCATCCTGGGTGTAGCCCTTCATGAACTACATTGCCAACGGGGAACTTCCGGATGACGAGGTGGAAGCCAGGCAAATCCGGCGCCATGCGCACACATACACCATCATCAACGGTGAATTGTACAAGCGCAGCTTATCCGGCATCTTCCAAAGGTGTGTCAATGTGGAGATGGGCTACCGGCTACTCAAGGACATCCACTAGGGCGAGTGCGGGCACACGCTTCGTCAAGGGCGATAGTCGCCAAGGCGTTTCGCCATGGTTTCTATTGCCCCACCGCCCTCGAGGACGCTGAGCAGCTGGTCCGCGTGTGCAATGGGTGGTAGCGCTTTGGGCAGCTCAGGCACATGCCGACTTCGGTACTCAAGACCATACCGATCACCTGGCCCTTCGCGGTTTGGGGCCTCGACTTGGTCGGTCCCTTCAAGCGAGCACGCGCGGGCATGACCCATCTGCTGGTGGCGGTGGACCAATTCACGAAGTGGATCGAGGCCAAGCCCATCCGGAAGCTGGACAAGGCGACAATCATCACCTTCTTCACCGACATCATCAATCAGTTTGGCTACCCCAACAACATCATCACCTACAATGGCACGAACTACGCCAAGGGGGCCTTCGCCCGATTCTGCAGCAACAAGGGCATCCGGCTGGACCCTGCCTCCGTCGCGCACCCGCAGTCCAACGGGCAAGTCCAAAGAGCAAATGGTTTGGTGCTAGCTGGTATCAAGCCACGCCTCATCGAGCCGTTGGAGCAGCCACCCGGATGCTAGATCGAAGAGCTTCTGGCTATGCTATGGAGCCTCCGCACCATGCCGAATAGATCAACCGGCTACACCCTGTTCTTCCTGGTCTACGGATCGGAAGCTGTCATCTCCACGGATATCGAGTTCGACTCCCCGCACAAGCTCCTATACGACGAAAAGGCCAACCAGGAGGTGCGGGAGGACGGAGTAGACCTCCTGGAGGAGGCCCGCGAGCTGGCCTTGTCCAGGTCAGCCCTGTACCAGCAACGACTATGCCGCTACCATTCAGGCCGGATCCACCCAGTCGCGTTCCGCGAGGGCGACCTGGTTCTCCAGCTGGTACAAGACACGAAGGGCATGCACAAGCTATCGCCACCTTGAGAGGGCCCCTTTGTCATCAGCCGGGTACTACCCAACGACTCCTACTACCTCATCGACGCGCAACAGCTGCGCAAGAACAAGATGGACAAATCAGATGAGGAGACCCAGTGTCCCTAGAACGCGGCCCTGTTGCGCCCGTTTTACACCTAGCCACCAGACAGTGTATGTATCCCGCAAACCCTATGAATGAAAATGCGGACCCCTACGAGATGCTCGGGGGCTCCTTGCCAGAAATGCATTTGTGCCTATTTTCTGGTTATGATTTTCCATCTCCGGCAACCCCTACCCGGGGCTTGCCGGCTGGCCCGACCTGCTAAGTTAACAAACCGACTGAGTAGTGTGCGATGATGCCAGCCCACTCTTTGTCTCAGCTACAGACCGCAACCCGGCTGTCCGGCTAGCAAGAGCAAAAGCCCGAGGCATCCCACATGAAAGACGGGGAGGAGACGCGACAGATCCGGCATCCCGGCCTTGCAACTAGCTTAAGACAATCCGGTTACTAAGCCGTTAGTACCGTGCGCGATGTACTGTCAGCTCCCTTCGATTTCAGCAGCAGACCGCAACCCGGCTGCCCGGCAAGGACGCAGCGAAAACAGCAGAGCACATGAGAAAGCGACCAAGTGTCCAGAAAGGCGCAAGCTAGTTTTGGAAATAACAAATCCGTTTTCTGGCTACAATTTGGAAAACTAACCTATTAACATGTGAGGATGCGTGTATATGTATATTCTTGTACGACTACCTTGAGTCAGAATTCAGGAAGAAAAGAGAAGAAGATTCGAAGTCCTTGCCTTCATCAAGCGGTCCGAATCTCGGGGGCTACACCCACCGGGTGTGCTCGCGTGCCCCCAGTGGAATCTTGTAGTTCCTGGCCGGCTAAAAGCATTTAGCCGACTGTTCAGAGCCTAGGTGAGGGCAAGGGCAAGAGAAAGAAAGGACAAGGAAGATTCAAAGTCCTTGCCTTTATCAAGCGCTCTGAATCTTGGGGGCAACACACACTGGGTGCGCTCACGCGCCCCCAGTGGAATCTTGTAGTTCCCGACTAGCTAAAGGCGTTTAGCCGGCCGTTCGGAGCCTAGGTGAGGGCAAGGGCAGGAGCAAGAGAAGGCAAGGAAGATTCGAAGCACCTGGCTACGCCAGCTACTCCGAATCTTGGGGGCTACACCCAGTGGGTGCGCTCGCGCGCCCCCACTAGAATGTTAGTTCCCTCGGCTGAAGGTGTTCTGCCAGCGAAAGCAACCGACTAAAACGGATCTAGTCGGATAGGAGTTAGAAGATTTGGGAAGACGGGGAAGATTCGAAGCACCTGGCTACGCCAGCTACTACGAATCTCGGGGGCTACACCTAGTGGGTGCGCTGGTGCGCCCCCACTGGAGGTGCAGTTCCCCCGACTAAAGGCATTTAGCCAGGCGAAGTCAGCCGGATAAAGTCAATCGGAAAAATATCGAAAGAAAATGCGAAGTGCACAAGTTAAAGGGAAATCAAGCCAGTTCAAAAGTAACATGGAAAAAAAGAGGCGGCGAAGCTCCCATAAGTTTACCCGGTGCCAGAGGCGGCCGGTACAGACAGACAAGTTTCGAAGCAAGATCAAACAAGACAAATACAACCGGCATCCTGGGGTCGCGACTAAGCGGCAGGACTCTTGCCGTGCGGAGCGTCTTGGCTGGCGGAAGCTTCAGGCGGAGGAGGAGGCGCGGAGCTCGATCTAGTTCCGGCTCCCGGAGCCGGCTGCGTTGGGGCCTCCACATCCGGAGTACCGATGGACTCTGAGTCGGTGAGCACCTCGTCGGGGTCCACATAGTCGGCAATCTTGATGGCAGACCCTCGGAGCTCCTTATGGGCCTGGCGGATGGCGGTGAGGTCGTCGCCGACGCGGAAGCCTCCGTCGATCTTCTCGACACGGGCGTCCTTGTACCAGGAGAGCATGAGGGCCAGAGCCATCTATGCTCCGGCTGGCGCCGCCATGTCCCGCAGCCGGTCCACCGCAGCCGGCACCTCCCCCACCTTCGCAGCCAGTTGTGCCATCGTCTCTGGAACCAGAGCATCCGGCCACAGGAACAAGAAGATGTCCCGCGCCGCTTAGCGAAGCTTGGAAGCTTCTTTGCCAAGAAGGACGATGAGCTCCTGGGCCGTCGGCTGCGCTCCCGGCTAGTTCTCCTGCAGCCGGTTGTACGCCAGCAAGTCTATGCCAAGATAAAATGATGTCAGAAAAAGAGAGTCAGATCTGGCTACCGGATCTGGAAAGAAAGGGAGACAGAAAAGGGAACTTACCCTTAGCCGTGTGGCCAACTTGCATCAGCTCCTCTACCAGAGCCTTCTCCTTCATCGCCAGCCGCTTGATCTCCTTCTCTTGGTCCTTGTTCTGGGCCTCGAGAAGGTTGAAGGCTTCGATCCGGGTGGCGAGCGAGGCGTCGCGCTCCTTGATGGTGGCCTCCAGACCGTCTACCTTCATGTGCCATTCCTTGTTCTGCAGCCGCAGAGTGGAGTTGGACTTGCTCAGCCGGTCGTTCGCTTTCTTCAAGCGATCGATCTCGTGCTGAGCACACACGAGGATAGCTGCGACAAAGCCGGATATCAGCAAAAAAAAGGCAAGCCGTATGAAGCAAACTTACTCTGGGAGGTTCCATTGGCAGCAGCAAGCTTTTGCTCCAAGGACCGGTTCCTGCCGGCTGCGGCCTCCAGCAGCCGGATCTCCTTCACCACCAGTTCGAGGGTGGCAGCGAGATCTGTCAGTGAGGCGGTGGAGGAGGCGTCGTCATCCACGACATAGACTACCAAGGACTCCTTCGTGGCAACCACCGCTGTCTTCCACTCCTCTCGCGGCTCGTCGTCAGAGTTGTCGTCACCGACAACCACAAGTTCCTTGCCGGTCGTGGCCCCCCGTGCGCCCGCGGAAGAGCCACCCGTCTGAGGACCCTCCGCTTCCGGCTGGGCCACTACTTCCGGCTGAGGACCCTCCGATCCGGCTGAGGCAGCCGGTTCAGCTCGAGGTGGAGGCGGAGGTGGTGCCTCGGAAGGAGGGGCACTGGCAGACGTGGCTGGAGCGCGGGGTGGCGACCCAGTCGGTGCTCGCGCCGGGCTCACGGCTCCAAAGGAGACCAACGTGCTAAGAAGACAAAAGAGGAGAAGAAGGAAAGAAAAGCAAATAAGCCAAAGGCAGAAAGGGAGAAAAACAAACAAACAGAAGATAGTGAAAGAAAAGGGAAGAAGGATGTACCCCTCCACAACCGGAGGCGGCCCCTTCTTCCGGCCAAGGCAACTCGGCGGAAGGGTGCTGGTCCGGCTCCTCTTGGGGGCCGGCTCCTCCGCGGCAGGCCGGCTGGAGCTAGAGCGGCTGGAGCCGCTCCCGCCAGCTTCGCAGTCCGTCGCAGGGTGCTGCGCTGCATCAGAGGCCGGCGCGGCCTCCTCCTCCTCATCAACCTCCGCGTGTGGGTCGGCGGCCGGCTCGTCGTTCCGGCTGGGGAAGGCATCCCCGTCCCCGTCTGACTCCTCGCCAGACCGCCAAGCACGCGGTTCGGGCAAGTCAGGAGTGAACGCCTCGAGGGGGGCCTCACCCTCCTCGCGAAGAATGCAAGGGAAGATCTGCCAAATACAAGAGACTAGTCGGATAAAACAAGAAAGAAGGGCAAGAAATACGAAAGAAAACTCTGGCTAAAAGGACCTACCCGGGGCACGGGGTTGTCCCGGTTGTAGGGCGCCAGGCTGAAGGTCTAGCCCTCCGGCAGCCTCTCCTTGGCGCGACAGCCGGGTCGGGTCCAGCCGGCCGAAGTAGAAGCACATCTTGTGCGCTCGCTGCTGCAACGACATCATCAGCCAGGACATCCAGTTGAGAGTGATGCCTAGGCCGATTAGCGGGCAGGTGACAAGGCAGCGCATGCGCTGCAGCATCACGTCCGACTCTGCCTTGTCGCCATAAATCTTCAAGTCCCAGTGCTGCCGGCTGGACTCGACATCCTGGAAAGCCAGAAGATTGATCCGGTCCACGTTGCTGACGTTCTTGACGTAGAAGTGCGACTGCTGCCACAGTCTTACCGTGTCATGCAGCCGGAACTTCGGGTAGCCAGTCTGCGCGCGGGAGTAGATGGAGGCACCGCCACAGACACCTAGCAGCCCCTTCGTAAACTGCACCTGCGGCTGGACTCGGAATAAACGGCAGAAGTGCCCAAGATCTGGCTGGATCCCGAGGTAGCTCTCGCAGAACGCCATGAAGTGCGCCAGCGTTCCGATCGCGTTGGCACCGAGATGGTGGAGGCGGAGGTCGAAGAAGGCCAAGAACGTGAGGAAGAAGGGATGCACCGGCAACGCAAACCCACGCGCCAGATGCGAGAGAAAGATGACTCGCTCTCCCTCCGCCAGGTGCGGCGACACCTCTCCCGCCGGCGCTAGCCGCACCGCCACTTCCTCCTCCGGCGGAAGGACGCGGGTAGCACGGTATTTCTGGATGTGGTCCTCCGTGACGGAGGAGCTACACCAGGCTCCGCGCTCGGCTGCCATCTCCAGCTGATGGGAAGGCGCGGTGGCGGAGGAGTGGCGATGGCCCGTACCGCCAACCACGACATACGAGCGGCGCAGCGGGCTACAGCGGCAGCAGAGGAAGAGCACAGAGGGTAGGAGCGCGGAAGGGAAGAGGGCAACAGGAAGCGGGGGAGCGAAGGAAAGGAACTTCTCCTCCCACGGCGTCCCTTTAAAGTGCCGGAAGAGCAACTGTCCGCGGCGCCACATGCCATTCATCCAGGCAACCCTCACCCCAACCGCCGGCCAGATCCCGTGTGCTGACGCGGGGTGCGCAGAAGATCCTGGAGTGGGAACCGAAGCGCAAGGCGGTAGGTTCCCGAGGCGACGTGCGACGGGACGTTACACTGCCCGCCGCAGAGCAATGATGGCGCGTGCGCGCGTGGCCGGCGTCAGCACTGACCTCATGGGTAGCTCAATCGCCAGGTGTAGCTGGTCACAAATTGAAAACCAAGAGGGAGCGCGCGCACATTTCGCCTAAGGGCGGAATCCACACGCGCTCGGGGGCTAGTGTCGGGGGGATGATCCCCAGATACCCCAACCGGACAAGAAACATGGCAGTCGGATAGCGTCCGGCTGGCCAAACGCAGCCGGACAAGGCAAGACAAGCCGGCTATCTCATGGTAGCCGGATCGGCAAGAAGCAGTCGGCTACGGAGACGTAGCCGGAACCAATCAAGGAGACAGGACGACGTGCGTATCAGTGCAAGGTACGCCCTGTACGATGACAAGACCGGCAACTACTCAGCCATACCAAAGACTTTGCGGGGATGACGCAGGAACAGTGGACCGATGCTGACGACAGGCTCGCACGGCGTCCAATGTGCCTACGACAGCCATACCGCTCATACTCCGATGGGACATTTCGTACAGGATACTGTAGATGACCAGTCGGCTAGGACCCGCCTATGGGGCCCGCCTGTCGGACTGGCCAGTGAGACCGTTGCCTCTCTGCCTATAGTAAGGGTTGGCCTCAGTGCATTTAAGGTAATAGCTAGAGAATACAGTTCGAGGAGCACTTGTAGTTCGCATATCCTTCATAGTCAGATCCGACAGGAGTAGGAGTTTTACCTCACCACGAGGGCTCTGAACCTGGGTACTTCTTGCGTCCCGCTATGCTTGCTTGTATCCAATCCCGCCTGCGGACACCGTCGATAGCTTCCCTGCTAGTCCCCACACCTCTATCTAACCTTCTTAGGTACCGCCGTTCCCAATACAGCGACAATCCGCGAACATGTCAAGGATGGAGATATAAAGATTTGTAAAGTACACACGGACCTAAATGTAGAAGATCCGTTGACTAAAGCTCTCCCAAGGGAAAAACATGATCAACACTAGAACTCCATGGGTGTTAGATTTATCACTATGTGAACTAGATTATTGTCTCTAGTGCAAGTGGGAGACTGAAGGAAATATGCCCTGAGAGGCAATAATAAAGTTTTTATTATGTATTCCTTATATATGATAGATGTTTATTTTGCATGCTATAATTGTATATATCAGAAACATCAATACATGTGTGTTTAATAAACAAAAAGGGTTCCTAGGTATGCCTCTCTTATAGACTAGCTTGTTGATTAACAAGATGATCAAGGTTTCCTGATCATGGACATTGGATGTTGTTAATAACAAGGTCACATCATTTGTGAAATGATGTGATGAACATTCATCCGAAGTATAGCATTACGATCAAGTCATTATGTTTACATTCCTATAACATCATACGAAGTAATCTTTATCCTTAGACCATGAGATCATGTTAATTGCTAACACTGGAAGAGTATCTTGAGAACATCAAACGTCACACCGTAACAGGGTGACTATAAAGATGGGTTCAGTACTACGAAGGTGTTATGTTGAGGCTCATGGATCAAGAGTGGAATTTTTCAATCCCGATGATTGATAGATATACTCTGGGCCCTCTCGGTGATATCACATTAAGATAGCTTGCAAGCAAGTGATGTGATCACTAGAATGTTATATCACGGGAACGAGAAAAGAGTGCATGTCGGTAACGAGATCAAACTAGGTATTTGGATACCGATGATCGAATCTCGGACATGTATTATATGATGAGACAAAGGGATTAAATTACAAGCGTTAAAGATTCTCACGATCACAGAAGTCATCGTTGAGTATGCAGGAGTCAGTGTGGATCTCCAGGTCCCGCTTCTGATTATTGATCTGAGAGGTGTCTCAATCATGTCTGCATTATTCGTGAACCGTAGGGTGATACACTTAAGAGTTACCAGACACCATTTTGGAGCACATATGTTTCATACGAAAGAATTGCAAAGCGCAGGAATTGTTTTGATAGAAACTGGAATTGTTTCGGGTGAAATTGCAGAAAGTGGTTCTGCATGTGATATTGAAATATTGCAAGGGGTTATATGTGAATGTTTGTTAATTGAAGTAATTAACAAAATTCTGAATAAATTTAATAAAAGAGTTTTATTAAATGAGAGAGCATTAAACTTAGAGAATTTTAATGCATTTAAAGTGGGGACTTTAAAAGGGAATGTGAAGAGGCATTTTAATGTGGAGCAGTTACCACCACATGAATGGAGGAGATGAGGGGTCACCTACATGAGGTGCCGGCCATGGAGGGGGTACCCCCCTCCTCCTTAAAAGGCCCCCCTCTTCCTCCTTCTTCCACACACCTCCTCGTGAAGGATCTCTCTCCCCCTCTAGAATTATTCCCCCATGGTCTCGGATTAGCGAGATACATGTTCCCAGTGGAATTTCGTCTGGAAGGAGTTGTTGCTTCCGCTGGATCGCTGGAGCGAGGAGGTGGAGGTTGTCCGGTGGCTTGAACATGTGTGCGAGGACGGGTGCACTGCTAATTTGCGGCGCTTGGACTTCCACACGATCTTGAGATCGGCAAGTGTACAACTACATCAACCACGAGTTCCTACTCGTTAAAAAAACTCATTGTCTTTGAGGGTAAGTTCTCGATGGATGTATGTCCACCCGTTGCTCTGTACCTAGTAGATAGATATTGGCGTGTAGTTCTCATCATAGGAAATTTTTTGTTTTCTATGCTGCGGACCCAACAGAGATGATGGTGGAGATATGATGATGATCCCGATGAAGTCTAGCTTGATGACGGTGTTGATGGCGACGATCTCCCCTCTCTAGGAAGGAATTTCCCCGGCAGATTTCTGTCTGCCGGAGAGCTCTTTGTCTCTCTGTGTAGTTTCCGCCCCGTAGAGGCGGTGGAACCTTTATGTGGTCGCTCCACGAGTCTTAGGTTTTTGAGGGGATTATATACGCCAAAGGGCGATGCCAGAGGTGGGCCAGGGTGGCCCACGCCAGGGGGTGGTATGGGCCCCCTGTGGCCGATCTCCACTCCTCCTTCTGGCCTCCTTCATCTTCTAGAAAAATTGGAATTTCCGTATATTTTCTGGAATTTTCTGATCTTTGCCAATTTTGCACCTGGACAGTGCCTGTTCAATCAGAATCCTGACTTCAGTGGTTCATCCTCCAAAAGTCATCAACCATGCATAAATAGATGAAATAACATAAGTATCATCTCTTAATATGAAATATATCAATGAATACTAGGAGATTATGATATAGAATAGTGATGCAAAATGGACGTATCAACTCCTCCTAAGCTTAGACCTCAATTGTCCCCAAGAAAAAACTGAGCTCAATAAACATGACCACAGGTTTATGGAGTGAAGTGTCAATCAAAAGAATACGGACAAGAAGCATCACAAACAATACATAAATCATAATAGAAAACAACTCAATATTATATAACTTAGATTGCAATGAGTAAATGAAACACAACAAAGATACACAAAGTAAATCATAATGGGTGATGGCACACTTTGTTCTTGGTCAAAGAACGGTTAACATTTTGCAGGAATTCAAACATATTGGGGTTTTCAATGATAGATTTCAAAGTAATATTCACACAGATAAGAGCAATGTGCAAGGAAAATAAGAAACACGTTTTAATAAATCATCATATGAATGATTGAATCACAACAACTCAAATGCTTGCTTGAGATGGAGAGGAATAGGTTTGCTGACTCAACAAAAAGTAAAAGATAGGCCCTTTGTAGAGGGAAGCAGGGATTTCAAATTTCATAAAGAGCTTCCAGAAATTATGGTACTTACTAGCTTTGAGCTCTTATTGCCCCTATCATAAGCATATTTAGGTGATTAAGGTTAAAGTGAACAAATATGAGGATATGCTTGACAAGTTATAAGCCGAAAATCTCATGCCCCTTGCCTACGAGTCCCGAACCTCATGCTACTCAAATTTAGTCACAAGTAAGTTCTTGTCATTGTAAGTACATGTGTATCATGGACAACCGCCAACGGGGTACCCCTTGCCCCATGATACAGGAGCTATCCCATATCAAAATGACAAGGCAATAGACAATGAGAATCTCATCGATCTTTTTATTTGCTATTTGCATAGGTTTTTATTGAGGATGCTTCACAGAATGCTCACTATGGTTATGCTGCAAGTTTGCACCATGAGTAGGCATGGCTTAGACTAGCCGCCCAGGTGTTTATCTAACACACATACAAACTCCATGAGTTTACAAGCTCCCCTTTTATTTCACACCGCCGGGATCCATAAACAAAAGAACATGATATCAACTGAATAATAAGTGCAATGTTGTAAGCGTTCCCCATGATAGCATGGTTCTGCTAATTCTCAACTTATAAAGTGCAAGCATATACGCAACATAGATGGATGCAATGGTTCACGTTTATTAAGTTCAAGAAAGTAAAGTGTGCCATCAAGTTTGTGAGAGCTTTAATCACTAGTTTTCACATAACAAGTTTAATTTGGAAGCTAGATAAAAGCGTGAATTTACTTGGAGTACAATAATGCCAGTAGGTAGATATAGTGGACGCAAATGGAATAGGTTTTAGTTTTAGGATTGGATGCACGAGAAGTATTCCCTCTCAGTACAGGTTTTTGGCTAGCAAGGCTGAGTAGCAAGCATAAGAATTGAAGGAAACAAAAAAACATACTAGTGATAGAAAAAATCATGCAATCTTCCTTGGAAACACGAAAGATCTTAACTAGAGAATACTAAGCTCATGAGCCAAACGAGAAGGAAATATAATGAAATTATATTTCTAAAAGTACTTTTCTCTTTTCGATTCAATCTTCAAATATTGTTACTACTGACCAGAGCTAGGTTTGCCAAAACCAACTAAATTTACTTAATTATACCAAAGTGATACCAATACTAACAACAAGATCAATCATATAACAGAAATTGCAAACTAAAATAAGATGTGCCAAAATTAAATGATAGAACTTCTCATTAATAGTACATAACGACAACTCACACCAAGGGATACATGGATAACTAACTAGGGGAAAGGTACTTCCACAATGCAACCAATCGTATATGATAACTTCTCTATTCATGATATGACTCTACTAAAAAGGTAAAAACATGAAAGATAATGATGTGATACCGCGGCACTCCCCCAAGCTTGGAACAAACCAAGGGGATGCCAAAACCTGATGACGAATTACTCCTCTGGTGGAGGTGGTGTTCTCTCGATAAGTTTTCAAATAATTTCTTCATATCCTCAATCTTGAAGGTGAGAGTATGAATCAACTCCGAATTGTGCTTAATGCAGTTCATGATCATGATGGGTTGTGGATCCTAGCCCTTGTGATTCTTTCCTGCATGGTTAGCACAAGGCACATCCAAACATGAAGCTAAACAATGGCACAGAACCGTCCCTCCAGTGGACATTCGTGCTGTCCTTTTGAGCTTGATAGGACGTGCCATCACTCCAATGCTTGCAATGGTGGTGCTGGTGCGCGGATGCTGGTCTTCCTTCACTTCCTCTTCAACTTCTCCCTTGATCTCCTCCTCCTGCTTGGGGTCTTGGAGATCATCTTCCACTGGCTTCTTGCCCTTATTGTTGGTGGAGACCATCGTGCTTCTAAACTTGATATTAGCTCCTGACAGAAACATATATAAATGAAAACATGACGAGAACATGATATACGAACCTCGGGGGATCGGGGGATTATATATTACGAAGTTTAACAACAAAAGGAAGGTACTGGGAGAAAACGGGTCGGAGACGGTCTCCGGGGTGGCCACACCCCTTGATGGTGCGGCCAGGTGGGCCCGTGGCACGGGGTGGTGTGAGCCCCTGAGCTCCGTTTTCGTCCCCTATTCGACTCATTATCTTCCACGTTAGATAAAAACTACAAAAATATAAATTGAAAGGTTTTTCGTGGACCTTTTCTTACTAGAACTATTACCTATTCGAAAACGGACTCTAGAGGTTTATGAATTTTGTTTTTGATAAATTTTTCCGGAGTCACCACATGAATAACATCAATATCTTCATTGTAAGAATCTCTAGTAATATAGTGCTTGAGTCTTTGACCATTCACCACTTGTGTAGTGTTGTCTTTTAAGGAGGAAACTTTTATTGCACCTGAACGATAAACCTCTTCGATAACAAAAGGTCCTTCCCATTTTGAAAGTAGTTTTCTTGGAAAAAAATCTGAGACAAGACCTATACAATAGAACTTTCTCACAAACATGGAACTCTCTCTTAAGAATTCTCCTACCATGCCATCTTTTAACCTTTTCTTTAAAGAGTCTAGCATTTTCATAAGCCTCACTTCTCCACTCATCTGAAGAACTCAAGTCAAGCAATCTTTTCTTACCAGCAAGTTTAAAATCTCTATTGAGTTCTTTCACTGCCCAATAAGCTTTGTGTTCTAATTCTAAAGGCAGGTGACAAGATTTTCCATAAACCATTTTTTACGGAGACATTCCCATAGGATTTTTATAAGAAGTTCTATAATCCCATAAAGCATCATTCAACCTTTTTGCCCATTTTTTCTAGATCTATTAACAGTCTTATGCAAGATAGATTTACTTTTGCTGTTTGATAGTTCTGCTTGCCCACTGGTTTGGGGATGATAAGCTGAGGCAATTATACAATTAACATCATATTTAGCAAGGGTCTTCCTAAAACCACCATGAATGAAGTGTGAACGTCCATCATTCATAAGATCTCTAGGCACTCCAAACCTACGAAAAAGAACATCTTTAAGCATTTTTAAAGAGGTCTCACCATGAGCACTTTTTGTAGGTATGGCTTCTACCCACTTAGTAACATAATCAACAACAACAAGAATATGAGTATAACCTTTCGAAGGAGGAAAAGGACCCATAAAGTCAAAACCCCAACAGTCAAATGGTTCAATAACAAGAGAGTAACTCATAGGCATTTCATTGCGTCTAGAAATATTACCAACTCGTTGACATTCATAACATGATAAAATAAACTTCCTTGCATCTTTAAAAAGGGTAGGCCAATAGAAAATTGATTGTAGAACCTTTTGTGCGGTTCTATCTCCAGCATGGTGCCCTCCATAGGCACTACCATGGCATTTTCTGCAATATCTCCTTTTGTTCATATTCTGGAACACATGTTCGCATAATACCATCCACTCCTTTATATAAATGTGGGTCATCCCAAAAATAATGCCTCAGATCATAAAAGAATTTCCTTCTTTGCTGGGCTGTAAAAGTTGGAGGCAAATACTTGAAACAATAAAATTAGCATAATCAGCATACCAAGGATTCTCTCACGAGCTTACCTCTATTGCAACCAACTGTTCATTTGGAAAACTATCATTAACTGGTATAGGATCAAAAGAATTGTTTTCCAATCGAGATAAATTATCAGCAACAGGATTTTCAGCTAGTAGAAACCTGATTGTAGCACCTTTTGTGCAGTTCTATCTCCTGCATGATGTCCTCTGTAAGCACTACCATGATATTTACGCAATATCTCCTTTTGTTCATATTCTGGAACACATCTTCGCATAATACCATCCACTCCTTTGTATAAGTGTGGGCCATCCCAAAAATAATGCCTCAAATCATAGAAGAACTTCCTTCTTTGCTGAGCTGTAAAAGTTGGAGGCAAATACTTGGAGACAATAAAGTTAGCATAATCAGCGTACCAAGGGCTTCCTCGCGAGCTTACCCCTACTGCGGCTAACTGCTCATTTGGGAAACTATCATTAACAGCCATAGGGTCAAAAGAGATGTTTTCCAATCAAGATAAATTATCAACTATAGGTTTTCAGTACCTTTCCTATTTACTATATGTAGATCGAACTCTTGTAAAAGTAACACCCATCTAATAAGCCTAGGTTTAGCATCTTTCTTTGTCATAAGGTACTTAATAGCAGCATGATCAGTATGAATGGTGACTTTTGAATCCACAATATAAGGTATAAACTTATCACAAGCAAAGACAACAGCTAAGAATTCTTTTTCAGTAGTGGCATAATTCTTTTGAGCAACATCAAGAGTCTTACTAGCATAATGGATAACATTCAACTTTTTATCTATTCGTTGTCCAAGAACTGCACCTACAGCAAAATCACTAGCATCACACATAATTTCAAAGGGTAAATTCCAATCAGGTGTTTGGACAATAGGAGAAGTAATTAGAGCTTTCTTTAGAGTTTCAAAAGCTTCCTTATAATCATCATCAAAAACAAAAGCTACATCTTTTTGGAGAAGATTACTAAGAGGTTTTGATATCTTAGAGAAATCTTTAATAAATCTTCTATAGAAACTAGCATGACCAAGGATACTACGAATACCTTTGACATCCCTAGGATAGGGCATTTTCTCAATTGTTTCTACTTTGGCTCTGTCAACTTCAATGCCTCTTTCAGAAATTTTATGTCCAAGGACAATTCCTTCATTAACCATGAAGTGGCATTTCTCCCAATTTAGAACAAGATTAGTTTCTTCGCATCTCTCCAAAACTTTATCAAGGTTGTGTAGACAATTATCAAAAGAAGTTCCATAGACGGAAAAATCGTCCATGAATACTTCCACAATTTCCTCACAAAAACCATGAAAGATAGCAGACATGCATCTTTGAAAAGTTTCAGGAGCATTACACAAACCAAAAGGCATACGCCTATAAGCATAAGTTCTATAAGGACACGTAAATATAGTTTTTTCTTGATCTTGTTGTTTAACAGCAATTTGAGAGAAACCAGAATATCCATCAAGAAAGCAAAAATGAGTCTTCTTAGACAACCTTTCTAACATTTGATCAATAAAAGGCAGTGGGTAATGATCTTTCTTAGTAACTTTGTTAACCTTTCTGAAATCAATGCACATCCTATAACCAACTACTACTCTTTGGGGAATAATCTCATTATTTTCATTAGGCACAACACTAATTCCTCCTTTCTTGGGGACACAATGAACATGACTATCCCATTGACTATCAGCAATAGGATAAATAATACCAGCATCAAGGAGTTTTAATACCTCATTTCTTACCACTTCCTTCATCTTAGGATTTAAACAACGTTGATGTTCTACCACTAGTTTTGCATCGGGTTCTATATTAATAGCATGCTGACATATAGTAGGAGAAATCGCCTTAAAATCATCAAGGGTATAACCCATAGCTCCACGGTGTTTCTTCAATACTTCTAATAATCTTTCCTCTTCCTTTCCTGAAAGTTTAGAACTAATAATAACAGGATACATTTTCTTATCATCTATGTAAGCATATTTAAGATCATCAGGTAAAGGTTTCAGATCAAAAACAGGATTCTTTTTAGGCGGTAATGTCGCACCCAAATCTTCCACAGGTAAGGTATGCTAAAGCATCTTGGGTTGGCGATGGAGAATCTCGTCAATCTCATTTCTTTCTTCCATGAAGATCTCACTTTCGTGGTCTTCCATAAATTGCTGCAAAGCATTGTTAGGAGCAAGAGAAATAGAAGCAAGTTGTTCAACTCTAAAATCCTCATCACGCAATTCATTTTCAGAAGGAAATTTAGCAAATTTTGAAAAATTAAACTCATAAGGTTCTCCATCAAATTTAGTTAAAATTTTCTCCCTCTTAGAATCTATTATGGATCCACAAGTGTTCAAGAAAGGTCAACCAAAAATGATAGGATAAGTTTTACTAGCAGCTGAACCAAGTACTAGAAAGTTAGCAGGATATTTAATCTTACCACAAAGAACTTCCACATCTCTTACAATACCAATTGGAGAGATGGTCTCTCTATTAGCAAGGTGAATAACCACATCAATTTCTTCTAGTTTGCAGGGACCAATTTCATACATAATTTCTTAGTAAAGCTCATAAGGAATAACACTTGAACTTGCACCAATATCACATAAACCATAATAGCAATGATCACTAATTCTAACAGAGAGCACATGGACACTAGCTTTCCTAGTTCTACTAGGATGTGAAACAATATTAGAAGCATCCTCACAAAATATAACATGTCCATCTTCTACACTTTTAGTAACCAGGTCTTTCACAATTGCTATTGTCGGTTCAATGTTTATTTTTTCATCGGGTGACAACGGTTTAACTCATCAATGCCCGTTGTTATGGACTTGGGTTTTGGAGAAGGAGGGAGCGATGGAAGTCTCGATCGGCTAGCAAACAAGCACACAGGTGACACGAGGTTTACCCAGGTTCAGGCCTCGTAGAGGAGCCTACTCCTGCTTGTCTGCTCTTAATTGATGAAGGATCCGAAGGATTACAATGTCGCCGATGGCGGTGTCGTGCAGATTTGATCTAGCGAGTTTTGTCTTGATCTATTGTGTTGTATCTATTGCGGGAGATCGTAGATCTATCTATTGGGAGAGTCGCGATTACCTATTGTCTTAGGTTGTCGTCTCCTCGTTGGACCCTCCTAGCCTTTATATATGGGGAGGCTAGGTCTCAAGTACCAATACGAGTTGGTTACAAGTTGTATTTAAACTCTAGTATTGAGACTTCCTTATCTTGTGCGTTTGGGAGTCCGTGTCCACATGAGCTTCATACCACTCGAACCGTCATAGGCGTCGTGGACCTTGGGAATTCATCGAGTGTGCCTTCCGTCGCGCCGCACCAGGTAGGCTGTAGTCGAGTGCCTATTGGGCATACCCATGTCAGTAGACCCCGAGTGTCCATGCGAATCGTAGATTCGGGTGGAGACTCAAAAGTCTTGAGTCTTGCATTAGGATGTCAGAGTGGACAATTGTGTCAAGTGCGAAGCACTTCACCTGGAAGTACATCGGGTCAGTCGAATTTGTAGTAGTTCATATGGATGTTGGTAAACGTGCCTGGTGCGCTCGATAGATCGGGACCAGATAATTCCTCTAGGGAAAAAACAACGCTACCTACTCAAACTCGAGTCCCCGGACTCGAATTCGGAAAAGTGCTGGCATAATTCGACTCAGGCCACGGAGGTCTTACATGAGTTAAATTCCAGTGTATAAGTGTGAGCACTCGACGTGTTCGTCAAGGCATATTCATCGTACCTACAGGTACAAATATATTTCTGGTAGTGCGCAGCAGATACGTTGCTAGGCCTTATTCAGGTCTTATCTTCACGTTGTAAGCCCGGCATCCAAATTTTGTCATCGCGGAGATGTTTCGGGTGGCCCAAGAGACGCAGTCTCTTTGTAGGGAAAATATGAGGCGGAGTCGCCATATCATTCGAGTATGGATGTTACCGACACACAGTACGATGTACAAATAATCATAGGGTGCGTGGCCAGCGCTCCCTATGGGAGTAGCCCCCGAGTGCCTATTCGAGTCATAGACTCGAGTGGGGACTATAAGTACTTTGCGACTGCTATCGTGTTTTGCTTGTTTCAGTCGAATATGCTTTCAACGCTCCCTATGGGAGTAACCCAAAGCCCACAATCGAATCGTAGATTCGAGTGAAGGGTTTTCATGATGCTCGGATATCTTCACAAATTTCTTCGGGTGCACGGCCAACACTCCCTATGGGAGTAGCCCCCGAGTCCTTAGTCGAATCGTGGATTCGAGTGAGGATTCAGAGCGTGTCACTCGAGGATCTTGTATATGCGTGACCAGCGCTCCAGTTTGGAGTAGCCCCCGAGTGTCTGGTGGAGTCGTAGACTCGGGCAGAGACTCGAGACTTGTACCTGGCAGTCGTAGTCGACAATCATGCAAGGAGAAACCACAGGTGAGTCGATGATGCGGATGGATTCGACGCAGTCAGTTCTATCGGGTGCGCGGCCAATGTCGCGTGTGTGTAGCATCAAGTGATGCAACCGTCCGAGGAGGGATTCGACTCGGGTCTTGAGTGTATGGCGTAGCCAATTGTTTTGTCGACTCCTGTTGGAGGACCCGATAGAATAGCTCGACGCAGTCGACATCCTTATAAGCAACATAAAACATTAAGGAATTGTGAAGTACTTGCATCTTGTAAAGAATATTTGCTTGTTAGCCTGTAAAGTAATATTCTGGTGCCAATCAAGTCGACACTTTTGCACTGCATGCTAGGCCTTTTCGTTAGCCAGATTACCCTTAGTCTCAGTGTCTTGCCGAGGTACTCGGAGTTTAAGGATTCGACAATCAGGCAGAATCAGCTACTCAGGCTGTCACGTATGAGGTGCTCGAGTGCTTGGAGTCGACGACACATTAGGTTACTCGAATAGGGCGCGGCCCCCGAGTGTTTTGAGTGCGAGTTAAAAAGAAATCAGCTCTAAGTAGAGAGAAACTTAGCTTTGTTGATAGTTGTCGTGATGAACGAGTCGCAAGATCCGATGCGATCGGCGGGTCACGAGAGTCGAAGATTGTAGCGGCTCGTAGTCACGGCAGTCGGGGGAGCCCCCAAGTCACCCGATATGAAGACCGTAGCACGTCGTTGAAGCTGAAGACCGCGGCGGGTCGCCGAAGCGGAGGGAGCCCCCGAGCTCCCGAGTCTTTGGAGCCAAAGATCGTAGCAAATCACTAGTGTCAAAGACTGCAGCAGGTCGTGAGATCGACACCGGATGAGTAGTCAACGTGGCGGTCGAGAGTTGTGCAGCGGTCATGTAGTTGACGTAGCAGCTGGTCACGCGGTGGACGTAGTCAACGCGGTGGATCGAAATCGCGTGGTGATGACGAGTTGCCACATCCGAAGACTATAACGGGCCACATCAGTCGAATGCCGCCTCGAGTCACCGCACACGAAGACTGCAGATAGGTCGCTGGAGTCGAAGGACACGGCGGGTTGCCATAGAGGAGGGAGCCCCCGAGTCGCAGAAGCTAAAGACCACAACAAGTCGCATGGTGGAGTCGAAGACCATGGCGGGTCCTCGAAGCCAAGGGCACCATGGGTTGCATGATGGAGTCGAAGACTCAGTAGGTCGGCGGAGTCGAAGACTGCAGCAGATCGCCACAGCCAAAGACCACAGCGAGTCGCCATAGCCGAGGGTAGTAGCGGGTTGCCGCAACCGAATATTGTAGTAGGTCGCTGCAACCTATGGAGGCAGTGGGTCGCGCGGTTGAGTCGCCATAGCCTGGGGCTGATGTGATGGGGTCGAAGTATTCTACGTAGCGGATCTGTGGTAGTGGGTCATGGTCAATGGAATCGCGCGGTTGTTGGAGTCGAAGCGGCAGTGGGTTGCCATCTCTTTGTTGTTGCGGTGAGTGGTACGGCCCCCGAGCCGGCACAGCAGAATATTCATATTTTTAGGGTGGTGCCATGGCCGTGCTTAGTTTAATCGGTTAACCACGGATCAGAAGACCGACTTCAATCTACGCTCGATCTAGGCCGCGTCTATCCGTCCAACATACTGTTTACTGCGGGATTGCTATGTAGTGACCGAATCGAAAGATTTTGCCGGTCATACGCTGCTCGGCCGGCTGACAAACTTTTCAGATTAGACCGTAATTCGACTTGGCTTCTTGCTTTGCTTTTTTTTCGATTGCACCTGAACTTGGTACAGGGACGTGTTGCCACGCTGGCCTTGGTCTGGTGATGAGATACGCATCCTTGTATTGTATTGTTTTTCTGCTTGCAATGGTGAACATCTTGAGCAAAGAGATGACGCGACCAAACGTTAAGTATAGCTTTGCATGTATTTGGATGACGCGTGTATTTAGTGTTGTTATGAGTCGAGTCAGGCTCCTACACTTCGAAGCCTTTCCTTGGATTCTTCTATCACGTGGTGGCTTCCCAGATTTGACTCAATATGACTCCGTGACTTGGTTCCCTTACCGTCGAATTTTATCTAGATTGACTTGAACGAGCGGCACGGTACTTGCTAAAGCTGGACACCGGATTTCCCTATTGCTAGGCTCTTCTTTTTTCTTTTCCTTTTTAATCAATACGTGAAGCATCACAAGCTATCCAGGGAAGAGTTGAAGCCTCGGACTTGACGGTGGATCAGTTCCGATTTGCAATCAGCTGCGATCTGGAAGCAGCTACATGGATGACCCTAGTCTGGTGGTTTTTATTAGCGATCGATGTACACACCAGGTCGTGAGCATGGATGCCCAGTTTCCTATGCCAGAACGGTCGTACCGAGCCGATCTGTCGGTGTGCGGACTGCAAATCACCTCCTTTCTTCCTACTTCCCGCGAATCGTAAACGTCATAGAACGCAAAAGACGGCAGAGTCGACGAGGGTTGAAGTCAGCCATGTGCATAGTCGAAGTAGATCTGTTTCCCTGAAGCTGGCGAATCGTAGATTGCTGGTGATGGGGCCGTCAAGATCGCAACATCCGCACTCCTAGTTCCCACAGATGGCGCCAATTGACGAGGGTTTAACTCATCAATGCCCATTGTTATGGACTTGGGTTTTGGAGAAGGAGGGAGCACTGGAAGTCTTGATCAGCTAGCAAACAAGCATACAAGTGACACGAGGTTTACCCAGGTTCAGGCCTCGTAGAGGACCCTACTCCTACTTGTCTGCTCTTGATTGATGAAGGATCCGAAGGATTACAATGTCGCTGATGGTGGTGTCGCGCAGATTGGGTCTGGCGAGTTTTGTCTAAATCTATTGTGTTGTATCTATTGCGGGAGATCGTAGATCTATCTATTGGGAGAGTTGCGATTACCTATTGGGGTCTTAGGTCGCCGTCTCCTTGTTGGACCCTCCTAGCCTTTATATATGGGGAGGCTAGGTCTCAGGTACCAATACGAGTTGGTTACAAGTTGTATTCAAACTCTAGTATTGAGACTTCCTTGTCTTGTGCGTTTGGGAGTCCGTGTCCATATGAGCTTCATACCACTCGAACCGTCATAGGCATCGTGGACCTTGGCAATTCATCGAGTGGGCCTTCCGTCGCGCCGCACCAGGTAGGCTGTATGGGCATACCCATGTCATCGGGTTTTACAAATTTCTTTGTACTTTTGCTAACCACGCTAGTTATCATAGAATGATCTTTTACATTAACAGGGCAAGGTATTTTCTCAATGTAATGTTCAGGAAAAATACGATCAACGGTGCAAACTTCAGTATTTCTAGCAGGAACACAATCAACAATATCCTTATATGGTGCATGATACTTGTTCCATTCCGTTTTGGGGATTTCAATATAAGATGCAAAATCCTTTAAACAATTTGCAAGAACTTTAGAATCAAGACCATAAGCAACACTAATATTATGAAAATCATCAGTTCCCATAATCATAATTTATACCTAACTTTCTTCCTTTATCATTCTCCCATGCTTCAGCATTGTCTTGAATACGGTCTAGAAGGTCACATTTAGCTTCTTCTTCCATATGTGTAAATGATCCAGCACAAGAAGCATCCAATAAATCCTTACCATGAAGAGAAAGCCTTGTGTAAAAGTTATTGATAATAATATTATTAGGGAGCTCATGAATAGGACATTTGAGAATTAGTAACTTCAATCTCCCCCAAACTTGGGCGGTACTCTCTCCATCTTGAGATGAAAATTTATATATTTGATTCTGATCTTTACGAATCTCACTAGGACAAAATTTTGGAATAAAAGAGAGGTACAATTTCCTCCCATTCAAGAGATTGACCATTCTTTAGCAGCTTAAACCATTCCTCAGCTCTGCCTTTCAATGATAATGAGAATAACTTCCTCTTAACTTGATTTGTTGTAATACCTGCACACACACAATCTGCATAATTCGTGTATAAAGAGCAAATGATCACCGGGATGGACAGTTCCATCTTCAAAATAGCAGTTATCCATAACACGATCAACAATTTTTGTAGGTATCTTAAAAGTATCATTTTCAGCAGGTGGTGGTTTATCTACTACCTTAGCAGTGGTAGTAGCATTACAAAATAAGAAACTAAGTGAATTCTCCATATTGAAATAAAGTAACTAACAAAAATAAACAATACTCACAGTAGAAATTTCCTTTACCAGTTCCACTCTTCAATAGTGCTTCACTCCCTTGCAACGACGCCAGAAAACAGTCTTGATGATCCACAAATATAGGGGGTGTATCGTAGTATTTTCGATAAGTAAGAGTGTCGAACCCAACGAGGAGCAGAAGGTGTTGACAAGTGGTATGGATGAGGAATTCTCTACGAATACTTAGCAAACGGATTTTTAGGGGTTTTTGATAATGCTAATAAATAAAGTACGAGTAAATAAAAGAAAATAATAATAATTGCAGCAAGTGGCCCAATAATTTCTTTAGCAAAGGACAAGCCGGTTGTATTACTTAAGATGACCAAACGTTCTCGAGGACACATGGAAATATTGTCAAGTGCTTTCACTTCATATAGTTGATTAATATTCTTTGGTTGGATAAGTGTTATGTGGGTGAACCTATGCTAATGTACTGACCTTCCTAGAACTAATACATACTTGTGATTATACCCCTTGCAAGCATCCGCAACTACAAGAAAGTAATTAAGATAAAAACCTAACCATAGCCTTAAACTTTGAGATCCTACACTCCCTTATGCAAAGGTTTCCTAACGGGGGTTCAAGTTTCTGTCACTCCGGCAACCCCATGATTAGTAGCTATTTACACATGCATTACCCTAGGCCCATAAATCTAAAGTATCATGTAGTCGACGTTCACATGACACCACTAGAAGAATAACACCACAACTTAAATATCAAACCCTTAAATCTTTCTCAACACAATTCCACTACTAACAACATGACTTCTCCCATGTCCTCAAGAACTAAACAAACTACTCACGAGACATCATATCCATCAAGATCAGAGATGAAATAATGATAAGTAACAATCTGAACAAGAACAATAATTCAATGGTTCCACTCAATAGCATGAACTACAACAAGTAATCAACACTAGAAAAGTTTTCCCTAAGAACTATGCAAGATTCAACCAATTGTTACAACGGTACAAAGTGGTGGTGATGGTGCTGGTGGAGATGATGGTGGAGATGATGATGATGATCCCGATGAAGTCTAGCTTGATGACGGTGTTGATGGCGGCAATCTCCCCTCTCCAGGAAGGGATTTCCCTGGAAGATTTCTGCCTACCGGAGAGCTCTTTCTCTCTGTAGTTTTCACCCCGCAGAGGCGGTCGAACCTTTATGTGGTCGCTCCCCAAGTCTTAGCGTTTCGAGGCGATTATATAGGCCAAAGGGCGATGCCAGAGGTGGGCCAGGGTGGCCACACCACCTGTTGGCGTGACCAGGGTGGCCCGCGCCAGGGGGTGGTGGGGGCCCCAGGTGGCCCATCTCCACTCCTTTTTCTAGCCTCCTTCGTCTTATGCAAAAATAGGAATTTCCGTATATTTTATTGGATTTTCTGATCTTCAGCAATTTTGCACCTGGACAGTGCCTTTTCAATTACAATCCTGACTTTAGTGGTTCATCCTCCAAAAGTCATCAGCCATGCATAAATAGATGGAATAATATAAGTATCATCTCTTAATATGAAATTTATCAATGAATAACAGTAGATTATGACATAGAATAGTGATGTAAAATGTATGTATCAGTTATCCACATACTCGTGGTGCACATGCTAGGTGGTGCCCCACGGGTAAATAGCCGTGACACACCTATCAGTAGTGCCCCACGAGTATGTCACTTAGCCGTGGCGCATGTGCTCACAGGTGCGCCACGTCTAAGTGTGAGCCATGCAGCCAGGGGAAGCACACAGTTTTCCATGGAGCACCACATAGTGGTGCGCCATGGGTAAGATTTCAACTCCAACCCCCATCGCCTTTTTAGTTTTGCAAAAAAAATGATAAACACTTCAAAAAATAAATCCTTTCAGATATAGGTAGGTTATGTGATCTAGTTTGTAGAATAATTATCAAATATGAATTTCAATTTTTTTATATAGGTAGGTCATGACACGGTAAAACTGACATTTCAATATATGCAATTTTTGAGATTCTAAAAAATCTTGAGATTCTAAAAAATCGCTAAACTTTTGCATACGATGTCAAAAAAATGTTTAATATATCAAAATGACAAGCATGAAATACTACATACGATGCCAACATCCCTAGATCGTTTAGCGATTTTTTAGAATCTCAAAATTCAAAAAGAATAAAAAGTTATTTCAAAAATAAGATTTTTTCTTGCGAAAAAAATAATTTGAGGCTACTTACCCGTGGCGCACCCCATAGTAGTGCACCATGAGTAAGTTTGGGCAGGATTCAAAATTTGAATCTCGCTAGCCACACCTACCCCTTCCTACTTACGTTCCCTCACATTCTCCTCCTCCTCCTCCTCCTTTCCCTCTTCTCTCCACCTCCTATCTTTCTCCTCCACTTCTCCTTCTACTCCTCTTCTCCTTCTCCTCCTCTTCTCCTTCTCCTCCTCCTCCTCCTCCTCCTCTCCTTCCCTCCTTCTCCTTCTCATCCTCTTATCCTTCCTCTCCTTCTCCTTCTTTTCTCTCTGGCCTCCTTGCTCCGACAAGGTGATGACGGTGAATTCTCCGACGAGGCGATGATGGCTACCTCTCCGACAAGGCAACAATGGCCGTTGTGACAATAGTTGCTCCGACGAGTGGTGCCAGTGACCTTTCTAACGACAATGACGATGAGAATGGTGGCAAGATCCAAATCTCCTGCTTTTTTGAAATTTCAATTTTTTATCCGTGACGCACAACATACCCCTACCCGTGGCGCTTTTCGTACTCATGGTGCACGACCTAGTGCGCCACACTAAGTTCTATAGTCGTGGCGTGCGCCTAGTGGCACACCCCTAGTGCACCACGGATGATCAAAATAGGTGTGCCACAGATGTGCTGTTTTCTAGTAGTGAAAAGTCCTCACTCCTAATTGGTTCTTTCTCAACAACAAGAATTGTAGCATTTGGCAGGTCCATCCTTGTGAAATAACCTCTTAAATACATGAGTGCTTCCACGACATCATAAAATTCGTCCCTAGTCTCTAAGTTGTTAAAGTCTCTTGAAGTTTATACTTTGTTTGACTCAATCCTAAGTCTTCTTTCTCCAAATGATATACATATTTGTTTCCTTACCACATTTATATGACTTCAGACAGTATTCCTCATTTATATCAATGCCAACTTCTCTAAGGTTTTTTTGCTATTGGTTCTATGGTGATGTTTGTATTCAAGTCATTCCTATTGATCTCATAAGATTAATAACTTGCAAGATAGGTACTAAGGAGTAGAGGGTTACATTCCAAGGGTTATAAGGTTTCTAATTCTTCTTCATCACTAGATTCCATGTATGTATTGTACTGATCGTTATTTCTTTCTCAAACTTTTTGTTTCGGAGCATTACTCCCACTGGATCAGTTAAGTCATACATAGCTTACCCTAATGCTTCACTAAGGGTCTCATGGGTCCTAAGAATTCTTGGATAAGAGTGGCAGTAAAATGTAAGTATGGTACTAATTCCTCTATGGTAGTGTTCTGGACAAAGTCACTATTCTCCTAGGTTGTGTCATTTGATTTATCTTCATAGGAAATTGCATGAAATGTGGTTAAACTTAACTCTTCTTAGCCTTACAAATAACTATGATAGACTTAAAGAGAGCAATCTCAAAATTTGTCCAGTCCTTGTTAGATTCTCCCATATATAGGTTTTTCCTAAATCCTTACTCTGATGGAGTAACTTTGGCAACATGGTACTTGATCAACTCCTCCCCATGATGATATACTACAATCCTTACTGTAGTCTTCTGATGGATGTTCAGACATTCCAATAGTTCTAGGTAGACATGTGTCCAAGCTCTTTCGAAAGTCTTGAGTGGTATTTCCATAACTTTCATAGTTCAATATGGACACCATTCGACTATAAAACTCATCATAGATTATTATTCATGAATAAATAAAAAATTAAATCCTATTTATTAATAAATAATTATCGCACCAATTTTATGACCTAGATAGTCATATCACCAGAGAACTCTTTACTATAACTTGGTCCCTTCCTATAGGTTTCGTCTACTTACTAGGTTTCCAACCTAAGGTCAAAGAAATTGTTGTGATACTAGTTGTGGTTGTCGGAGTCCTGGCACACTGGTACCACGATCATATGGCTAGCGAGCCCACTAGTAGGGACACTGCCCCCTCCCAAAGCAGAAGCATAAGAAAAATGTCCTCAATATGGAAACCTAAGGCTCTTTCCTAGAGAGGGAGACTCGCCCGAGTCTTCCCATCTATTGTGGTGAAGCGCCAGCTCGCGCGGACTCTCCTGTGGGCCTCGGATGCTTCAGAGCATGTCTTAGGGGTACGCTGATGACTCCCAAGTGCAGGAGATCAATTGTAGTACTTTTCAATAAAGAAAGGTTGTCAAAACCACGAGGATCTGAGGGTATTAGTTAGCTAATTTGACAAGGAAAATAATAGTAAATGTAGTAGATTTGGTGTTTTGGGTTTGTGGTTTGCAAGAATATAAAGTGCTGATAGTAAATTAATAGCAATAAGTAAATGCTCTCAATGAGAGAAGCACAATCTATACATCAAGAGGACAAGCTCAAATGTGTGTGTGAAGTTATATGTGACAAGCATTTCCGCATGGATTTACTTAGCATCAAGATTTCTATACATTATGGTGAATATGTTGTCATGTTTCATTCCCTTAGGGCGGAGCCTAATTAGGTACAGCCAGAGGTATGAGCTAAATACACCACTTATGATGGGTCCTAGAGCCATTCACATGAACATATAAGAATCATTAAGAGATAAATGTCCCACCATAGAAATAAGTTCATTGGTCCCCGACATATAATCCCTCCAATGCAACTGAAAGTATAGTAAAATGGTTTCTATCGATTCCGTCCCTTCCAACCCTTATCATTGCATCAAAGTATTCTCCTATGAGCCCATATAGGTGAAGTAATATGTAGTCGATGTTCGCATAAAACCATCATAGAACAATATAAAAGATAAAAACTGGACCACATACTCATTGCATATTATATGGAAATCATAGCCAATTCATCATATGACCTTAGGAACATGGGGATCTACTCACAAGTGGAAAACATGATATGGATCAGTAGCATATGGGATACAACACATTCTGAAAATATAATCTCTCCACCAAATAAAGACAAGATGCCAATCACAAACATGTACATAGCCCTTAAAACAATATCCGGGGTTCAATCAATCATAAACTATGAGGGGAATGAGATGGATCTTGGAGATGGTGATGGTGATGATGATGGTGCTGGCGGAGTTGTTGATGGAGAGGCCTCCCCCTATGCCTAGCAGGAGTGGTGATGACGATGGCGTCGATTTCCCCCTCACTGAAGGCTCCCTGTAGCAGGATCTGCCCCCTCCTGGAGTAGGAGAGGACTTTCACCTCCGCCGCCACCTCTGTAAATCATGGAAAAAATATGGCGTAGGTTTTCTAGTGATACAGAGGCGTTTGTAAAAAGGAGGAGCTGATATGACGCTCGAGGGCCGAAAGAGCATGGGTGGCGCGGCCACGGGGTGGGCACGCCACCTGGCCTCTTTCGGGCCTCGTGGCTTCTCTCGCTTCATTCTTTGGCCCAAGTTGATTCTCTAGGTGAAAAACTCATCCTATATTTTTCCTTCAATTTATTGACGTCCAAAAGGTCCTGAAATAGCAAAAACATGAAAAATGAGGTTTTCAGCCTCCCAGAAATTAAATACCAATGAAAGGGACTTTGTAGGAAACTCCCGTAAATCATCTAAATACGCATAAATAATGATGGATCATGGTAAATATGATTCTGAATAGTGGATATAAGTCCAAAAAATGATGATGCAGAATGCAAGTATCAACTCCCCCAAGCTTAAACCTTTGCTCGTCCTCGAGCAAATAAGCAAATAGATCATGATCATGCATCAATGATCTTATGGTTGACAAGAAAATACGAGCATGGCATCATCAACTTATGCATATTTACTTGTCCAAAAGAAATATGAACTAACTACCATGAAAATGTGGGCTACATAGATAGAAATTATCATTTACCGCTTACTTTTGAACAAAAACTAACCATTACATGTTGCACAATTGAACAAGTCTAAAATTTATCATACACTTTGCTATTTGCAATAGGTTTGAATGGCTTTCTACTAGCTTTTAATTTAACCTTTGGATATGCCTTTGCAATAAAGATAAGTTCCTCATAAAACAAATAGTGGAAAAGAGATTTGTTTAAACAACTAGATAGAAATGACTATTTTGACTTTTGTCAATCACTTTCAACACTTTTTGCATGTCATCAGTTAATAGTATTTCTCTCTTAGTAACCAGTATAAACCGTATTCATGGGAATTTGAATCATGTCATATGCTCTAAACAACCTTTGACTTTCACTTTCCATGGCTAGCCGAATCTTTGGGTGCCTACCTTTCAAACACTATGTATTGAAATACCCATGACAACCATTCAGTTTACTCGTTGATTACTAAGTAGAACAAGAGTAACGCATGTCCCCTTGTCATTCTCCTCTGTCTAACTATTTATTTTATAAGACTCCCTATCTCACCAAAAATTCACAATGTTCCTTTTTTATAAGTGTTGCTTCCCTTGCATGTATCTTTCCTTATTTGCAAGTTTAGCTTGTTGAGTAATTCTATGTTTCCAACATGCTCAAGTTAATTTAGTTCAAGGCAAGATGTAAGTGAAATTTCTACATATGGTGTGCACATTTGTATGAGTGTTACCCATAAATCTGAAACAAGAGAATCATGGATGACACCATACTTTATATTTTATTCAAAACCACTCAACCAAAGATACATGATAATGCTCTAAGAGCTCTTCAAACTCTAGGAAAATATATACCTAATGGATGCAAGCAAAAACCTCATAATGATTACGAACTAGATACAAATAGGATAACTAAAAAGCATAAGTTCAGGTGGAACTCCCCCAAGCTTAAGTTGTTGTCGACGGTCCACTAGAGCATGGCCTTCTGACCTTCAACAAGGCTGCGTGTAATCTTTTGTTGACTGCTACTTGATCTTCCCACTTGGTCTTGTAATCCTAGACCTCTTTTTCCAGCTTTTCTATAATCTCAATGCAACCTGCAGAGGTTGCTTGCATGTTCCTGATGAACTTTGTGTTTACCGCCTCCTCGTAATCCTTCAAAAGTGCAATGTGACGGCAAGAGCAAGAAAAGCACCTCTCTTCATCAACAATTTGTCGATGTAGCGAATCGATCTATGCTTGAAGATTTGGGTTAGTCATGTCCCTGAAGCGAGGTTCTTCATTCTCTCTCATCCTTGCAGCTCCATCTTCAACCTGGTTTCTCTAGATGACATTGTTCCTCCGGTCTTCCCCTCTCCATGGATCTTGGATTCTTGGTGTTGGACTCCACTCCGGGGTTCTGATGGGTGCACAAGTGAATCCACCATCCGAGGTGCTCCACCTTGAAGACATCTCCTAGCACAAGGTTAGATCTGGAACAAACATGTATAAAACAAGGTTCGCTTGAAAAAGACGCGATGCGAGATTAGATTAGCAGAGAGGAGTATATATAAATGATTTTTAGGGTAAGACGAAGCGTTGAGGAAGAAACTGAGGCGAAATGGACTTCGGAAGAGGGAAATACCTCGGGTGGCATGCCCTAGGGGTGGCGCGCCACCTAGTCTCTTTCCCTCCTCGGGACTCTGTTTCATCCAATTCTTTCGTGACATGCATTAATTTTCCAAAATAATGACTTTCCTAAAATATGAAGATATTCCGAGATCGTTACACACCTATTTTTGTCTTTTGGTGATTTTTGGTATCTGGCAGGGGATAAAGGTTTACAATTATGGCATCCGGACTTTGGAGATTCATAACTTCCACCCTTCCGGCAAATGTTTGTTCTGCAATATAATGTTTAATATGTTTTCCATTATCGACATGAGGTTTTCTACTGAAGTAACAATGAATATGAATGGCTTTGGAGCAGTACACCTCCTGTACAACTAATGTACCCTGGCACCTTGAAGCTAACTTTGCTGCAAAAACATGAAACAAGAGTTGAACAATAATACTTCATCTCCTACTTTGAATTCCTTTCTTTTTATTTTCTTATCATGCCAAATTTTACTTTCTCTTTAAATAGTCTCGCACTTTCATATGCTTCATTCCTCCATTCATCTAACAAGCTTAATTGAAAAAATTCTCTCTCCAGCAGTTTTAAAATCAAAGTTGATTTGTTTAATAGCCCATCTAGCTCTATGTTCAAATTCTACTAGAAGATGACATGATTTTCCATAAACCATTTTATAAGGAGACATACCCATAGGATTATTAAAAGCAGTTCTATAAGCCCATAAAGCATCATTAATTTTAGTTGGCCAATCAGACCTAGCTTTATTGATTTTCTTCCCCAATATGAGTTTAATTTCCCTATTGCTTAGTTCAACTTGCACACTGGTTTGAGGATGATATGGAGATGCAATTATATGATTAACACCATATTTAGCTAGAGTTTTTCTAAATACCCCATGAATAAAATGAGAACCACCATCAATAATTAAAAATCTAGGTACTCCAAACCTGGGAAGATAATGTCCTCAAGCATCTTCATTGATGTGGCGTGGTCTACATTTTTTGTTGGAATTGCTTCAACCTACTTTGTAACATAATCCACTACAACCAAAATATAAGTATGTTTTGTTTTTTATGGGGGAAATGGTCCCATGAAGTCAAATCCCCAAACATCAAATGGTTCAAGAGGCAGTGAATAATTCATAGGCATTTCATTTCTCTTACCGATATTTCCAACACGTTGGCACTTGTCACAAGCTTTAACATAATTAGCACAATCTTTAAATAAAGTAGGCCAATAAAAACAAGATTGTAATACCTTTGTAGCGGTGCAGTCTCCTGCATAATGTCCTCCATAAGGGTTGTCATGACAATCCCTTATGATAGCCTGTTGCTCAAACTCAGGGACACAATGTCTAATAATACCATCCACACTTTTCTTATAAAGAAATGGGTCATCCCAAAAATAATGCCTAAGATCATAAAAAAATTATTTCTTTGTTGGTATGTGAAATGTGGTGGAATAAATGTTCCAACAATGAAATTAGCATAGTCAGCAAACCATGGTGAATCTACTCTAGCAGCAGACACATTAATGTTTGCTAGTTCTTCATTTCCAAAGCTATCATTAATAGGAATATGATCTATTGGAATGTTTTCCATTCTAGATAAATGGTCAGCTACCGGGTTGTCCTCACCTTTCCTATCTACAATATATAGGTCAAATTCTTGTAGTAAAAGAACCCATCTTATAAGTCTAGGCTTAACATCTTTTTTGTTCATACGGTATTTTATAGCAGAATGATCGGTTTGTACTATTACCTTAGAGTCTACAATGTAAGGTCTAAACTTGTCGCATACAAAAAGTACAGCCAAGAACTCTTTTTCAGTTATAGCATAATTTCTTTGGGTACCATCAAGAGTTTTACTAGCATAATATATCACATTAAGTTTCTTATCAACTCTTTGGCCTAAAACAACTCCTACAACATAGTCACTGGCATCACACATGATTTCAAATGGCAAATTCCAATTAGGAGGTTGAAATATAGGAGCACTTATCAAAGCATTCTTTGAAATATCAAAAGACTCTACACAATCATCAATAAAAGAGAATGGAACATCTTTTTGCAAAAGATTTGTTAGAGCCTTGGATATTATTTAGAAGTCTTTGATAAACCTTCTATAGAAACTAGCATGACCAACTAAGCTTCTTATAGCTCTTATATCCCTAGGATATGGTAGTTTCTCTATGGCTTCTATCATGGTGCAGTCCACTTCAATGCCTCTACCTGAAACTCGGTGTCCCAGAATAACACCTTATATCACCATGAAATGGCCTTTCTCCCAATTTAGGACTAAGTGTTGGTCCTCAATGCTACAAAACTTTGTTATGATTGAACAATCAGTTTTCAAAAGAGGTACCATACACAGAAAAGTCATCCATGAATACTTCCATAATTTTCTCAATATGATCAGCAAATATAGCATTCATGCATCTTTGAAAAGTAGTAGGAGCATTGCACAAACCCAATGGCATTCTCCTGTAAGCATAAGTACCAAGGGGACATGTGAAAGTAGACTTCTCTTGATCATCCTTGTGTACCAAAATCTGTGAGAAACCTGAATAACCATCTAAATAATAAAAGTGAGAGTGTTTGGATAATCTTTCAAGCATTTGATCAATGAATGGTAAAGGATAATGATCTTTACAAGATGCCTTATTAAGTTTCCTATAATCAATGCACATTCTATAACCCATAACAATACATTGAGCAACAAGTTCATTTTCATCACTTGGAACTACGGTGATTCCACCCTTTTTAGGCACACAATGGACAGGACTTACCTATTTACTATTAGCTATGAGATGGATAATGATGGGTTCGTAGCATGAAAAACAAAAAAATTCTACCGCAAGAACGAACAAAACCCAGATCTAATGAAGATAAAAGCCAAGATCTAATCTATTAGACATGTGCAACGAGATAGATAGGAACTAACCCTCGTAGATCCGAAAGCGTTAACGAGATTAGATCTCGTGGTTGATGTAGTCGATCACTTGCCGATCTCAAGATCGTGTGGACGATCCTTCCGGCGTCGCGTTCCGGCAGCGCTACCGCAGTCGGTCAAGTGGACGATCCTTCCGACGCCGCGATTCGGCAGCGCTTCCACAGTCGGTCAAGTGGATGATCCTTCCGGCGCCGCGATTCGGCAGCGCTTCCGCAGTTGGTCAAACGTGCGGAGTCGAAGCAGACCTTCCTCTCCCCGTTCCAGCGAGCAGCGGAGGTAGTAGATCTTCTCCATGGAATCCCAGCAGCACGACGGCGTGGTGGTGGTGGTGGAGTAGAGAATTCTGCAGGGCTTTGCCTATGCCTGTGCAGAAGAAAGGAGGAGGAGAGAGGCGGCAGAGATTGGGAGTTATGGAGCAGAGGTGGAGGGGGCGCCCCTGCCCTTCTATTTAAGGGGGGAGGCGCGCCTGGGGAGGGGGAGTCCTAGTAGGACTCCCCTCCTATGGCCGGCGGTGGGAACGGGGGAGGAGTCCTCCTCCCCCACGAATCCGTGTCTTGCCCCACTAGGTTTCCTTTGACCCTTTCTTGGTTTCCAAGGAAACTCCAAGAAACCTTCCAGAACCTTCCGGAACATTCCGAAACCTTCTAGAACCCTCATACAAATACTCCGGAACATTTCCTAACTCAGAAAATGATCCCCAATATATGAATCTTATTCTCCGGACCATTCCGGATCTCCTCATGATGTCCCGGATCCAATCCGAGACTCCGAACAACATTCGGTCTCCAATGCATATTCCATATCTACTTAAAACAACTTTGAACCTTAAGTGTGTCACCCTACGGTTCGTGAATATGTAGACATGACAGACACACATCTCCTATCAATAACCATTAGCGGGACCTGGAGATCCATAATGGCTCCCACATACTCAACGATGACTTCGCGATCGATTGAACCACTTACATACCAAACCAATTCCCTTTGTCACGCGATACTATACTTATCCGAGGTTTGATCGTCAGTATCTCCATACCTAGTTCTACCTCGTTACTGATAAGTACTCTTTACTCGTTCCGTGATATGTCATCTCTTGTGACCCAGTCACATGCTTGCAAGCTAACTAGATGACATTCCACCAAGAGGGCCCAGAGCATATCTATCCATCATATGGATGGACAAATCCCAATCTTTGTTCATGCGCTTCAACACATACTTTCAGAATACCCAATGACACCTTTATGACCACCCAGTTACGAAGCGGTGTTTGATGTCATCAAAGTACCCATCCGGTGATGGTGATTAACACAACCTCATGGTCGAAGGATTAGGTTACTATGCATTTAAAAGCTTACAGCAATACGAACTTAATGACTTGATCTTATGCTATGCTTACTATGGGTGTGTCTGCATCACATCATTCTCATAATGACATAATCTTGTTATTAATCACATCCTAATGTCCATGATCAGGAAACCATGATCATCAATTAATCAACAAGCTAGTTCAACAAGAGGCTTACTAGGGACTCTCTTATGTTTACAAAACACACATGTATTAGTGTTTCCTAATAATACAATTATAGCATGGGATGTAAACATTCATCACAAACACAAAGATATAATAATAATCACTTTTATTATTGCCTCTTGGGCATATCTCCAACAGTCTCCCACTTGCACTAGAGTCAATAATCGAGATTACATGGTAATATACCGAACACCCATGGCGTTATGGTGTTGGTCATGCTTTGCCCTAGGGAGAGGTTTAGTCAACGGATCTGCCACATTCAGATCAGTGTGTACTTTGCAAATCTTTATGTCACCATCTCGGACATACTCGCGAATAGCGTGGAAACGTAGCTTGATGTGCTTCAGCTTGCTATGTGACCTCGGCTCCTGTGCATTAGCTATGGCACCTGTGTTGTCACAGTAGATGGCCATCGGGTCCAATGCACTGGGAACCACGCCAAGTTCAGTAATGAATTCCTTCATCCAAACGGCTTCTTGTGCAGCCTCCGAAGCAGCTATGTATTCCGATTTAGTTGAAGATTTTGCCACAACGCTTTGCATCGCACTCCTCCAGCTCACTGCAGCACCATTCAAATAAATACGTATCCTGACTGTGACTTCGAGTCATCCGGATCGGTGTTCCAACTAGCATCGGTGTAACCATTTACAACAAGTTGTTCATCACCTCCATAAGAAAGAACCATATCCTTAGTCCTATTTAGGTACTTTAGGATATTCTTGACCGCTGTCCAGTGTTCCATTCCAGGATCACTTTGATATCTGCTAGTCAAACAAACAGCATGTGCTATATCTGGTCTTGTACACAGCATGGCATACATGATAGAACCTATGGCCGAGGCATAGGGAATATTATTCATTTTCTCTCTATCTTCTGTCGTAGCTGGACTTTGAGTTTTACTCAAGGTCTTACCTGACAACATGGGCACGAACCCTTTCTTGCTATCTTCCATTCTAAACTTCTTTAGAACTTTGTCCAAGTTTGTACTTTGTGAAAGCGCTATTAGGCGTTTTGATCTATCTCTATAAATCTTGATGCCTAGAATGTATGCCGCGTCGCCAAGATCCTTCATTGAAAAACTATTATTCAAATAGGTTTTGACGCTATTAAGAAGTTCTATATCATTCCCAATCAACAATATGTCATCTACATATAGTACTAGGAAAGCTACAGAGCTCCCACTCACTTTCTTGTAAATACAAGCTTCTCCATAAGTTTGTATAAATCCAAAGTTTTTGATTACTTTATCAAAACGTTGATTCCAACTCCGGGATGCTTGCTTCAATCCATAAATGGAGCGCTGAAGTTTGCATACCTTGTCAGCATCTTTAGGATCGACAAAACCCTTGGGTTGTACCATATACAACTCTTCCTCAATGTCACCATTAAGGAACGCCGTTTTGACATCCATCTGCCAAATCTCATAATCAAAATATGCAGCAATTGCTAACAAAATCCTCACAGACTTTAGCTTCGCTACTGGTGAGAATGTCTCATCATAGTCAACTCCTTGAATTTGTCGGAACCCTTTCGCGACAAGTCGATCTTTATAGACGGTAACATTACCATCAGCATCTGTTTTTCTCTTGAAAATCCATTTGTTCTCGACAGCCTTACGGCCATCCGGTAAGTCCACCAAAGTCCACACTTGGTTTTCGTACATGGATCCCATTTCGGATTTCATGGCTTCTAACCATTTGTCGGAATCTGGGCTCACCATAGCTTCTTCATATGTCGCAGGGTCATCAGCGTTGTCCACCAACATGACGTTCAAGGCAGAGTCATACCAATCAGGAGTGGTACGAACCCTCGTTGACCTGCGAGGTTCAGCAGTAACTTCGTTGGAAGTTTCATGATCATTATCATTAGCTTCCTCTTCAATTGGTGCAGGCGGCACAAAAACATCTTCCGGTGCTGCGCTACTCTCAAATCCGAGAGAAGGTTCAATAACCTCATCGAGTTCTACTTTCCTTCCAGTCACCTCCTTCGAGAGAAACTCCTTCTCAAGAAAGGATCCATTCTTGGCAACAAAAACTTTGCCTTGAGATCTATGATAGAAGGTATACCCAATTGTTTCTTTAGGGTATCCTATGAAGACGCATTTCTCCACTTTGGGTTCTAGCTTATCAGGTTGTAACTTCTTTACATATGCCTCGCAACCCCAAACTTTAAGGAACGACAACTTAGGTTTCTTACCAAACCACAATTCGTACGGTGTCGTTTCAACGGATTTAGATGGTGCCCTATTTAAAGTGAATGCGGTTGTCTCTAATGCATAGCCCAAAATGATAACGGTAAATCTGTAAGAGACATCATAGACCGAACCATATCTAAGAGAGTTCGATTACGATGTTCGGACACACCATTACGCTGTGGTGTTCCCGGCGGTGTCAACTGTGAAAGTATTCCACATTTCTTTAAATGCATGCCAAACTCATAACTCAGATATTCACCTCTGCGATCAGAACGCAGAAATTTAATCTTCTTGTTACGATGATTTTCCACTTCACTTTGGAATTCCTTAAACTTCTCAAAAGTTTCGGACTTATGGTTCATAAAGTAGACATACCCATATCTACTTAAGTCATCCTTGAAAGTGAGAACATAACGATATCCACCACGCGATGGTACACTCATTGGACCGCACACATCGGTATGTATTATTTCCAATAAATCTGTAGCTCGCTCCATTGTACCATAGAATGGAGTCTTAGTCATTTTTCCCATTAGACATGCTTCACATCTTTCAAGTGATTCAAAATCAAGTGATTCAAGAAGTCCATCAGAATGGAGTTTCTTCATACGCTTCACTCCAATGTGACCAAGACGACAGTGCCACATGTATGTAGAATTATCATTCAATTTTATCCGTTTAGCATCTATGTTGTGAACATGTGTATCACTACTATCGAGATTCAGTAAGAATAAACCATTCATCTCAGGTGCATTACCATAAAAGATATTACTCATATAAATCGAACAACCTTTATTCTCGGACTTAAAAGAGTAACCGTCTCGCAATAAAAAAGATCCAGATATAATGTTCATGCTTAACGCAGGCACCAAATAACAATTATTTAAATTTAAAACTAATCCCGAAGGTAGATTTAGAGGGAGCGTGCCGACGGCGATCACATCAACCTTGGAGCCATTTCTAACGCGCATCGTCACCTCGTCTCTTGCCAGTCTTCATTTATTCTGTAGCTCCTGTTTCGAGTTACAAATATGAGCAACCGAACCAGTATCAAATACCCAGGCACTACTACGATTACTAGTAAGATACACATCTATAACACATATATCAAATATACCTTTCTTCTTGATGTTGCCGTTCTTCAGATCCGCCAGGTACTTGGGGCAGTTACGCTTCCAGTGACTAGCACCCTTGCAGTAGAAGCACTCAGTTTCAGGCTTAGGACCAGCCTTGGGCTTCTTAGCAGGTGCGGTAGCTTTCTTGCCGTCCTTCTTGAAGTTGCCCTTGTTCTTAGGCTTGGCGCCGTCTCTTGAAATTGGTGGTCTTATTGACCATCAACACTTGGTGCTCCTTCTTGATCTCCACTTCAGCAGTTTTCAGCATGGACGATATTTCAGGCAACGTCTTGTTCATGCAGTGCATGTTGTAGTTCATCACAAAGTTCTTGTAACTTGGTGGCAGTGATTGAAGGAGACGGTGAATCCCTAATTCATTAGGAATCGATATTCCCAACTCTTGGAGTTTCTTTGCGTACCCAGACATGGTGAGCACGTGCTCGCTAACGGAGCTTCCCTCTTCCATCTTACAGTTAAAGAATTTTTCGGAGGCCTCATAGCTCTCCATGGCCGCGCGAGTCTCAAAAATTAGCCTGAGCTCCTTAATGATCTCGAACGGGTCATGGTGCTCAAAACGCTTTTGGAGCTCCGCTTCTAAACCGTACAGGATGGCACACTGAACTGTGGAGTAATGATTTTTCTGAGTGGCGAAAACATTCTTTTCGTCATCGGTGGCATTATCTGCAGGTGGGTCACCTAGCGGTGCTTCGAGCACATAGGTCAACTGACCAGCCCTGAGGACGATCTTCAGTCCACGGAACCAGTCCGTGAAATTGCTTCCATTGTTCTTAAGCTTTTCTTTCTCTAGGAACGTATTGAAATTGATGGAGGGGGTCGCCATAATCTACAACAATTTACAAGTAGTTTAGACTAAGTTTATGACAAATTGAGTTCAAATTTAATTATTAAACTAACTAGGTGAACTCCCACTCAAAACAACATCCCTCACATTTTCTTAATGATTACACGAACCAAGTCCACTACACCAAGTCCGATCTTCATGAGAGAAGATGTAGTTTCATCGGCGAACAATCTTCATGTTCATCATATCATTTATATGACTCATGCTCTACCTTTCGATATTCCGTGTTCCGAGACCATGTCTGTACATGCTAGGCTCGTCAAGACAACCTTAGTTTCCGCATGTGCAAATCTGGCTTGCACCCGCTGTATGCACATGTAGAATCTATCACATCCGATCATCATGAGATGCTTCGAAACGACGAGTCTTAGCAACGGTGCCAACTAAGGGTGAACACTTTATTACTTGATATTTAGTGAGAGGGATCATCTTATAATGCTACCATCGCGATCTAAGCAATACAAGATGCATAAAGGATTAACATCACAGGCAATTCATAATTAGTGTGATATGACATGGCCCTTTCTTCTTGCGCCTTTGATCTCCATCTCCAAAGCACGAACATGATCTCCATCATCACCAGCATTGCGTCAAGGTCAGTGGCGCCGCTTCATGGTTGTCCATCATCACTAGCAACTATTACAACTACTTGGAATAAAGCTATTACAAGATGAATAGACACGCAGGTCTTAACAAAATTAAAGACAACCATTAGGCTCCTGCCGGTTGCCATATTACAACATGGATCATTGCATACATCAAATACAATCATAATCACATGATGGCCATATCACATCACAAAACCCCTGCAAAAACAAGTTAGACGCCTCTAATTTTTCTTTGCAAGTTTTACGTGGTTTGGGGCTTTCGCATAAGACCGATCTTACCTACGAACAAGAACCACAACGTTGATACAAGTGTTGTCAAGATGCTCATTGTAAATTGAATCTTAACTATGGTGGGAGAGACAGACACCCACAAAGCCACTTGTGCAAAGCAAGTTGCACGTCAAGCGTGGAGCAAGTCTCATGTGCGATGACATGTAATGTTAGCCCGAGCCGCTTCATCCCACCATGCCGCAAGATGCAAAGTACGCGCTAAGACACCGACAACAAAAGCATCAACGCCCAGAAAAACATTGTGTTCTACTCGTGCAACAGATCTACGCATAGATACGGCTCTGATACCACTGATGGGTTCGTAGCATGGAAAACAAAAAATTTCTACCGCAAGAACGAACAAAACCCAGATCTAATCTAGATAAAAGCCAAGATCCAATCTATTAGACATGTGCAACGAGATAGATAGGAACTAACCCTCGTAGATCCGAAAGCGTTAACGAGATTAGATCTCGTGGTTGATGTAGTCGATCACTTGCCGATCTCAAGATCGTGTGGATGATCCTTCCAGCGTGGCGTTCCGGCAGCGCTACCGCAGTCGGTCAAGTGGACGATCCTTCCGGCGCCGCGATTTGGCAGCGCTTCGGCAATCGGTCAAGTGGATGATCCTTCCAGCGCCGCGATTCGGCAGCGCTTCCGCAGTCGGTCACACGTGCGGAGTCGAAGCAGACCTTCCTCTCCCCGTTCTAGCGAGCAGCGGAGGTAGTAGATCTTCTCCACGGAATCCCAGCAGCACGACGGCGTGGTGGTGGTGGTGGAGTAGAGAATTCTGCAGGGCTTCGCCTATGCCTGTGCAGAAGAAAGGAGGAGGAGAGAGGCGGCAGAGATTGGGAGTTATGGAGCAGAGGTGGAGGGGGCGCCCCTGCCCTTCTATTTAAGGGGGGGAGGCACGCCTGGGGAGGGGGAGTCCTAGTAGGACTCCCCTCCTATGGCCGGCGGTGGGAAGGGGGGAGGAGTAATCCTCCCCCACGAATCCGTGTCTTGCCCCACTAGGTTTCCTTTGACCCTTTCTTGCTTTTCAATGAATTTCCAAGAAACCTTCCAGAACCTTCCGGAACATTCCGAAACCTTCTAGAACCCTCATACAAATACTCCGGAACATTTCCTAACTCAGAAAATGATCCCCAATATATGAATCTTATTCTCCGGACCATTCCGGATCTCGTCGTGATGTCCCGGATCCAATCCGAGACTCCAAACAACATTCGGTCTCCAACGCATATTCCATATCTACTTAAAACAACTTCGAACCTTAAGTGTGTCACCCTATGGTTCGTGAATATGTAGACATGACAGAGACACATCTCCTATCAATAACCATCAGCGGGACCTGGAGATCCATAATGGCTCCCACATACTCAACGATGACTTTGCGATCGATTGAACCACTTACATACGAAACCAATTCCCTTTGTCACGCGATACTATACTTATCCGAGGTTTGATCGTCAGTATCTCCATACCTAGTTCTACCTCGTTACTGATAAGTACTCTTTACTCGTTCCGTGATATGTCATCTCTTGTGACCCAGTCACATGCTTGCAAGCTAACTAGATGACATTCCACCGAGAGGGCCCAGAGCATATCTATCCGTCATATGGATGGACAAATCCCAATCTTGGTTCATGCGCTTCAACACATACTTTCAGAATACCCAATGACACCTTTATGACCACCCAGTTATGAAGCGGTGTTTGATGTCATCAAAGTACCCATCCGGTGATGGTGATTAACACAACCTCATGGTCGAAGGATTAGGTTACTATGCATTTAAAAGCTTACAGCAATACGAACTTAATGACTTGATCTTATGCTACGCTTACTATGGGTGTGTGTCCATCACATCATTCTCCTAATGACATAACCTTGTTATTAATCACATCCTAATGTGCATGATCAGGAAACCATGATCATGAATTAATCAACAAGCTAGTTCAACAAGAGGCTTACTAGGGACTCTCTTATGTTTACAAAACACACATGTATTAGTGTTTCCTAATAATACAATTATAGAATGGGATGTAAACATTCATCATAAACACAAAGATATAATAATAATCACTTTTATTATTGCCTCTTGGGCATATCTCCAATAGATAATACATGCCTCAATGAGTTCTATTACCTCTTTTCTTACCACTTCTTTCATTCTTGGATGAAGACAGTGTTGATAGTCAACAATAGGATTTGCATCCTCTTCCAAGTTAATCTCGTGCATGCATAAAGTGGGGCTTATACCTTTCAAATCATAAAGTGAATAGCCAATGGCTGGCCTATGAGCTCTCAATACTTAAGTAATTTTGATTATTATTCATCTAAAAGGTTAGCACTAATAATAACAGGATATATTTTCTTATAATCAAGGAATGCATATTTCATATCTTTAGGCAATGGTTTAAGTTCAAAACTAGGATCTTCTTTAGGTGGTGGTAGTTCTCCTAGATTACCAGGTGGAATATGTAATTGCAACTGTTGTGGTTGTTGAGATAGTATTTGTTCTAGAGCTTCTTTCTCTTCATCATCATGTGGTTCCTCTTGATTCAGCACATATCGTTCCATCGCGCCCGATGAAGCAACTTCCATTGAAGCAAGAGTATCCACTGTATCTTTAGAGAGTTTTAGTTTTCTAAATGTTTATCAGTAAACTTTGAAAAGTTAAACTCAAGTCTATTATCACCAGCAAATTTAATGAATACTTTCTCTTTTAACAAATTGATTTCAGAGCCAATAGTATGTAGGAAAGGTCTACCAAATATAATAGGAAAAAATTCATCTTGGGAGCAACTAAGCACAATGAAATCAGCAGGATACTTAATCTTTCCAATTAATACTTCAACACCTCTAACCTTACCAAGAGAACAAATATACTCTTTATTAGCAAGTTCGATAGTTATACCTATCTCTTCCATGTTGATGGGATCAATATCTGGTGTTATTTAAAGATATAATGAATATGGAATCACACTTATACTTGCTCTAGTATCACAAAGTCCATGATAACATGAAGTCCCAATGGTACATGATATGATAGGTCTCCCCACTCTAGTGGTGTTACCTTTTATTACCTTGGTAGAATCTTCACATAAATAAACATCACAAGGTGTTTATTCATTCAATTCTTTAATAGCCGAAATTTGATGTTGAACTTGAATTTGTTCATATGGTTCATGGCATATTCTAGCACTCTTATTAGTTACAGTAGTGAGTAAATTTCCCTTCACTTTTCTAGGATAAGGAGGAGCTTCAAAGATTTCTTCTATCTTAGGAGACGAGACTTGATGAACCTGTTTCACAACTTTAGAAACATATGCAGGATTTTTAAGAGGTTCAACAAATACATTAAATCCTTTCTTCGGAACATTAAGATGGTTAGCAAAAGATTTAGTAATTTCTACTAAAGCATGAGGGTTAACGCTAAACCTGTTCTTAAGTTCCTCAAATAATATAGAAGTACAGAAATTCTCTACACATGAATATTCATATTCCAAACCTGGTTTATTATCTTTGTCGAGATCCCAAGCTTTAGTATTTTGAGAAATAATTTCCAATAAATCCACTGCTCCCTCTTGAGTTTTATTAGTGAAACTCCTTCCGGAAGAATTATCCAGGAAATCCCTATCGTGCTGGGGCAACCTCTGATAAAAGTTTATTAGGATAATGCTTTCAGGAATACCATGATGCGGATTTTTACGGATAAGACCCTTTAATCTACCCTGAGCTTGAGCAATACTTTCTCCATTATGAGGCCAAAAGTTATAAATATGGCAGGGATCATCATAAGCTTCTTTAGGAGTATAATTTTTAAGATAGAAAGCCTTTCTCAGATTTTACCAATCAAGACGATATTTATCATCTAGAGATCTATACCATTCGCGAGATTTACCAGATAAAGATAAAAATAATAGCTTCCTTCTTACTTCATTATCATGAATACCTGGAAGTCTAAATAGGGAACATAGTTCTTCAATTTCATATAAATGCCCCATAGCAGTTTGGCTTCCATCACCTGCAAAAGTTACCTCCCAGCCTCTATCGAGAATACAAATACGAATTTGATATTCAACTTCTGGTTCAGTAGGCTTCTCAACCTTATCTTTATCTTTGTCATGAAGGAACTCAAATAGGGTGAGTTCCAATCCTTTATAATTTGAGAAAGCCATGATAAAACAACAGTACCAAGATAAAATCAGATTTCAAGTTTCCTTACCAAACAGCTTACCAATAGCACAACGCTCCCTGACAATGGCGCCAGAAAAGTGTCTTGATGGCTCCCAAGTGCAAGAAATCAATTGTAGTACTTTTCAATAAAGAAAGGTTGTCGAACCCACGTGGAGCTGTGGGTATTGTTTAGCAAATTTAACAAAGAAAATAATATTAAATGCAGTAGATTTCGTATTTTGGGTTTGTAGTTTGCAAGAATATAAAGTGCTAAAAGTAAATAGAAATAAGTAGATTCTCTCAATGAGAGAAAGCCCAATCATCTATGCAGCAATAGGACAAGCTCAAATATGTGTGTGCACTTGTATGTGACAAGCGTTCCCAAGGGCGACATGGATTTACTTAGCATATGTTGTCAAGTGGCATTCCCTTAGGGCGGAGCCTAATTAGGTGCAACCACAAGTATGAGCTAAATACACCACATATGATGGGTCCTAGAGCCATTCACATGAACATCTAAGAATCATTAAGACATAAATGTCCCACCATAGCAATAATCTCACTGGTCCCTGACATATAATGCCTCTAATGCAACTCAAAGTATTGGAAAACGGTTTCTGTCAATTCTGTCCCTTCCAACCCTTATCATTGCATCAAAGTATTATCCTATGAGGCCATATAGGTGAAGTAATATGCAATCGACGTTCACCTAAAACCATCAGAGAACAATATAAAAGATAAAAACTGGACCAGATACTCATTGCATATTATATGGAAATCATAGCCAATTTATCCTATGCCCTCAAGAAAATGGGGATCTACTCACAAGTGGCATCCATGATATGGATCAGTAGCATATGGGATACAACACAATCTGAAAATATAGTCTCTCCAGCAAATAAAGACAAGATGCCAATCATAAACATGTAAATAGCCCTTAAAACAATATCTGGGGTTTAATCATTAAAAAACTATGAGGGGAATGAGATGGATCTTGGAGATGGTGATGGTGATGATGATGGTGCTGGTGGAGATGTTGATAGAGTGGCCTCCCCCTATGCGTAGGAGGAGTAGTGATGACGATGGCGTCGATTTCCTCCTCGTTGGAGGCTTCGGTGCAACAGGATCTCCCCCCTCCCGGAGTAGGAGTGGACTTTCGCCTCCGCCGCCACCTTTCTAAATCGTGGGAAAAATATGGCACAGATTTTTTGGCGATACAGAGGTGTCTGTAAAAAGGAGGAGCCGAGATGACACTCGAGGGGAAAAGGGAGACATCTGGTAGTGGATGACGGCATTAGGCATACCCGCTTTATGAAGGACCAGATGGTGCCTAGGATGGTGGACCGAGTCCACAGAAAGTAGACTACTAGACCTAGTCTTCTAGGATGGGAATGTGGTGACCCTTCCGGCCCAGCATCTGGGGGAAGAGGCCAGACCGCCCTATTTAAGGAGACCTTCTCCTACCTTAGAGGAGGCCGATCCTTGCAATCTATAACCCTAGACATTGGTTCACCACTGTACCTTCGCGAAGTACCACAAGCAATACAACCAAGCAGGAGTAGGGGCTTTACCTCTTCACAAGGGTCCCAAACCTAGTTAAAAAACTATTTCAACCTCTCTATCTATGCATGTCACCGAGAACCTCGGAACGCATGATTCAGCCCCTAATCGAAACAAGGTTTGTTGGACCCTTGTTCCCACGCGGGACTCTTTCTTCGACATTTGGCATCCTAGGTAGGGGGTTGAGGCGCGCATCGATGACCTTCACCAATTCCGTCGGCATGTCGGCCCGCATCGAGTCAAGGCTAGGGCAAGGGCACTCCCGCCATGGTGCCACGGGCCGGCCACGGATGGAGCCCGTCTGGTAGCGCCCCGCCAAAGCGCCCGCTACATGGGCAAGGGACGGACTAGGCTCCCCCTTCCCCCGCTGTGGGGTCATAGTTTTTCCCCTAGGGTGATTTGGTGATCTTTCGCACCATGTCCCCATACGGAGAGCCCGACTAGCCCGCGCCGCAGATGGTCAGGCTCGTGCCACAGGCATAGCCCCTTTGTGCGCCGGCCAAACTGGAGTACGAAAGATGGACCGAGTACCTCGAGGGGCTCCTCGACGAAACCGCCCTCGCTTTCCTAAGGCTGGAGGCTCGGTCCGAGGATGAGACTTTGGGGGTTTTGGGTCACTGTGCAAGCCGGTGCCCCGCCATACCACCTAGGCTCTACGACATCGTTGCATGTCCAGGCAGAGGGCACTAGAACACCTCATCGTCAAGCTGTGAAGTGCCCTCCTGCCTCCGTGATGTCCCACCGGATTACCCGCAGGCGGCTGGAGGGAACAACTATGCTAGGGAAGGTTGTTTCCCTCGAAGCTGACAAGGACACACCTAAGGTTCAGTGGGTAAGCCTCCCGGAAAGGTCCACCAACCCATGGTCGGCTCTCCGCTCGCCGCCTGGCTTAGGGATTCAGACGGGTACTCCTTTGCCCATTGAAACCCCCGTCAAGCACGCCGGGAGTTCGACATGATCATGTACGAGTCCCCGTTGCGCCCTTGCCCATGCCATAGGCCACTGGATAGGAATCTACTCACCCACGGTGGAGGCAATTGCACTGGTGCCGCTACTCCTGTCGATGCCGGAGATAGGGTCACGGGTCCCCGCCTTAAGGGAGTCAAGCAGAAACATCTTTGTGGGAAAGACCTGAAGGAGGAAGACGGGGAGCGGACTTACTGTCTCTTCCACCACATCCGAGGGCACAACACTATCCAGTGCTTCAAGCTCAAGGCGATCCGGATGGGACACGAAGCCTCGAGGAAGCACAAACATGGCGATGAGCATGGTAACCGACCAGACGCCAATCCAGCCGGGGACAAGGAGGGGCTCACCGAATCGGGCCAGCTAAAATGTGATGTGGCGTCCAGAGGGGATTCCTCGCTGCAATGGACGTGGGGATCCCGGGGGACTCAGGCGCCCACCCACGATATGCCCCCGTCTTCCAGTCAGACGCTATCGAGGAGGGGGACCCGGGGACTCTAGAGGGCTAAAGTGTCCACCCTCAGTATGTCCCTGTATTCTAGGTTGGGGTTGTCGAGGACGGCGACCCAGGGGTTACCCCTACGAGACTCGGGTGGTTCCTCCAGCGCACGGCTTATGCTCCTCCTCGTCCGGACATCACCCCCCACCAGTTAGCTACCATCACCGCTCCACCAAGGTGATACCCTGCTTTGTTCACCCTTACTACCTCCTTCTTTGTATTCCCATACCGGCTTTCGGGGGCATTGTAATAAGTTGGACTTATTCGCCACTCCATTTTTCGAATTTTGCGCCTGGCACCGATTTTTCCGTTTGCTTTTCCCTTTGAGAAAACATTTTTGAAAGTTGTGTGCCGTTGAGTTTCCTCGACAGTTACCATGCGAGTGGGCACGGTGCCTATCACAGGGCCAACAGACATCAACCCAGGACCTAATGTGTCGAGCGCTGAACTTGCGGAGCAGCTCCGGTAACATTTCACCTTACCCACGGTTCCTGATGCTCGAAGGTTCCATGTCCCATTGACCTAGGGCCTAAAGTGTAGATCTCTGAACTTACCAACCTGCTCCGGCTATAAGTCAACTCACCCACAGTTCCTGGCGCTCAAATGGCCCATCGCCTTTTGACCTAGAACCTAAAGTGTCGAGCTCTGAACTTAAAGGCCAGCCATGACGATGAGTCACCCATGACCCCTGGTGCTTGGAACACTCGTGCGACACTTGTAGGGAACCTCAGCAGCACACGTTTTCCCCTACGGTCTTTTCCTCAAGAGGCTCACGGGGTGGCTTGCGAGGGCATTCCCCTCCAGCGGCCAAAATTCGTACTAGAGCTTGTTGGGAATATTCCCTAGAGGCAATCATGTATGATGTTATTCCCAATGTATTCATAAAGTTATTGTCCATGTATGAACTACTAATATGTGTCATTGAATATGTGATTCAATTGTGGAACTATATATTCATGTTTTTCATACTATTTGTCCTTGGTCATTGAGGTTGTGTTAGACACACAACTTAGACTAATTTGAAAGTCGGCTTGATGACTCGGTTCCACTTATCATGGGCATGGAGATGCTATTTCAACTTACACTGATTCAGCTAAAGACTTTAGCGAATCAGACTAGGTCACAGTTGAGATGCAACGAGCTTGTTGTCATTTGTAGTCTCAAACAATGGAATCTTTTGACCTGAGGTAATTGCACGATCGGAGTTGTTGATCACCAACTTAGGTTCTATCAAACGCTGTTCCGTAAATGGGCAGTTATAAAGGTAGAGTTCGGGTTGGTTGTGAAGCAAGCTGTGTGACGTGGATTACCAAGATGGGATTTGCCCCTCCGTAATGGAGAGATATTCTCTAGGCCCTCTCATGTGATATGATTTGGAAGCATGGACATGTGCGACTTGGTTAAGATTTAACCAAGGAGTTAGACTAAGTGTTAGTGTAGTGGATCGTATATCATGGAATGAGAAGAGAGAGTCGAGCTATTGAAGGGATGGCAAGAACTCGCCTATAGCTTGACAAGATATATAGTGAGGAAAAGGGACTTGGATGAAAGTCAAATTGAAAAAGGTTTTTCTTCTAACTTTATGGCGCCTAGGAGTTGGCATGCCTTGCTAGAGGCCGCTACCAGCTATCGACTCGTAGTGGTGACTCGTGTCGTGTCCAAGCGTACGTGAACCTACAGGGTCACACACTTAAGGGAAAGGAGCCCATATGGATTCGGTCCATGTGGAGATTAGGATATGGCCTAGATGGGCCTCAAGCGTTGAGCACAGCTAGGAGTGTATATAAGTGGAGTGACAAGGGATCCTTGACCTAGCCATATCTTTCTCCACTCCCATTTTGGGCTAGACTGGATCTAGCAGTCCTCTGCATGGAGCTCCTTCATGTATGTGTGGATACCGGTAGAGGCGTTGCACATGTGGCGCTAGAGACAGGGAGGTCATGGGGATCTAGACGTGCTTTATGTGGAATCATTTGGTACGGCACCAACTGACGCGCTTCATCAATAATCCACACCTGCACGTCTAGTGGTAAATCTTGTGGCTTATCACCTGAGCTAGTCCTTGGGAGCAACACGTAGGGGAAAAAGTTTTTGTTTATCTCTACATGGCCTAACAAACGTAGGGTCTTCTCCCTGAGGGGCCAATGGTATAATCATGCGCCCTATGGTTTTCTCCTCGAGAGGCTCACGGGGTGGCTCATGAGGGCATCCCCTCCAGCGGCCACATGCTAGACCTATGGTCTTCTCCTCGAGGGGCCAACGGGATAAGTATTTTGCCAACGATATTCTCCTTGAAAGGCTCACAGGGCGGCTTGTGAGGGTACCCCCTCCAGTGGCCATACTCGGTGCGACGCCTACGTGCTCCTCCTACAAGGCGAGAATATAATTTTGCAGCTCGAAAGTTGAGACGTCGGTGCAAAGAGGTACCCGAGTTGATTTTAATCACCACGATTCAGAAAGTTGGGGTGGAAATTGCTGAGAAGGGTATTTTGAGTGAACGGTGGCTTGACCAAATATTTTCAAATCGTTCCAGTTAAGTCAGGATATTCTATTACAGTAGTTCCTATCGTGCCCCTTCTTAGCCGAGCTCTCTTCTTATCCACCTTGCACGTGTCGAAGGGGACCGCCGGCTTCGCCTTATCGTAGTGCCTTAGATGTCGTTGCGAGTTTCACAATGCTGGTAGATATCGTATCTATGTATAACTTGTTTTGCAGGGTGAGGTTGCGAATGGTATGGCTTATGTGCATGTGATGTGTGTAATCCATACGTGATCTGTGTATCACGGTTTTTGTCAGTCGGCTGGAGCCTAGGTGTTGTCATTTATTGTATAACAACCTGTGTATCGGATTCTCTATGTAATTTACTTTACTAGCTAGTGTATCTTTTTCGAGAACCCGGATGGCATGCAAGTTGATGTACAAGTCGGCTACATGGAGTAAGACGGCACATGACAAGAGTTGACACGAGTCGAATTACAAGCTTTGTGGAGATGGAAATCGCCATGAAGAGAGCCATACCATTTCACATTATAATTATTTATTTTGTGTTATTGTTATGTCTCTATTTTACCTCTATTAGATAGTAGGTAGATAGTAATCTCTCAAAGAAGGTCTAGTCGGTTTCCCCGCCAGTGCTGTACCATCACAAGTCAGACATTTTTGGTAGTGGGCTCATAAAATTGAGGTGCTATCAATTCTTTCTGACTAGGTGTGTTCGAGTCGGACTCTTACAGCGGAAGCACTTAGTAATCTAGACGGGTCTATCACAATGGTTGTGGGACTCGGGGAAAGGTCGTATGGGAGCCGGGGCATGTGATGCCACCCGTCCAACATGAGTCGTATGAGATGCGATTGACAAGGGGTTGTCTACCTAGATCACTGGACGGCTAGCAGCGATGCTAAAGCTCACTAGCTGGCTTGCTTATTTAGGTTCCTAAATCACTAAGTAACCATTGGAGGGGTGTTGGTTCTAGTGGGAGCATAAGTATTAAAAAAATTAATATGCTTGCTCTATTATGGATACATGTCTTAAGTGTTTTGCATAATTTTCTGTTGTAGATCAATGGCACCTAGCTCCCTCAGATTTCTAGTTTTGTTTTGAGAACCATCTTAGAGAAAGATAAGCTAAATGGAACTAACTTCACCAACTGGTATCGTAATCTGAGAATTGTTCTCAAGCAAGAAAACAGGGACCATGTCCTAGACAACCCACTTCTAGTTGAGCGGAATGAGAATGCGAGTGTTGCAGCCACTAATGCCTACCGTTGGACTTGTGATGAGTTTATGGAGATTAGTTGTCTTATGCTTGCACACATGCAATCGGACTTGCAACAGCAGTTCGAGAATGTTGAGGCCTACGATATGATCGAAAGCCTCAAAAGTACGTTCCAGGCTCAGGCAAAGACTGAGAGGTATCAAGTCTCTCGAGCCTTGTTGAGTTGCAAGCTTAAGGATGGTGATCCACTGAGTTCGCATGTTATCAAGATGGTTGGGTACGTGCAGTCACTAGAAAGGCTGGGCTACCCCATTAGCGAAGAGTTCGCTACGGATATAATTCTGAACTCTCTTCCCAGTGCGTATGGTTAGTTCATATCGAACTACCACATGCATGGTATGGATAAGAATCTCACTGCATTACATAGGATACTCAAGCAGGCTGAGGCAGATCTCAAGAAAGGCGCCAATCAAGTGTTGATGGTGAAAAATAAACCTAAGTTCAAGAAGAGTTCTTGGACTAAGAAGAAGGCTAAGTCGAGAGCCAAGGCTCAGGACCCGGTCCAAAGTGCTTCCTCGGGGACTAAGCCATCTCCTACATCCGGATCCACTTGCTTCTACTGCAAGGCGGATGGCCACTGGAAGAGGAATTGCATCAAGTATCTGGCTGACAAAGCCAAGAGTGGAGGTGTGACTTCCGGCTCAGGTACGCTTGTTTGCAATATTATAGACATTTATCTCGCTGATGCAACTAGTAGTTCTTGGGAGTGTATATAAGTGGAGTGACAAGGGATAGTCCCTAACCTAGCCATCACTTTCTCCACTCCCATTTCGGGCTAGACTGGATCTAGTAGTCCTCTACCTGGAGCTCCATCCTGTACGTGTGGATACCGGTAGAGGCGTTGCACGTGCGGCGCTGGAGACAAAGAGGTCATTGGGATCTAGACGTGTTGTACGTGGGATTGTTCGGCACGACATCAACTGATGCGCTTCATAAATAATCCGCACCTGCGCGTCTAGTGGTAAATCTTGTGGCTTATCACCTGAGCTAGATCTTGGGAGCACTACATAGGGGGAAAAGTTTTTGTTTATCTCTGTGTGGCCTAACAGACCTAGGGTCTCCTACCCGAGGGGCCAACGGTATAAGAATGTGCCCTATGGTCTTCTCCTTGAGAGGCTCACGGGGTGGCTCATGAGGGCATCCCCCTCCAGCAGCCAAAATTCATGCTAGACCTATGTTCTCCTCCTCGAGGGGACAACAGGATAAGTATTTTGCCTACAGTCTTCTCCTTGAAAGGCTCACATTGCAGCTCGTGAGGGTACCCCCTCCAGTGGTCATACTCGGTGCGACACCTATATGATCCTCCTCGAGGGACCAGTGGGCCAAGCATTTTTGTTACTGACTGCCTCAGGACGGGTCTATGAGGCGAGAATATAATTTTGCGGCCCAAAAGTTGAGATGCCGGTGCATAGCGATACCTGAGTTGATTTTAATCACCGCGATTCGAAAAGTTGGGGTGGAATTGCTGAGAAGGGTATTTTGAGTGAACGGTGGCCGAACCAAATATTTTCAAATCGCGCACGTTAAGTCAGTATATTCTATTACACTAGTTCCTATCGTGCCCCTTCATAGCTGAGCTCTCTTCTTAGCCACACTGCACGTGTCGTAGGGGAAAATCCATTACTGTACTTTCCTAACTTCTGACACTGAATCTGGCTGTGGCGGCGGGGGTCCTTTTTCTTCCCTTCCTCGAAACTAAATCTGGTGGCGGTGGAGGTCCTTTTTTCTCCCTCCTGACACTGAATTCAGTGGAGGCGGAGGCGTAGATGGAGCTAGAGGTGGAGGCGGCCCAGGATGTCTTGCAAGGCGAAGTTGGTAGCTACATCGGTGACTGATTCGGGTCCGTCGGAGCTAGAGTCTCGGGCTCAACGTGAAGCAGTGGCAAGGTCTTCAAAACAAGTTAGCGAGGAGGTCAGCCAGAAGTCTGCTCCCAGGGTACCTACGAGCAGCGGGTTGAAGAGAACAGCAGGTCCGAAGGATGATTGTCCATCGGCGGTGGGGGGACACGGCACCCAGATCTTGAAGAAAAAACCCGGGAGAAGAGCGAGAGGTGAATTTTTCTTAACTACGCAATAGAATTGAATGAACTATATAGTCCTCTTTTTAATCAAATTAGGCACAGCTTCAATACAAGGGACCTATATGAGTTCACAGTTCATGTCTGCCAGTACACTACAAAAGTAGATTTTTGTTGCAAGAGGGTTGTCTTCGGGTAGGATGTGCATCTGCTTGTGAATTGCAAAGAGGTTGTGTCTGTTTCGCAGCTGGTAGATATGCTTCATGCTAGGATTCCTTGGGGTTCTAGATAGAGGACAAAATTCATGTGGCGCAACATCTACCTATATGCAAATTGAGCACTCCCATGAGCTTAAGATGGTTTGGGAGTGTTGTGCAGCTGATCGTAAGGTGAAAGTTGAAGCGATTATTGATGATATGTATGCAGATGCTAGAGATCTTGCTGCCAGAGCTTCGGCTCCTAGAGACTACAGACCAATAGATGCTGATCTAGATAAGTTCAGTATAGACTTAGAGGTGGATTCATACATGGCAAAACTTGATGAGGGAGTTAATAAGACAGTTGCATCATGTACTGTGGAGATCACTGTCAATTCCAAAAAAATAACTCTTGATGAAAATGAGAGAGATGATCGGTAAAGAAATCAGTATTGGCCCTAAGAAAATGGCACGAATCCGGTGGTGGCATCATAAGAAGCAGGAATTAATAGAGGTTTTGGATACTGACGATCTTATGCAGATTATGCGACAAAAGAAGGAAACCAATAAGGTGTTCTTCCTAGGTACCATTTTTAATGTTGTTGAACAAGTTATAGTGGATGTAGAGGCCCCTGTAGTGGCTGAACATAACGAGTTGATCGACGTTGATGCGATCTGATGAGAGCTTCTACCATAGGCTTGTCATATGGACCACGGGGTTCCCCTGCCTGTATTTGTAACATTGACAGTTGTTTCATTTATACCATGTTTCTATGATTATGTTTATTGAGAGATTACGATATAATGTTGTGTGGGCTATTGAGATTTTTGGATATATCACTCACTGAAACCATTGTTGTTGTAATAAGACATAAGTACATTGTAGTTGACATGATTATGTTTCTTAAGATGATGTATTGTACTTATTTTTGTGATTACGTTTGTTGAGAGATTGTAATGTAATGATTTGTGAAACCATTACTAGACAAGTGATGCATAAGTACCTTGTAGTTGACATGATTTTGTTTCTTGAGATGATGTAGTGTACTTGTTTCTATGATTATGTTTGTTGAGAGATTGTAATGTAATGATTTGTGAAACCATGACTGGACAAGTGATGCATAAGTACCTTATATTTGGCATGATTTTGTTTCTTGAGATGGCGTAATATACTTGTCTCTGTGATTATCTTTGTTGAGAGATTGTAGTGTAATGATTTGTGAAACCATGACTGGACAAGTGATGCATAAATACCTTGTAGTTGTCATGATTTTGTTTATTGAGATGATGTAATGTACTTGTTTCTATGATTATGTTTGTTGAGAGATTGTAATGTAATGATTTGTGAAACCATGACTGGACATGTGATGCATAAGTACCTTGTAGTTGGCATGATTTTGTTTCTTGGGATGGTGTAATATACTTCTTTTGGTGATTATGTTTGTCGGGAGATTGTAATGTAATGTTTTGTGAAACCATGACTAAACAAGTGATGCATAAGTACCTTGTAGTTGACATGATTATGTTACTTTAGGTGATGTAATGTACTGATACATTGCTATTAGTCAAAGAAATTCGTGGAGGAAGTACATGTTTAATATATGAAATAAGAATGTATCAAGAGAAAACCTATTAGGTAGGAGACAGTAATTGACGGAAAGGGCATGGTATCCATTAAACTATTGTAACATGCCAAATTAGTCATTGTTGTTGTGGTGACGCACTTCACTTTCCCCACTCTTTCATTCTCTCTCCATCACTCACTTGCATCTACTCTCTCTCTCCTCACCATCGCCGACGTCGACGCATTCGCCATGCCGTCATGGAACGACGAGGACCACCAGTCCAGTAGCGACATCCTTCTCTCCGACATCGAGTATTACTGCCCCGATGTGAGTTCCTCTATTTTCTCAGTTAGGGTTAGGCATTGGTAAATCCCTCGACCTGAGCTCCATTTGTGCATTCAATCATGTTCAATTCCAGCTTTGTGTTTACTTATAGGTACCACAGACGACCTACGACCCCGAATGGGAGGGCCTACATCTCGATGGAGAAGTCCATGTGACCATGGGCTAAAACTGAGGAGATATGTTGCATTCGAAGGCAGTAACACTGGGAGAATGATTTTGGTTGTACAAATCAGGTTTTTTTTACATTATGTGCAACGGTGACATGAAGAAAAATGTATCTGGTTATGTTCATAACACGATAGTGTTTTTTTAGGTTGGCCCGGTGTGTAAATCAGTAGAGTGGGTGGATCTTGAGTGGCCAGATGCACTTAAGAAATGTTTGGCCCAGTTATGGGAGATGTATGAGTTGGAAAGGTCGGCGAGATTTACTGATTCTTGTGATGCAGCTGAAAAATATTACAAGCTATCGATTTGAAATAAGGAGATGGAACAAGAAATCAAGAATTTGCAGTCAGAACTAGGTGATAAAATCAATGGGAGCTTGGTTGTGGGAACTGCAAGAAGCTTCAGGATAGTCACAGGTTGCTGATTCATAATGCAGAAAAGGAGAGGGATCAGCTCAGGGAAGACAAGAATAAGCAGGAGTACTACATTGCAGATCTGTTGAAGGAACTGAAGAAGGTGTGCGAGGGTGAACAAGGACAGACTACAGAGGACAAAGGAAATTCTAGATGTATAATTTATGTCCTGCCAATGCCTGAAACTAGTTAACTATAAGACTTGCAGATGTGCTTTCTTAGCTAAGCCAAACTCAGTCCTGGAGCAAATGGATTTCAGATGAACACATATCATGCATAGAGTTAATATCACGTTTACAAAATCACCACTACGAAGGATAAAACAAGTAGCTCAGTACTAAATAGACATATGTTCGGTTCAAGCGAGCCTACCCCGGAGCTGCTCGTTTTCCTCCCTAAGATCGGCCAGCTCCTTCAATACTTTGTTGTGCTCCCGCCACAGGTTCTAGTGCTCCGACAGGGATTCGAGAAGTTGGTCCGTAACCTTACGATTTTCCTTCATGAGCCCATTCATGATCTCCGTCTGCTTACTAGCCGAGGTGCGACCTTCCCTGTGAAGTTTCTCCCAGCCGGCGTTTACCGCCTTCAATTTCTGGCACTTCTCAAAACGGACTGTGACTTCAGCACGCAGGTGGTCAAAGGCCATCTTCTAATAGTTCTGCTTCTCTCTTTGGATGGCTATCTTGTCATTTAGCTAGGTCGCCAGGTCCTGGTTGAGCACTCGCCTCTTTCCCTGCAACAAAAATATATGGTATGGTTTGTTCAGTTCACCAGGACAAGGTGGTTAGTTTCCATAATTAACTGAATCAATTGGTGGCACAATCATATTTCAAGAAAGAAGCAATCTAGGACTAATCAACATTTTATGAATCTACTAGTGGCACTATCATCATTTCAATTTCAAAGCAAATAAGGTTTTTCTTTTGTTTAGCATGCTGTGGGTTTTTTCACATGTCACCAAATAGTAGTGGCAAACTCATAATGCAGAAACCCATGTTCTGATATAGAATGGAAAGAGCTCATGGTGTCCATTCATGAACTTGAACACCTACACATGTCCAGATAGATAAGGAGTTACCCTAGGATTCTTCTTGTCCCCTCTATTAGGAATCAGACTTGGGCATTGCTCCCTAAACCCTAAATATTACAAAAAGAGTGGAGCACGAACTGATATTCATGCCCCCTCTAACGGGAATCAGACTTGGGAATTGCTCCAATATGCCTCCAGACAATCCCTTAGCTCCTCGTTCTCTTTCCGAACACCCTCGAGTGTGGTGATCCCTTGGATCATCTCCTCCTTCATATCTTTCACTGCATCCAGGCAACGGTTCCTGTCATGGTAGGCTCGTATGGAAGCCTTGGTTTTGTCGACGCGTCCTCTGGGTGCCTCGGTGATTTCATCCTGCAGGAGGGTGCATCTTATCTAGAGATTCTTCTTGTCCTCCATGAGCTCGCTGATTATCTTGATGGCCTGTTCTTGCCTGTTCAAGTTACGGTCAAGCATGTTCTGCTGCCTCACGATGTCACGTGCAAAATCTAGCGAGATCTCCTTCTACACAGATAAACGCTTGTGTAGGCTCTTATTAGCTTGGGTGAGGGAGCGTGCAAGCTCATGTTTGTTGTCAATCTTGGCACCGATCGCGGCCACCTTGTCACGGTACTCGTCCTTCAATCACTACATCGTTCATGTTATTTGAAATAGAAATTCTATAATTACACTCCAGGTTCCAGATGAATACTAATACAAATCACACAAATCCCCATTGAATCTATGAACATTAGTATTATAACTGGACCTAGAGATCCAGTCATAATGAAGAAAACTAATCCTAATCACAAAATCCCAATTGAATCTATGAACTAATACAAGAGATTCTGTCATAATCATGAAAACTAATACAACTCGCAAAAAAAACCCAATGTGGGGCGAACACGATCTAAGAAATCCACATTAATACTCAAAGAAATAACAGTGTGGAGATTTGCTACCTCGTTGAGACGTGGAATGGGACCGAACGGGTCCTGCAACGCCATCATGGTGAATTCTGGTTCCACGACTGGTCTGTAATACATAGAAGAGGAAGAGTAAGAAGAAGTAGAAAAACAAGAAGAAGCAGAATAAGATCATGATGGAGAAGGAGATGGAGAAGAAGTAGAACAATAAGACCATACCGGGAGGAGCCTTTGCATGCTGGAACATTCTGCATCATTGTTGGGAAAGATTGGGCCTTAGTGAGAGGGGGCTTGAGGGGCTGGTAGAGCAAGAACTACCAGGTGGTGCGCTCTCTCCTTTTTCCCCGCGAGAATGGTCGACCGACCTCTCCTTAGGGGATCTATGGCTTGCATGGGGAGGGAGGTGGTGGCAGGAGGAAGAATAGAGTGATTAGTGTGGTCCAGTATTATACCAACCTTCTCAAAGAGCCAGGGAATAGATGGTACTCGATTGGACTTGTCTTTAGTGCGATGGACAGTTCAATGGTCTTCGGCGCCCCCTAAAATGCAGTATATAATAAAAGGAGTGGGACCTTACCCTTAAAAAAGGAGTGGGGCCAGGTCGTAATCATGGGTTGATAGGGCAATGACGTGTGTAACTGGTGCACAATCACGTCAGCACGTCTAGCTCCATGTCGATAAGCACACATTTTGAACTCCACGTCGATAGGCATACACGGGATATTTACGAGTCTAGAATACGTTGTGCCACTATTGTTATGATCAAATTATGTTCAGTACATGAGATAATACATTTTTTTAATAATTGATAAATGCATGCTCAAAAACAGACACATGAACTGACATGTAAAACCACTACTCGCCCTTGAATAGATCGGCACCCAATTAACTATGTGTACCCGCCATCGCTCATTCCGAACAACTTCCTCATTTTGCCATGGCCCCTCGCCGTGGCAATGGCAGATCCAAGACGGCCACTGACCGTCCTGCGTCCCCTGCTATTCGAGGCATTGCTCGCGCCCGCGAGTTTCCAACTGATGAGGCACCACGTCGTATCCAATCACACTAGTATCCATCGACATCGGCACTCGAGGACACCACGATGTCGAAGTTCATACCAGCCTGGCAGGAGGAACGTGGTGAATCTGTAGCAACGGTCGAGTGCAAAGCAGCCGCCAAGACAAGGGCGCGTGAGGCAACATCGATTACGGACAACAAGAGGAACAAGAGGAAGATCTATGAAACACCACGAAGAAGACTAGGAAGAAAATAGGAGATAGCTGTGTAGACGACTGTGACTTGGCCAACGAGGAGGCGTTCATAGATCAGTTGGAGGAAGAATCGGAGGAGAGTGACGTGGACCCGTAGGACTACGATAAGGAGGAGGACACAGACGATGGCGACGGCAAGGTCCGTGATGGTGACAAAGATGACGATGATGGAGAAGGCGATGATTAGGCAACACCGGCACCTGTTGGAGCGTTTACACTTATTTTTATTTTTTTAGATGGTTTTCATTTGTTTATGGAGGTAAAGTATAAGTGGGATGGATAGACAGGTGGCGCGGGTAGAGAGGGGTTATCCTGCCCGTTGGATCACAAAGGATCAATAGTTGGTGGGCACGATCCGCGTGACATCTGTTTCAACCAATCAGGGCGTAGTAGCCAGAGTGAGCACACGTTTGTGCTTTTGTGATAGGGAAAAACACACTAAGGGGTTTAGATAGAAAATATAACAGATTTACAAAGAACCGCATTGATCCACTCGAGTCATTGATCCACCAGTGCCATTGCATGTGTTCCTCCCCTAAACCACATTGATCCACATGTCCACACACACTGTAGTGGATTCTGTGGTGCAACTACTGTCACACTCGTGAAACATGCAATGCAAATGGGAGTGGTGATGCAACATCTATAAAACTGCTGATACAATGCATGTTGTAGTTGAATCCAAACATGCTGCTAGGGTTCCTGGACATGGTTGGACACATCCAATGACATCTAGTGGATCCATGTGGTTTATGAAAAGAACACGCATGCAATGAATCTGATGGATCCATGTAGTTTAGGAAAAGAACACCCATGCAATGACATCTAGTGGATCCATGTGGTTTATGAAAAGAACACAAATGAAATGACTCTGGTTGAATCCCAGCATGATGCCTAGGGTTCCCGGACATGGTTGGACACATGCTAGAGTGGCCTCATTGCATGTGTTCTTTTGCAATACCATCATGATGCACACTAATACACACACACATCCAATGACATCTAGTGGATCCATGTAGTTTATGAAAAGAACACACATGCAATGACTCTAGTGGATCCATGTGGTTTATGAAAAGAACACACATGCAATGAAATCTAGTAGATCCATGTTGTTTATGGAAAGGAAACACATGCAATGACTCTGGTTGAATCCCATCATGCTGCTAGTGTTCATGGACATGGTTAGACACATGCTAGAGTGGCACCATTGCAGGTGTTCTTTTCCAAAACCATAATGATGCACACTGATCCACACACACAAATCCAATGACATCTAGTGGATCCATGTGGTTTATGAAAAGGACACACATGCAACGACATCTAGTGGATCCATGTGGTTTAGTAAAACAACACACATGCAATGAAAACTAGTGGATCCATGTGGTTTAGGAAAAGAACACACATGCAATGAAAACTAGTGGATCCATGCGGTTTATGAAAATAACACACATGCAATGACTCTGGTTTAATCCGAGCATGTTGCTAGGGTTCCTGGACGTGGTTGGACACATGCTGGAGTGGCATCGTTGTCTGTGTTCTTTCCCAAAACCACAATGATGCACACTGATACACACATACACACATGCAATGGCATCTAGTGGATCCATGTGGTTTATGAAAACGACACACATGCAATGACATCTAGTGGATCCATGTGGTTTAGGAAAAGAACACACATCCAATGATAACTAGTGGATCCATGTGGTTTCTGAAAAGAACACACATTCAGTGACACTCCATGCGCATCCCAACATGCTGCAAGGGTTCCTAGAGATTGTTTGACACATGCTGGAGTGGCAGCATTGCATGTGTTCTTTTCCAAAACCACAATGATGCACACTGATACACACACATCCAAGTGGGTGTGGTTATAGAGCATCTTTGAACCAGGTGATACAATGCATGTTGCCGTTGAATCCCAGCAAGCTTCTAGGGTTCCTAGACATGGTTGGACACATGCTGGAGTGGCATCATTGCCTGTGTTCTTTTACAAAACCACAATGAATCACACTAATACACACACACACACCTCCAAGTGGGTTTGGTGATGCATCATCTTTGAAACTGGTGATATAATGCATGTTGCTGTTGAATCCCAGCATGATGCTAAGGTTCCTGGACACATGATGGAGTGGCATCATTGCATGTGTTATGTTCCAAAACCACAATGATGAACACTAGTACCCAGACACACACACATCCAATGACATCTAGTGGATCTATGTGGTTTATGAAAAGAACACACATGCAATGACTCTGGTGGATCCATGTGGTTTAGGAAAAGAACACTCATGCAATGACATCTATTGGATCCATGTGGTTTATGAAAAGAACACACATTAAATGACTCTGGTTGAATCCTAGCATGATGCCTAGGGTTCCCGGACATGGTTGGACCCATGCTGGAGTAGCATCATTGCATGTGTTCTTTTCCAAAACCACAATGATCCACACTAATACACACACACACATCCAATGACATCTAGTGGATCCATGTAGTTTATGAAAAGAACACACATGCAATGACTCTGGTGGATCCATGTGGTTTATGAAAAGAACACACATGCAATGAAATCTAGTAGATCCATGTCGTTTATGGAAATGACACACATGCAATGACTCTGGTTGAATCCCATCATGCTGCTAGGGTTCCTGGACATGGTTGGACACATGCTGGAGTGGCATCATTGCATGTGTTATTTTCCAAAACCATAATGATGCACACTGATACACACACACATCCAATGACATCTAGTGAATCCATGTGGTTTATAAAAAGGACATACATGCAATGACATCTAATGGATCCATGTGGTTTAGGAAAAGAACACACATGCAATGACAACTAGTGGATCCATGTGGTTTAGGAAAAGAACACACATGTAATGACAACTAGTGGATCCATGCGGTTTATCAAAAGAACATACGTGCAATGACTCTTGTTCAATCCAAGCATGTGTCTAGGGTTCCTGCACATGGTTGGACACATGTTGGAGTGGCATCATTGCGTGTGTTATTTCCCAAAACCACAATGATGCACACTGATACACACATACACACATGCAATGACATCTACTGGATCCATGTGGTTTATGAAAAGGACACACATGCAATGATATCTAGTGGAGCCATGTGGTTTAGCAAAAGAAAACACATGCAATGATAACTAGTATATCCATGTGGTTTTGTGAAAAGAACACACATTTAGTGACTCTCCATGCCCATCCCAACATGCTGCTAGGGTTCCTGGACATGGTTTGACTCATGCTAGAGTGGCATGATTGCATGTGTTCCTTTCCAAAACCACATTGATGCACACTGACACACACACACATCCAAGTAGGTGTGGTGATGCAGCATCTTAGAAATAGGTGATACAATGCATGTTGCAATTGAATCCTAGCATGCTGCTAGGGTTCCTAGACATGGTTGGACACATGCTGGAGTGACATCATTGCATGTGTTCTTTTCAAAAACCACAATGATGCACACTGATACACATACCTCCAAGTGGGTTTTGTGATGCATCATCTTTCAAACTAGTGATTTAATGCACGTTGCTGTTGAATCCCAGCTGATGCTAGCATTCCTGGACATGGGTTGACGCATTCTGGAGTGGCATCATTGCATGTGTTCTTTTCCAAAACCACAATGATGCACACTATTACCCACACACACACACACATCCAATGACATCAAGTGTATCCATGTGGTTTCTGAAAGGAACACACATGCATGACTCTGGTGGATCCATGTGGTTTAGGAAAAGAATACCCATGCAATGACATCTTGTGGATCCATGTGGTTTATGAAAACAACACACATGAAATGAGTTTGGTTGAATCCCAGCATGATGCTAGGGTTCCTGGAGATGGTTGGACACCTGCTGGAGTGGCATCATTGCATGTGTTCTTTCCAAAACCACAATGATGCACACTTATACACACACACATCCAATGACATCTAGTGGATCCATGAAGTTTATGGAAATAACACACATGCAATGACTCTTGTGGATCCATGTGGTTTATGAAAAGAACATACATGCAATGAAATCTAGTAGATCCATGTCGTTTATGGAAAGGACACACATGCAATGACTCTGGTTGAATCCCAGCATGCTGCTAGGGTTCCAGGACATGGTTGGACACATGCTGGAGTTGCAATATTGCATGTGTTCTTTTCCAAAAACACAATGATGCACACTAATACGCACACTCACACATCTAATGACATCTAGTGGATCCATGTGGTTTATGAAAAGGACACACATGCAATGACATCTAGTTGATCCATCTTGTTTATGAAAACAACACACATGCAATGACAACTAGTGGATCCATGTGGTTTAGGAAATGAACACACATGCAATGACAACTAGTGGATCCATGCGGTTTATGAAAAGAACACACATGCAATGACTCTGGTTGAATCCCAGCATGTTGCTAGGGTTCCTGGACATGGTTCGACACATGCTGGAGTTGCATCATTGCGTGTGTTCTTTCCAAAAACCACAATAATGCACACTAATGCACACATACACACATGCAATGACATCTAGTGGATCCATGTGGTTTAAGAAAAGGACATACATGCAATGATATCTAGTGGATCCATGTGGTTTAGGAAAAGAATACACATGCAATGATAACTAGTGGATCCATGTGGTTTATGAAAATAACACACATTCAGTGACAATCAATGTTCATCCCAGCATGCTCCTAGGTTTCCTAGACATGGTTGGACACATGGTGGAGTGGCATATTTGCATGTGTTCTTTTCCAAAACCACAATGATGCACACTCATACACACACATCCAACTGGGTGTGGTGATGGATGTGTTCTTCTCCTAAACACATTGATCCACATGGCCACACAGACTCTAGTGGGTTCTGTGGTGTAGCTTCTATCAGACTCGTGAAACATTCAATGCAAATGGGTGTGGTGATGTAAGATCTATCAACCTGCTGATACAATGCATGTTGCAGTTGAATCCCAACATGCTGCTAGGGTTACTGGACATGCTTGGACCGATGATGGAGTGGCATCATTGCACACGTTCTTTTCCAAAACCACAATGATGCACACTAATGCACACACATCCAAGTGGGTGTGGTGACGCAACATCTTTGAAACTGGGCATACATTGCATGTTGCGATTGAATCCCAGCATGATGTTAAGGTTCCTAGACATGGTTCAACACATGCTGGAGTGGAATCATTGCATGTGTTCTTTTCCAAAACTACAATGATACACACTGATATACACACACGCCTCCAAGTGGTTTTGGTGATGCAGCATCATTCAAACTGGTGATACAATGCATGTTGTTGTTGAATCCCAGCATGTTGCTAGGGTTCCTAGACATGGTTGGACACATGCTGGAGTGGCATCATTGCATGTGTTCTTTTCCAAAACCACAATGATGCACAGTATTACCCCCCCCCCCACACACACACACATCTAATGAAATATAGTGGATCCATGTGGTTTAGGAAAAGAATACACATGCAATGACAAGTAGTGGATCCATGTGGTTGAGGAAAAGAACACACACGAAATGACAACTAGTAGATCCATGCGATTTATGAAAAGAACACACATCCAATGACCCTGGTTGAATCTTAGCATGCTGCTTGGCTTCCTGGACATGGTTGGACACATTATGGAGTGTCATCATTGCGTGTGTTCTTTCCCAAAACCACAATGATGCACACTGATACACACATACACACATGAAATTACATCTAGTGGATCCATGTGGTTTATGAAAAGGAAACACATGCAATGATATCTAGTGGATCCATGTGGTTTAGGAAAAGAACACACATGATATGATAACTAGTGGATCCATGTGGTTTATGAAAATAACAAACATTCAGTGACACTGCATGTGCATCCCAGCATGGTTTAGGGTTCCTGGACATGGTTGGACACATGTTGGAGTGGCATCATTGCATGTGTTCTTTTCCAAAACCACAATGATGCACACTGATACACACACACACACATACACACCTCCAAGTCGGTTTGGTGATGCAGCATCTTTCAAACTAGTGATATAATGCATGTTGCTGTTGAATCCCAGCATGATGCTAGGGTTCCTAGACATGGTTGGACACATGCTGGAGTGGAATCATCGCATGTGTTCTTTTCGAAAACCACAACGATGAACACTATTACCCAGACACACACACATCCAATGACATCTAGTGGATCCATGTGGTTTATGAATAGAACACACATGCAATGACTCTGGTGGATCCATGTAGTTTAGGAAAAGAACACCCATGCAATGACATCTAGTGGATCCATGTGGTTTATGAAAAGAACACACATGAAATGACTCTAGTTGAATCCCAGCATGATGCCTTGGGTTCCTATACATGGTTGGACACATGCTAGAGTGGCATCCTTGCATCTGTTCTTTTCGAAAACCACAATGATGCACACTAATACACACACATAAATCGATTGACATCTAGTGCATCCAAGTAGTTTACGAAAAGAACACACATGCAACGACTCTGGGGGATCTACGAGGTTTATGAAAAGAACACACATGCAATGAAATCTAGTAGATCCATGTTGTTTATGGAAAGGAAACACATGCAATGACTCTGGTGCTAGGGTTCCTGGACATGGTTGGACACATGATGGAGTGGCATTATTGCATGTGTTATTTTCCAAAACCATAATGATGCACACTGATACACACACATGCAATGACAACTAGTGGATCCATGTGGTTTAGGAAAAGAACATACATGCAATAACAACTAGTGGATCCATGTGGTTTAGGAAAAAGAACACACATGCATTGACCACTAGTGGATCCATGCGGTTTATGAAAAGAACACACACGCAATGACTCTGGTTCAATCCGAGCATGTTGCTAGGGTTCTTGGACATGGTTGGACACATGCTGGAGTGGCATCTTTGCGTGTGTTCTTTCCCAAAACCACAATGATGCACACTGATACACACATACACACATGCAATGGCATCTAGTGGATCCATGTCGTTTATGAAAAGGACACACATGCAATGACATCTAGTGGATCCATGTGGTTTAGTAAAAGAACACACATGCAATGATAACTAGTGGATCCATGTGGTTTATGAAAAGAACACACATTCAGTGACGCTCCATTCGCATCCCAACATGGTGCTAGGGTTCCTAGAGATTGTTTGACACATGCTGGAGTGGCATCATTGCACGTGTTCTTTTCCAAAACCACAATGATGCACACTGATACACACACACACATCCAAGTGGGTGTGGTTATGGAGCATCTTTGAAACAGGTGATACAATGCATGTTGCCGTTGAATCCCAGCATGCTGCTAGGGCTCCTAGACATGGTTTGACACATGCTGGAGTGGCATCATTGCATGTGTTGTATTCCAAAACCACAATGAATCACACTAATACACACAGACCTCCAAGTGGGTTTGGTGATGCAACATCTTTCAAACTGGTGATATGATGCATGTTGAATCCCATCATGCTGCTAGGGTTCCTGGACAAGGTTGGACACATGCTGGAGTGGCATTATTGCATGTGTTATTTTCCCAAACCATAATGATACACACACATCCAATGACATCTAGTGGATCCATGTGGTTTATGCAAAGTACATACATGCAATGACATCTAGTGGATCCATGTGGTTTAGGAAAATAACACACATGCAATGACAACTAGTGGATCCATGTGGTTTAGGAAAAGAACACACATGCAATGACAACTAGTGGATCCATGTGGTTTAGGAAAAGAACACACATGCAATGACAACTAGTGGATCCATGTGGTTTAGGAAAAAAACACACATGCAATGACAACTAGTGGATCCATGTGGTTTAGGAAAATAACACACATGCAATGACAACTAGTGGATCCATGCGGTTTATGAAAAGAACACACATGTAATGACTCTGGTTCAATCCGAGCATGTTGCTAGGGTTCCTGGATATGGTTGGACACATGATGGAGTGGCATCATTGCGTGTGTTCTTTCCCAAAACCACAATGATGCACACTGATACACATATACACACATGCAATGGCATCTAGTGGATCCATGTTGTTTATGAAAAGGACACACATGCAATGACATCTAGTGGATCCATGTGGTTTAGCAAAAGAACACACATGCAATGATAACTAGTGGATCCATGTGGTTTATGAAAAGAACACACATTAAGTGACACTCCATGCGCATCCCAACATGGTGCTAGGGTTCCTAGAGATTGTTTGACACATGCTGGAGTGGCATCATTGCATGTGTTCTTTTCCAAAAACACAATGATGCACACTGATACACACACACACACATCCAAGTGGGTTTTGTTATGGAGCATCTTTGAAACAGGTGATACAATGCATGTTGCCGTTGAATCCCAGCATGCTGCTAGGGTTCCTAGACATGGTTGGACACATGCTGGAGTTGCATCATTGCATGTGTTGTTTTCCAAAACCACAATGAATCACACTAATACACACACACCTCCAAGTGGGTTTGGTGATGCAACATCTTTCAAACTGGTGATATAATGCATGTTGCTGTTGAATCTTAGCATGATCCTAGGGTTCCTGGACACATGCTGGAGTGGCATCATTGCATGTGTTCTTTTTCAAAACCACAATGATGAACACTACTACCCAGACACACACACATCCAATGACATCTAGTGGATCCATGTGGTTTATGAAAAGAACACACATGCAATGACTCTGGTGGATCCGTGTGGTATAGGAAAAGAACAACCATGCAATGACATCTATTGGATCTAAGTGGTTTATGAAAAGAACACACAATAAATGACTCTGGTTAAATCCTAGCATGATACCTAGAGTTCCCGGACATGGTTGGACACATGCTGGAGTGGCATCATTGGATGAGTTCTTTTCCAAAACGACAATGATCTACACTAATACACACACACATCCAATGACATCTAGTGGATCCATGTAGTTTATGAAAAAGAACACACATGCAATGACTCTGGTGGATCCATTTGGTTTATGAAAAGAACACACATGCAATGAAATCAAGTAGATCCATGTCGTTTATGGAAAGAACACACATGCAATGACTCTGGTTGAATCCCATCATGCTGCTAGGGTTCCTGGATATGGTTGGACACATGATGGAGTGGCATTATTGCATGTGTTATTTTCCAAAACCATAATGATGCACACTGATACACACACATCCAATGACATCTAGTGGATCCATGTGGTTTATGGAAAGGACATACATGCAATGACATCTAGTGGATCCATGTGGTTTAGGAAAAGAACACACATGCAATGACAACTAGTGGATCCATGTGGTTTAGGAAATGAACACAAATGCAATGACAACTAGTGGATCCATGTGGTTTAGGAGAAGAACACACATGCAATGACAACTAGTGGATCCATCCGATTTATGAAAACAATACACATGCAATGACTCTGGTTCAATCCGAGCATGTTGCTAGGGTTCCTGGACATGGTTGGACACATGCTGGAGTGGCATCATTGCGTGTGTTCTTTCCCAAAACCACAATGGTGCACACTGATACACACATACACACATGCAATGGCATCTAGTGGATCCATGTGGTTTATCAAAAGGACACACATGCAATGACATCTAGTGGATCCATGTGGTTTAGCAAAAGAACACACATGCAATGATAACTTGTGGATCCAAGTGGTTTATGAAAAGAACACACATTTAGTGACACTCCATGCGCATCCCAACATGGTGCTAGGGTTCCTAGAGATTGTTTGACACATGCTGAAGTGGCATCATTGCATGTGTTCTTTTCCAAAACACAAATTATGATGCACACTGATACACACACACATCCAAGTTGGTGTGCTTATGGAGCATCTTTGAAACAGGTGATACAATGCATGTTGCCGTTGAATCCCAGCATGCTGGTAGGGTTCCTAGACATGGTTGGACACATGCTGGAGTGGCATCATTGCATGTGTTGTTTTCCAAAAGCACAATGATCACACTAATACACACACACCTCCAAGTGGGTTTGGTGATGCTGCATCTTTCAAACTAGTGATATAATGCATGTTGCTGTTGAATCCTAGCATGATGCTAGGGTTCCTGGACACATGCTGGAGTGGCATCATTGCATGTGTTCTTTTCCAAAACCACAATGAAGAACACTACTACCAAGACACACACACATCCAATGACATCTGGTGGATCGATGTGGTTTATTAAAAGAACACACATGCAATGATAACTAGTGGATCCATGTGGTTTATGAAAAGAACACACATTCAGTGACACTCCATCCGCATCCCAACATGGTGCTAGGTATCCTAGAGATTGTTTGACACATGCTGGAGTGGCATCATTGCATGTGTTGTTTTGCAAAGCCACAATGATGCACACTGATACACACACACATCCAAGTGGGTGTGGTTATGGAGCATCTTTGAAACACGTGATAAAATGCATGCTGCCGTTGAATCCCAGCATGCTGCTAGGGTTCCTAGACAAGGTTGGACACATGCTGGAGTGGCATCATTGCATGTGTTGTTTTCCAAAACCATAATGAATCACACTAATACACACACACACACCTCCAAGTGGGTTTGGTGATGCAGCATCTTTCAAACTGGTGATATAATGCATGTTGTTGTTGAATCCCAGCATGATGCTAGGGTTCCTGGACACATGCTGGAGTGGCATCATTGCATGTGTTCTTTTCCAAAACCAAAATGATGAACACTACTACCCAGACACACACATATCCAATGACATCTAGTGGATCCATGTGGTTTATGAAAAGAACACACATGCAATGACTCTGGTGGATCCATGTGGTTTAGGAAAATAACACCCATGCAATGACATCTATTGGATCCAAGTGGTTTATGAAAAGAACACGCATTAAATGACTCTGGTTGAATCCAAGCATGATGCCTAGGGTTCCCAGACATGGTTGGACACATGCTGGAGTGGCATCATTGCATGTGTTCTTTTCCAAAACCACAATGAAGAACACTACTACCAAGACACACACACATCCAATGACATCTGGTGGATCGATGTGGTTTATTAAAAGAACACACATGCAATGATAACTAGTGGATCCATGTGGTTTATGAAAAGAACACACATTCAGTGACACTCCATCCGCATCCCAACATGGTGCTAGGTATCCTAGAGATTGTTTGACACATGCTGGAGTGGCATCATTGCATGTGTTGTTTTGCAAAGCCACAATGATGCACACTGATACACACACACATCCAAGTGGGTGTGGTTATGGAGCATCTTTGAAACACGTGATAAAATGCATGCTGCCGTTGAATCCCAGCATGCTGCTAGGGTTCCTAGACAAGGTTGGACACATGCTGGAGTGGCATCATTGCATGTGTTGTTTTCCAAAACCATAATGAATCACACTAATACACACACACACACCTCCAAGTGGGTTTGGTGATGCAGCATCTTTCAAACTGGTGATATAATGCATGTTGTTGTTGAATCCCAGCATGATGCTAGGGTTCCTGGACACATGCTGGAGTGGCATCATTGCATGTGTTCTTTTCCAAAACCAAAATGATGAACACTACTACCCAGACACACACATATCCAATGACATCTAGTGGATCCATGTGGTTTATGAAAAGAACACACATGCAATGACTCTGGTGGATCCATGTGGTTTAGGAAAATAACACCCATGCAATGACATCTATTGGATCCAAGTGGTTTATGAAAAGAACACGCATTAAATGACTCTGGTTGAATCCAAGCATGATGCCTAGGGTTCCCAGACATGGTTGGACACATGCTGGAGTGGCATCATTGCATGTGTTCTTTTCCAAAACTACAATGATCCACACTAATACACACACACATCCAAAGACATCTAGTGGATCCATGTAGTTTATGAAAAGAACACACATGCAATGACTCTCCTGGATCCATTTGGTTTATGAAAAGAACACACATGCAATGACTCTGGTGGATCCATGTGGTTTATGAAAAGGACACAGATGAAGTTAGTCTGGTTGAATCCCATCATGCTGCTAGGGTTCCTGGACATGTTTGGACACATGCTGGAGTGGTATTATTGCCTGTGTTATTTTCCAAAACCATAATGATGGACACTGATACACACACACATCCAATGACATATAGTGGATCCATGTGGTTTATGGAAAGGACATACATGCAATGACATCTAATGGATCCATGTGGTTTAGGAAAAGAACACACATTCAATGACAACTAGTGGATCCATGGGGTTTAGGAAAAGAACACACATGCAATGACAACTAGTGGATCCATGCGGTTTATGAAAAGAACACACATGCAATGACTGTTGTTCAATCCGAGCATGTTGCTAGGGTTCCTGGACATGGTTGGACACATGCTGGAGTGGCATCATTTCGTGTGTTATTTCCCAAAACCACAATGATGCACACTGATACACACATACACACATGCAATGACATCTACTGGATCCATGTGGTTTATGAAAATGAGACACATGCAATGACATCTAGTGGATCCATGTGGTTTAGCAAAAGAACACACATGCAATGATAACTAGTGTATCCATGTGGTTATGAAATGAACACACATTCGGTGACACTCCATGCCCATCCCAACATGCTGCTAAGTCTCCTGGACATGGTTTGGCACATGCTAGAGTGGCATCATTGCATGTTTTCATTTCCAAAACCACAATGATGCACACTGATACACACACACACATCCAAGTAGGTGTGGTGATGCAGCATCTTTGAAACAGGTGATACAATGCATGTTGCAATTGAATCCTAGCATGCTGCTAGGGTTCCTAGACATGGTTGGACACATGCTGGAGTCGCATCATGGCATGTGTTCTTTTCCAAAACCATAATGATGCACACTGATACACACACACCTCCAAGTGGGTTTGGTGATGCATCATCTTTCAAACTAGTGATTTAATGCATGTTGCTATTGAATCCTAGCTGATTCTAGCGTTCCTGGACATGGTTGGACACATGCTAGAGTGCCATCATTGCATGTGTTCTTTTCCAAAACCACAATGATGCGCACTATTACCCACACACACACACATCCAGTGACATCAAGTGTATCCATGTGGTTTATGAAAAGAACGCACATGCCATGACTCTCGTGGATCCATGTGGTTTAGGAAAAGAATACCCATGCAATGATATCTTGTGGATCCATGTGGTTTATGAAAAGAACATACATGAAATGAGTTTGGTTGAATCCCATCATGATGATAGGGTTCCTGGAGATGGTTGGACACCTGCTGGAGTGGCATCATTGCATGTGTTTTTTCCAAAACCATAATGATGCAGACTAATACACACACACATCCAATGACATGTGGCATCCCGCTAAAACCACTACTAGAAAATCGTTGTGTTTTTGCGCATTGCATTTGAGCATCATCATCATCATGCATATGTTAGCCTAAAACTATTTTCTAAAAGCCTATATTCATTTTCTAAATATCTCCTGTCTTTATTACAAATTAAAAACCCCGGTCTCTTCTAGATATTTATTTGTCTAAAAATAGATTACAAAAGTTTTTTAAATAAATAAATAAAACTTGTATTATTTTTGGGAGGCAGCCAGATTGGCCCAAAAGCCCAGTCGGCCACCTCCAGATCAAACCCTAGCCCTCCCCAAATCCCCTACCTATCCCCACATAGCCACACCGATACACATGCAACCGTCGCCACCTGATCTCCATCGCCACCTCACCCGAGCCAATCCCTGCTC